>JAUCMU010000002.1:11609735-11624242 GCA_032275025.1 Enteromius treurensis | reverse complement strand
AATGTTCAGTGCTTTGCTACAATCTGTATTGTTAAAAGCGCTATATAAATAAAAGTGACTTGACTTGACTTGACTGTCTGGCACCCTGATGAATTTACCTGCGTGAGGATCTGTGTTGTTCATTCCTGTCTCTATGTCGTCTTTCTCGATGTCTGTCTCTCGTTCCTTCTCTTCCCGAGCTTTCCCGGTATCTCTCGCTTCCATAATGACTGTGATCCCTGTGTCGAGACGCACGCTCCTCCTCACTGCACACACATGTACAAGCACACTTCTTATTAATGAGGGAATAATGAGCACTTCAGTCTATTCTAAAACAGAGCAAGCAAACTCGTTTGCTACATAGGCAGCTCCCTTTTAAGCGTCAAAGAACCTTACACAAGTGATCATTTGGAATGTTCAATATAGGCTGAAAAACAGACACACACACACACAAACAAAAACACTCTTCATTTCAACTGTTTTCAACAGAGCTTGACTTTAGCATGTTGCTAAGCTAATGTCGGTGTCATGGTACAGTACAGTACACTAATTTCTAATAAGGCTTCCCACACTTCAAATGGGAAAAACCACCAAAAAACAATGTTGTAAAGCTACAGTAGAAGACTAGAGGTTTGGTCACACCTAAAAAGATAACTATAACAATAATTATATTGGCATGCCAGTCACTCAAATGTTGAGTGGATTCTGACTGTTAACATGTTACGCTTCAGGTATTATTTTATCATTAAATACTTCTAAGTAATTACAGTTTAAATGCAACAATATTAACATGCACAGAATATATATTCTTGTCCATGTTAATGCACTGCATCTCTTTGAAATAGCTCGACCTGCAGACGGTATGATGTACAGTACTCTAATGAATGCCTTTTACAACATTCTCTCTCTTTCTCTGTGCACACTCACACAGAAAAGGAAAACAGAGAAAAGATCACTGATCACTATGTCTGTAATTAGCCGTCAGTTGAAACGTCCGGCCCTAGGGTGCTAGGCTATAGATTAGCCTTGGAAACACTAATTAGATGACAAGGGACAAAAGAGTTTGTGGTGGATGTGGTCACTAGTGGAGTGTGCGTGATCATTCCAGAAAGCCAAATGTTTCTGTTTCACTTAAAGACACCATTCACCCAAAATATTCTGCTGCAATGAACCTTTTGGGTGAAGCATTCTTTTTAAGTAGCTTTTATGTTTCCTCTGCATTTCTCATATTACTCAAATGATATTTATGTTATTGTAAGCAGCCACTGCTGTCACACACTGTTGCAAACTTTATGCTGTTTATTTATAAGGATTAGAACAATATACAGTGGAGCAAAAAAGTATTTAGTCAGCCACCAATTGTGCAAGTTCTCCCACTTAAAAAAATTAGAAAGGCCTGTTATTTCATCATAGGTATGCCTCAACTATGAGGTTGAGAAAATAATCCAGAAAATCACATTGTAGGATTTTTAATGAATTATTTGGTAAATCCATCTGTAAAGTACGTATTTGGTCACCTACAAACAAGCAAGATTCCTGGCTCTCAAAGACCTGAAACTCCGCTGCCCCAACTTGTTACCTGTATTAATGGCATCTGTTTTAACTCGTTATCAGTATAAAAGACACAACTATAAACAGTCACACTCCAAACTCCACTATGGCCAAGACCAAAGAGCTGTCAAAGGACACCAGAAACAAAATTGTAGCCCTGAACCAGGCTGAGAAGACTGAGTCTGCCATAGGTAAGCAGTTTTGGAGGGAGTTGAAAGTCTGTGTTGTCCAGCTACAGCCCCAAAACATTACTGCTCTAGAGGAGATCTGCATGGAGGAATGGGCCAAAATACCAGAGACAGTGTGTGAAAACCTTGCTTGTGTAGACTTACAGAAAATGATTGACCCATGTCATTGCCAAAAAAGGGTATATAACAAAGTATTGAGATTAATTTTTGGTATTGACCAAATACTTATTTTCCACCATAATTTGCAAAGAAATCCTTCTAAAATCCTACAATTTGATTTTCTGGATGTTTTTTTTTCTTATTTTTGTCTCTCATAGTTGAGGTATACCTATGATGAAACTTGCAGGCTTCTCTCATGTTTTAAAGTGTGGGAACATGCACAATTGGTGGCTGACTAAATACTTTTTTGCCCCACTGTACATGTTCCTCTGGGACTGATAAATGTAATAAGGCACAATGAGAAAGACATGTGAGTGTCTGTGCGTGCGTATGAGAGAAAGAGTATGTGTAGGTGTCGTGCCAGCTGGACTAAAGACAGGCCAGTCTTTTCTCTAAGCCACAGGAATGAGATCATATCTAAAGGACAAGTGTTCACCAAATGTCCAACCAGTTGCTAAGAGCATTACCAATCAGATTAAAAGAGAGCGAGACTGAGCAAGGGAAAGGGCTAAGTAAGAAAATAAGTAAAAAGTTTGTGTGGCAGATTGTCAGTGCAGGTTTTGTTGATATCTCCATGTTTATCTTGCTCTTGAGTTTAGCCCTGCTTGCACCTGGAATTAACATTCAGCTTTGGTGATCCTATTATGAGAGATCGGACAAAACAAATTAATTGTGACAAAGGCACAGGTTTAACCCCTTAACTGTCACCCCCATTTTCGGGGAAACACGTGAAAAAGTACTATACAAGCTTAAAAAGATGTAATTCATGAAATATAGTAAAAAAAAAATGTAGGTGTCCTGTATTCGGAATGGTGACAGTTAAGGGGTTAAGGTGTCCTTGTTACTTGTACTAACTATTATAATAACAATAAGTTCCCTAAACCAATGCATAATTACTTCTTAAATAAAAATAATGTTTCTATGTTTAGTCTGACTTGCAAAGAAAAACAGTATGCTAAAATTATTGTATGGACAGGTTATTTAATTTTCCTAGTCAATGGCTTTTGAGACGCAGCACTAGCACTTTTTGGCAGGCAAGTAATAAGGGACATCGATATCCAGCTAAACTCATCCATTTGCGGTGTGCCTTGTTTTGTGTGACATTTTGTGAGGTGTGGGGTGAATGTAAGTGTTATCCTGCCATGTGAGAGTGAGAGTGAACATTTCTCCAGGTCTCACTGTAATCCTTCACGTTTCCAATAGTGATAAAAACCATTCTCATTTCCTCTCCATTTCACTCTCTTTCTGTCCTGTTACCCGAACACACACTGTTTCTCATATGTACACACACATGCATACTCTCTCCCTGCCCCCTGTTGCTACATTATAATATATTTGACTGGACATTCCCTTGAGGAATTCCTAGTGCTCTGTGAACCAGAGTCACAGCAGTATGATCTCACACACACACCAGAGAGCGCTCATTAATCACTGTTCAGTGACGGTGTATGTTTGTGTGTGTGTGCGCGAGTGATTTTTGGCTGGCTTACTGTGGTTGTTTCTATGGAATGTGGTAAGATGTGGCTTGCAAGGATATGATCGGGAACCAAGCAATATTCAATTCCCGTTCTTGCACAATTTGCACTTCTCATTTGTGTTGTGATGAAACACAGCTATTAAATCTATAACGTGCAACATAATGCGCGACTAATGTAGTCCAATTCCCCTATGAATGAGCTGGTTCACTTTAGTGAATTAAAAACGTAAAGCGCTGAGAGTAAAAGTCTAATTTCCACTCTTATGAGCCAGTGTATTGGGCCATTATAGATCGAATGAATCGGAATGAGTGTGAACACATGAATGAATACATTAGTTTTATGAGTCAAACATATACAGCACAGCACAATCAGTGTAATCTGACTTACACATGAATTACGTTTATGAACCAGTTCTTTTTAGTGAATCAGAACCATACCATACAACCAGTACAGTCTGATTCACAAAAGAATGGTTCAAATGAAAAAATTTACTGTATTTAATATAAAAGGTTTTAACACAAAACAGCCAATCTGTTTTGTGTGTATTTATTACACTATTACACTATTTTGTCATTCCTGTTTTGCTGTTTTTTACTTTTTTAAGTTTCTTTTGTTGTTAGGACGCCATCTTGGAAGTCAGCAAAGAGGCTCACTAGGTTTGTGTGAGGAATTTGACGCACCGCTGTAACTTGTTCTGCTCTTTTAAACTGACATGAATGACATGCTAAAGTGTGTGTGCGTGTGTGTAGAGTCCGTTGAGGGTTTTAAGTGTGCACCTGCTTCAGGATTATGCCCCCCTGGGTCTTATAGGACAGGAAGTATGTGCGAGAGTGTGTGTATAAGAGACAGAATTGTTAAGACAGGAAGTGAAGGGATTTGCTGGGTCTGTCTCCACTCTTCCACGATTAAAAGCACAAGTTCCAGGTGCTACTGACAAAAAAAGGCCTCACGGAGTACAGAGGAACTTCCGGAAGATCACTCACACCTCGGACTTGTAGGTGTGTGCCGCCCGTAGGCTACAATGTGTGACCCCTAGACCGGTCCCAGTCCACGACCTCTTCTACTGAGCCGTTTTGTGAAAATAGAAGATGAATGACTCAACGTCGCTCATTCACAATCGCGCGACTCTTATAACGGCATTCCTTAAGTGTGGAGTCTTGAAAACACACACGCGGTGTTTTAACAAGCCTGACAGCGCTGTCAGGAGAGCTTTGCGGTTAAAGTGGTGATGTTTTTGTTGATCACAGGTGGTTAAGCTGGAGGCTTTTCTGTCCTCTTCTTGTTCTGTGTCTCTCTCGCTCTTTCTCTCCCTCCGTGTAAGCTCTTAATAACAGGGCAGTAATGTTGTAGTCTGGTATTATAGGGGGGCTGCAGTTATGTCAGGTGTTAGTTGGAGCTGCTTCGAGGAGGGTGCAGAATATTCACGAGTTGTCTTTTTGTCGGTTTGTTAAACGTTTCCCATCTTAAGTTTTCTCAGAGGGACTTTCCAACTGGGTTTTTCAGGCCGTGTTCTCCAGTAAAACTAATAGGATGTTCGGTTTAGGAGGTCTGAGTGTTTTTGAAACGTGGCCATTGCTACAAAACTCCGATAATGAACTGCCTACACAACTGGATAGAGTTGGTCTTCCTCTTTATGTTCTGCTTGTTATTATGGTTTTCCACAATTTTGTATTAAAATAAAAAGAAATATATATTTTTGGTAAATGTTATACATTTAAAACTTGAATTAAAAAGATTAAATACTACAAAATACTATATAACTTAATATTTTTTTGGCAACTTGCAAACATATATTTTCTTGTAAATATGTAAATATATCTGTTTTATTATTATTTTTTATTTATTTATTTATTTTTTGATGGTACTTTTAAATGAAATTTAATTCAAATTTAATATTTTAATTAATTTAATTTTTTACTTATATTAAAGTTATTGTTCTGGTGGCTTGCAATTACTTATATTTCCTTGTGGATCTAGTTATTGTTTCAGGCAATTAAATTATTTATTATTTAGTTATATTATTTAGTTTATTAGTATTTTTTATATGTTTTAATTTATTTTATTTTAATGACATTAAATTAAAGCATAAATCTAAGACTAACTTTTAAACTATTGAATAATACTGCTCTTTTGGTGCATTGCAAGCACTTATTTTTCTGTTTTAGAAGTGCAAATTTAGTTCTTGTTCATATTTTATTGGCTAATGATCAGTGTTTATTTTGATGCATTGCTTCAATATGATGGATGGATCAGCTAAAGACGAGTGTTGTCCACATCACAGACTTCCAGTGATCTCTGGAACGTGTGCCCTATTGTATTGGCACAATATTTAATAATAATAGCTTTTTTCTGAAGTCTTAAATTCTCAGTAAACGCTTCAATGTGCACCCTTCAGAATTACAATAATAGTCCAGCGTGTTCATCTGTTGTGAATCTCGACTGCTTAGTTCATTATACATCGCTCTGATGTAGACATTGATATTGTGTGCCGTTCGGCCATTTCTGCATGATGATTACGCTTGTGGTTTAAATGAGAACTGACCGAAAGAAACAAGCCAGAATGATGATTTTAATGGATAATAGATTGTGTTGCAGACATGCATTTGAGAAGCGGATCAGAACCAGACCTCCAGAGCTCCAGGCGGTCTCTTAACATCTGCTAAAATGGCTTACGTCAGATAGAGCCTGTTGCCTTGCGGAGTTTGTGCAGAGTTTGAGGCATCATCATTGCTCGGTTAACTTCACAGGACATAAATACCCTTAAACACTGAAAGATTCCTGACTCTGAACGTTGGTTCCTAAATCCAGTTATTTATTTCAGACTTTGGTTATTTGGTTAGCTGTTTATCCACACGACCTGCTGTTTTTGGTTGTTTGGTGTAAGGTGTCCTGTGCAAAGTTATGAACTGATTACGACCTCATAAAAAATGTTCTTCGCTTTGTGTTTGATATGGGAACCATGTGTATTGGTTCTCATGATGCCTCTTTGCTGCTCTTTTTGCAGGTTTCCTCTCTACCCCAGAGGAGAGCGTTTCCAGTTTGAATATGGTGTCTACTTGCTCAACAAAAACATCGCCCAGGTAAGAATCCCAGCATGTCCCGTTGTTCAAATCAAGATGGCCGACGGACTGATTACACAGGGTGTGTCCGAAAAAGAAGGGTTGGATGTTTCCCAGTTAGCCACTGACTTAATCGGCTGTGTTTAAGAAAAAAAAAATGCTGCAATATTTTTGCAAACCATGGATTTTTTTCAACAATAGCACTGGTGTCCTGGTGTTTTTTGGTTAACACAGAATAATAATTTGCCTGGACTTTTCAAACTAGGGTCAGGGAACTTCAAGAAGGCCTCAAGCAGCTTCTACAAATTCTCAGACAATTTTAATTGATAAAATACATAAATAAAATTCCACATGTATTTTTTTAAGGGCTGTTTGCATAATTAATTTATTTTTTTTAAATATAATTTTAAAAAATTCTAATTTTATTTGTAAATATTTTTAACTATTTTTAACTTTTTAAATCGACATTACCAATCAAAAGTTTGAGTTTGGTAAGATTTTTGTGATGTTTTTGGATGTAAGTTTGTATTTATTTGAAAAAAATACAGTAAAAGCAATAATAGTCCATCGTTATATTTGAAAAACTGTATTTATAAGATTTATTTGTACAGTTGGCACATTTTTATTTTTTTTTTTTTTTTAGCAGTCGTTACAGTTTTGCATGATTTTTCACATTCATTTAAACATGCTAATTTTGTGATCTAGAAATATCATCAATGTGGAAAACAGTTGTAAGTGTCTTCACACTTTTATGTCATTTAAGGCGTCCTTGCTTAATAAAAATAATTTGTTTGTAAATTACATATAAAAAAAAATATTGTCAGTTTTTACTATTCAAAACTGAGAACTAATAAATTAAATTAAAAAAGGGAAGGATCTCAGCATTTGTTCGGTGGCCTTATTATAGAGGTTGAAAAAACCCTGAATTAGACTTCTGTGATGAGATATTGGTCTCGAAGTTTCCACAGCTGAACTTCTAGAACAGTACTTTGTGGAATCACTTGCATTAACGTCATACAAAATGACTCTCATGAGCCATTGCTCAATTTTCAGCATTGGCCACAATTATACAGCTTGAATTTAATCAGTTTGCCTGGTTAAGTGCAATATTAACACGCCTCCGTGACTCTGGGAGTGGAATCCAAGCCTCCTGCGCTCCAGCTATTGCCCCAACTGAAGGAAGAGATGAAAAATCCAGAATAGACTGCAAGGAGGTCGACCGAATCGCTCCATCTCTGACCCAAGCGAGCTGCAGGAACAAAACCGTAGCTGCGCGCATGGTATGAAGTGATATGTAAGCTTAGCCAATTCTGAGGGGAAAACTTATATATCTGTCATGTTTGATCTATGCCTCCATTTGTAGTCTGACTGCAAGATGCCCTCCGCAGCTTGTTCTTCATACTGCCTGTCGTCCACCATTTCCATTCCACGTCCGCTTAATCAGAACGAATGTAATGCTTTGCACCTTTGCCAGAAATCTTCATTAACCTTGTCAGTGTTTCTCTGTAGGGCAAGTTAATGGAGCTTATCTCGGTATGTTGACCGCATTCGAGCGGTTTTTAAGCTCATTGTTTGTGAAGCCTCTCACCCGGAGTCAAGGCGATCCATATGAGCTCAGTGAACTCAACATTTTGAAGCGTTGGAGTCGGTTGAACTCTGCCGATTGGGCTTTTAATGTTAGTTAGCATGGCTACGTAGCAAAACAGATGAGCTGTAACCCATTTCGTGTTTGGGCCTCTGTGTCCGTTCGCACATGTGTTCCAGTTTGGGAGAGGAACTGTCCAGAGAATGCATGACGCGTTGCCCTTGAGTCATGCTACTTGTAATTTCCTCTTCTTTTAGCCATTTCGATCCCAACGGCAAGACCCGCTTTACGTATTCCGTTCCCGATACGCTCATCTTCGCTAATCCAAATAGGACTAAGCTGCTTCGCCGACCCCTGAACATTATAAAATTGACCTTGGCTTTAATGTGATTTGCGAATGACTAGAAAGTGAAATGCTGTTTGTTATTTTGTTTTTGTGGTCTGTGCCTCCATCGCTCTGGATTCTAATGCGTTCCGTTCGTTAGCCATAGCCGCGGTGGCTCTGTGTGTCCGGCTGCTGAGTCTAAGCAGAGATCGGGTTTCACAGCGGCGCTCTTGTTCTGGAATGGAGGAGATTAAACGTCTATCTTTTATTAAATTGTGTGTGTTTGAAAACGATCCAAGCAGGCAGGAGGGAGAATGAAAGGAGGGGTGTTTTAGTTGCTTTGAAGCAGCTCGCTGAATGGATGTTGTTTTTATTTAGTCCTCGTGTCATGGGAGGAAGGGAGAAGAATGTCAGGTGGCCAGCGGGGTTTCGCCCGGGCACTTTTGTCTTTGATAGATGAGTTGAGAACATAGCGATAAAACCCTTCTTTTAAATTTTCTGTTTTTGTTTGATTTTCTTTTGCACTATCGCAACAAGAGAAGAGTCAGCTAGTTGCTTTTATTTTCAGTTTTGCTTTAAAAGGAATCATTTTTAGATGTTTTTAGTTTGCTGACAACGTGCTGTGTTTAAGCGTGCTGTGAGACTGTCAGCACGCCTAAACTTTTTCAGAGATGTTAAGTCTTTAAATCTATCCTCTTCAAAGCACTGCTGCTGTAGCCATCAAAGCTGAGCTTTTGTAACAAATGCACCACCATCAACAATACATGTTAACAGCAATACATATTGTAATGAAAACTGGGTAAAACGTACTATATCAGAGAAATCTTTCCTAGTACAGGTAAGTGCAACAATTCCTAATCAGAACAGTTATTTATATTTAAACAATAGTGGTTGAGTAAGTGCGTTCATTTAGCAACCACAGTCACAAACTATATATTCAAGATCTATGGGCTGAAAGACACTTCCATTTAAGAAGAACATCTCACATGAAGATCGCTAAACTCCAGCTTACTTGTTTGTTGTGTTTTCAGATGGTCAGCGCTTTTGTAATGAAGAGCAAGCACATGGTTGTGAGATTGCAAAAAAATAAGCGAAACACCAGGCAGAAAACTGTGATTTGGGGATTTTAACTGTTGTTATTTGGCAACCGCATACATGAAAGCTTGCGTAGTTGAAGCACTTACAGCAGTCGGCAATAATATTTGATCTTCCTTTTTTTCTACGAAAATAAAAAGAGATTTCGGTTTAATATAGTACTGTATTTTGTTGTAGTATCATTGAAATTGTTTGTTGATACAGTCACTGTTATTCATTTTTAGTCACGGGAAAACATTTTCTGCTATAGTTTTTGTTGCCGGAATGAACACTAGTTGCCACTTTGTATTTCTTAATAATATGTCTTAGTATGATTATATTTAAATGCTTAGTTTTATCATCACAACCTGATTCAGTAGGTTTTGTTGGGTTAAAAATTGCTCCATTTTTATAACGCGAGTCAATGTGCTAATTCAAGCAGTTCTGCAAAAACGTATTCGGTGTGAGTGGCTTCTAAGAAACGCATCCCATTGGTGTCTCGTGACCCCAAACCTTCGTCATCATAAACTGGCTTCCTTAGTCTAGTTGATCCAACAGCCCTCAGACAAGCCAGCTGTAAAATTATTCTTAAATCGCAACCTTACGTGACTTATTTGAATGTTGTTAGGAAGGTAATAGTAAAAGGTTGTTGCTGTATGTGTAAGAGATTTGTGCGGTTTGGTCTTCATTTGTTGCATTGTAGAGCATGTTTTCCAGTAAGGTCTTTAAACTGAGGTAAAAGCTGCAATTTTTAGGTAGTCAGGCCTGGCTAGTGTACTTCCTTTGGCTTGGACTACAAGTCAAAGAGGACAAGTTAAACATGCTGTACCATAAAGAAAACAGAAAAGAAAAACAAGACATTTTCACTTCAACTTTTCCATTCATGTTCAATAACGAGTGTATTTAATTTTATTAGGCCACTGCCGAGACTTCCTTCAACTGTCACAACAACATCTGGAATGTTGTAAATTTGGCTTTTAATAGTCATTATGTTTTAGATTTTGTTCTCGTTGGCAGCAGAACAAACACTCATGTGCTGCTGTTGTTTAATATCTTTCATATGGATCATCTAGAATGCTGGTTTGGAGATTTGGACACAATCATTGGGGTCATTGGGGTATGTGTGTGTATTTGTGTGTTGTTTAAATGGTTCATCTTCCCCCTAGTGGGCAGAAGTATTGATGTGACTAAACCTCAGTAGATGGAGTCAGTTCAGTCTCACAGCAGCACTCCAAGAACGGATTACCTCGTCCTGAGACGCTGCATAAACAGAACGGTGAAAGAAATATTACAATTAGCACTCAGTTGCCAAGCTAGCAAGTTATCTTATTTGGCAAGGAGTTCAGCAGGAAGGGCAGCTCTGGGAATTAAACCAAGAGAGGGTTGAAGATTATTGGGGAATTTGGAGCGGGAATGATGAAGGTCTAGCATTGTGCCCTGTTCTTTGTAAAGCCAGAAAACCTGGCAGTATCAGTACTGTTAGGTGATTTGATCTAAATCAGGTTTTAATGTGAATGCGCATATTTTAGTGTGCTCGTGATTGTACCATTTGATAAGAAGACAATGGTTGCACTTTTGGACTTGTTGTGGTACTGAGGGTCAGCCAGAGAGTCCACAGTACTTAAACAAAGCTCGTACTAAAAATAACAATTTTGTTTCTTGTAATAAAATAAATGTTAAATAAAAAAGGCAACATTTCAACATTTGATTTATTAAATTAACTAAAACTGAAACCAAAATAAAAAATTGATTTAAAAAAACCTTAATGCACACAAAAAAAAAGTGCTTAAATTTTATAATACATGAAAGAAGTAAAAATTTATTCAAAATATTTATAAAAAATTTACATAAAATATCAGTGGTTAATTTTAGTTTATAAAACCAAATGATGATGAATGATGATATGGATTTTCTGTTTCTTTTTTGTCATTTTTTTTAGTTTGTGTTCATCTTTATATAGCTTTTTATTAATTTATGATTTTTATTTTATTTTATTATTTTAGAGAACTACACGATAATGAACTTTTTTTTTTTCATTTTCTTTCGTTGCATATATATTTTAGTTTTTTATTAATTTATTATTAAATTACAGTAGTTTAGTATTTCCTACTGTAGTTATGTTAGCTTTTATTATTATTTCACTTAAAAATATATATTTTTCATATATTAACAGTTTTATTTTTCTCTCTATACTTAAGATATTATTGGGATATCTCAACCAAAAGGTTGATGTTCTTGGTAATAAAACATTATCTGGCAATGAAATACTTTACAGTCAGTCACACACAACTGACAAAATTTTACAAAATTATGTGTTTAAATGCAATGATTTATAGGTGAGTAGGAGGTCCTGTACTATTTTCCAGGAGGGTTAATGTCACATTAATTGGGGTTTTCCCCCCTCAATATTGGTCAGTAATTTAGCCTGAGCAAAAACGATTTAGTGTTAATTTTTACAACAGGTCATACAGAGAGAAAGCTGATTGGATTAAATTGGCTTCTGAGCTGTGTTTCTAAAATTGCTACACTGGCAGTACACTGTAGACACCATTGACGCAGTTTTTCCTAATGTTAACGCCTCTTTAGTGCTTGTGCTACAAATAGTGAAATACGTTTTCAAACCTCCCGTGTACTGCTTTATTTGTTCAATATGTTTTGTTCCCTAAAGACATTCAGGTGCATGCGAACTTTAGCTATAAAGAGGTGAGAGATTCTTGGTTGCCATTAGTGTGATGACTGTTATCTAACATGACTTTTCTGAGATGGAAACCATATGAACTTTAGGTGAGAGAGGAGATATGCATGCCAACACTTGCATTTTCATTCACTGTATCACACAACATGTAGCAAAAGGCCACTGGTTGCTGTATGAGAAGTTAACTACTACTATTACATACCTAACTTCCTGCGTGAATGTTTTTTTTTTCTTCAAGTCCACAACGGCGCTTTGTGAACGAAATCGCTTCAGTGTGATTAATCGCTCAGGCTAAGTGGCTTTATTTGTGTATATTAAGCAGGAATTTCCATATGTCACATTCAGCATTTACCTCCATCAGACTGTGTACTTAACCTCAGAGTGTGAGCCGGGAATGAGTCCGTTAGATGTGGTGGTATTTTCTCGTACGTGTTCGTCTATGACGGATTTGCTCACTTCATGTTTTTACTAATTCCTTTTTCGTATGTCGTCCATTTCACCTTTCTTCTCTTTTTCTTTTTTTCCAGCTCTCAATTCAGTGTTTTCCTGTTTAAATGCAAATTTCCCATGACTTTTTCTGTCTAAGTTTGCTCTGCACTGTGAAAGAAAAATCAACACAGTGTTGAATGTAATTGCCATCATGGGTCGCTCACCTCAAGATGAGCCTTAACTCTGAGAGTTCGAAACAATCCGGTTTCTGCTAAAATAAAACTTTGAAATATGTACTATTAAAATAAGCCAAGAGCATGAAAAAGGTTTTTTTCCCCCTAATGTTCCACAAAGCCAAAAGTGGTCGTCGTTGTAGAAACACCCACCTAAATCCTAACTCAGTTTGCCATTGAAGGCAGCCCATTGAGTCAAAAAGGCTGACTGCTCATATTTACTTATTTACTCTCGCTCCTTTTAATTAAGATCAGACGAGTAAATAAAAGTGGGAGTTGACAAGTGTTAGAGAGAACTCCCAAGAGAAGGGCATATATAGCTCAAACTATTCCCAGGCTATCCCAGAATCCATCCTCCCTGTCCAGCAGACCTGCCTGCGGTGAATGAGTCAGCCCATCGCGGTGAGCTGGACCCTACAGAAAAAGCCGCTGTATAGCATACGCACAATGAGAGCCCTTCTCCTGTCGGCCTTCCATAAAAAGCCCCATCTTCACAAACCAGGCTCAGTGAGTCCATCCAAACCAGCGTTACGCCATGTTTGTTTGCGTAGCCGTGAACCCTGGTCCCCCTAGTTTCACCGCCAAACCAACATCACTGGGGACAAGAGAAGACCTGGAACTGATCAACTCTTTAACCAGCTCTCCATCTCTCCCAAGCCAGACGGCATCCGCTTTCCATTTCAAGGAAGTTTGCTTTAGTGAACTGCATAATGAATCTTGTTTTCTGTCTTTTAGCTCTATTAAAGTTCACTCACTGTCCTGGTAATTTTCATTTTCCTATAGAGGAAGTCGAAATGCGATTTTTAGCAAACATATGTTGGTTATTACTGTACTAGGAGCCACTCTGTATGCGAAGCTGCGCAATCGTCAAAATGTGGTTTATATTTTAATACATTTAGGTGCCGTTTTAGGTTTATGTGTTGTGCCCCGACTATAAAAAAACACCTTTTAACCCAATTTATTTGTCACATTTTAAGCACAGAATTGTTTTTGGCAAAGCATAAGCGGGCTGCTCTAGCACGGGGACCACCCTATGCTCTCAGAGGTATGGGAACGAAGCCTGCAGACCCAAATACAGAATTGATTTATGGATGAGGGAGGGAAAAACGGATTTACGGACTACTGGACTCAACTAGTCTAGATGAAGAGATTACATCCCATTATGGCCCGCCGCTGCACCTGACGTGTGGAATTTCTGAGAAAAGGACTGATTATTTGGTTTGTCTCAACAGCTTTATGTAATAGCGTCCTTTGTGAGTGCATTGCAGTGCGGGTGCACATTTTCGCTGTTATCTTAGGAGCGATTTGTTTTCCATAAGTCATCAGGCTTAATAAGCTGAGTTTCCTTCAGGCCTGGGAAGTGTGTTACACCTCATCCATTAGGACTGTACATGCCCACCCAGTCAGTAATAAAGCAATCAACAGTTATTCTAAGATAACAGATGGCTGCTGTATTTCAAACCCAACTGAAATTACTGATATTAATGCAGCCAGTGATGAATGAAGACCTAGCTAAATTCTCTCGTTCAGTTTCTTTCTTTCTTTCTTTCAAGTTATTTCATTTAAAGTTGGCACATCATTAAACTACTATTTAGGGTTGTAACGGTATGAGATTTTCACGGTATGATAATAGTCTCAGAAAATATCACGGTTTCACGGCATACTGTATTAAACCATCATCATCATTATTATTATAATCATCAGCTACAATGACCCTTAAATGAATAAAAGGAGATATGGTTTTTGGTTGAA
>JAUCMU010000002.1:11586342-11606670 GCA_032275025.1 Enteromius treurensis | reverse complement strand
GATAATGTTCAGTGCTTTGCTACAATCTGTATTGTTAAAAGCGCTATATAAATAAAAGTGACTTGACTTGACTTAACAATAATACTTTTACATGTTAGGTACTTAATAAAACCTCTGGTAACTTTGAGTTTGTTTACCTAACTAACTGCTTACCTCTCCTCTAGGGTTGTGCCGATAGACGATAGTATCGTGTATCGACGATAGTTAAAGCCATCAATGATACTAGATGTCTTTGTCTATAGTCAAGATGATATTGGGCTCTTTCTCCTATTAATGTATAAAATTATTATTATTATTATTATTATTATTCAACAGCCTATTATTATTGGGCTACCATTATCGATTTGCCCCACTATTTCACTCAGCGCCACACTTACACGCAAATTAGCGCTAAAAGAGACATCTTTTAAACATCCTTAACAGCTATGTTTTCTTTTTCGTTCACAGCACATTAACTAAAAACATTGTTCGTTGTTATTCATCATCGTTATAATAATTTTTAAAAATGCAGTTAATAAGTTATCGGTCTAAAACAGGGCTCGTCGTGGGACGCGCGGTCCAGAGCGCTGTGACTTCTGTAGCTATACGTTTAATTTAACTTTACGTCAACAAAATAAACTTCGACTTTCTAAAAATACTTTCATCTTTAACGTGTTCGTTTAAGTCCAATATTTAAAGTAAAACTGTTGGTCTTTAAAATAAATCTACTCTACTATTTTCACCGTCAACTTCTGCCAGAAATCTTGGAGTTATCTTCGATGACTGCCTTCTCCTTCAAAGACCATATTGCGAAAACTGCCTGATCTTGCAGGTTTGCCCTACACAACATTAGAAAGATCAGGCCCTTTCTTACAGAGCAGGCAACACAACTTCTTATCCAGGCCCTGGTCGTCTCCAGGCTGGACTATTGCAATGCTCTTATAGCCGGTCTTCCCTCATGCACAATCAAACCTCTACAAATGATTCAGAGCGCAGCAGCACGACTGGTCTTCAACGAGCCCAAAAGGGCCTCACTCCTCTCTTCATCTCCCTGCACTGGCTTCCAATTAAAGCTCGCATCAAATTTCAGGCACTGATGCTTGCATGTGGAACTGCTACCAATCTACACTCCATCCAGAACTCTGAGATCTGCAAGTGAGCGACGCCTCATTGTCCCATCACAAAGAGGCCCACAATCTCTTTCCAGAACATTCTTGTAAACCGTTCTTGGCTGGTGGAATGACCTTCCCATCACTATCCGAAATGCCAACTCCCTTAAAACTTTCAAACGACTTCTTAAAACCCATCTCTTTCAACACTAGTTACATCATAAAAAAATAAAAAATTAAATTAAATTAAAAAATCCTTAACCTACTCTTTCTTTCCCTTTCAAGCCTGCACTTATTTGAACATTGCCTGTTATACGGTATTATGAGCACTTCCTAAGTTGTTTTTGCCTCTGTATGACTAATTGTTTGCCCTTTTTCCCCACCTGTAAGTCACTTTGGATAAAAGCATCTGCTAAATGAATAAATGTAAATGTAAATGTGAAATCATTTTCTTTGCAACCAGTTTTGAGAATTATTATTATTATTTTAATTTAATGCTCAGAAATAGCTAAAACATGAATGAGGATTTTAAGTTTTATTAAAACATTAGACCCTAATTGTTGACAAAAATTCAAAATGGCAAAGATGGAAAAAAAATTTTTTTGGGGGGGGGGGGTTCTGCGTATTAGGTATTAATAAAGGTATTAATTTATTTTTAAAAACCCTATTGACCTCAAACGTTTAAGGGCTATACCTGCTTTCAGTGACCAAAAACCCAAGAGTGTAGAGTCCTAATTTTTATATCCATCCCTTTCAGACATGTAGTAACCCAGTAAGGCTTTTCAATGTACTAAATTATTTATTGACTTTGTCTATAGTCTGAAGTGAACAGGGGCCTGTTCGATAAACCAAGATTAGAGTATATTGCCAGTTAATTTCTATTAAAATAAGTCAGACTATCTGCCATAAGCCTGCCTTATTTGGTAAACTTGTTTTATGGAACAGGCCCCTGGTGCTTATGCTTTGTTTCAATAATGTCGAAGCCTATTGGCCAGTGCTTCTGTATCACCAGTGGAGGAATGATTCATACTCAACTACAATGACTCAGAAAATACAGTTGAGTAAATGATTGACAATTTAAGAGCAGAAATCAGATTACAAAATAAAGAGATGGATCGGGACAACAGTTTTATCTCGCATCTCTGATAAATCTATACATGATAAAGGCTATAGGTTATAGTTAACGCAGGTAGTTTTTAAATGATATCCCACGGTATATTTCTAAATGCATTTTATTTCCATCTTAAAACAAAAGCTTTCTGTTTTCAGCTCACAGGATGAATATGAATTCATGCTGCTCAGCTGTGCTGGGGAACACATGTGGTAGGCGGGGAGAGAGAGAGAGTGTGTGTGTGGTGATGTGATCTACTGTGTGTTTGTCTATAGTCTGTCAGTCGAGCTGCTTGCAGTGGCCAACCATCAGTGTAGCATGAAACGGCTATCTGCCTCTCAGAAACGATGCCACAACAACTAAAACCCCGGAATACCTTTTTCAATCTGCATTTGAACACTACCCAGAAGATCGTCTACCCTGACGGACGCTTATACAGACCGAAAGAAGGGAGCCATGGTAATAAACGAGACATTTATTTCAACTCGCATCCTGTTCAAGTAGCACATCCTGTTAGCATTAGCGGCTAGCCTGTAAACGCACAGCCATGCTGTGACAAACGGTGGAGGGATGAGAGAGGATGTCGCAGAGTGGAGACATCGCTTATATTTTGTGGTTTAGCTGGATTTTCTGTTTCTCGTGTTGTTGTGAAACGCTGTAGGGATGGTGGTTAGTTCGCGGACTGGACGGTCAAACCCAGATAGGTCATGTCAATAAACATGTCAGAAATATTTGGGAAATAAATGACGGTTTTCAGCTAAAGGTTCACTGAAGTGTACTTTAGTATTAGTAACGTTAGGCTCCTTCTGATTTACGCAATATATTAAATAAACATACAGGTAGTTTCAAAACCTTGTGAACTTTTATGTAGGGAGCATTTTGTTACCCAGATATTTGTTTGTGACGGCCAGAAATAATGTCTAACGTTTGGTAGGCAGCTCCAATAGTCATGTCAAATCAGGATTACATCTAATTTATGGATTTGGGTGACTGTTCTCACATATAATAAAGGTGAAATGAGGAACAGCAATTGGAAAAAGAACATTAGATGGCTTTAAATATTGGGATTTCTCTCTTTGGACTTACACTTGCCATCCTTGGTGGTCCATGTAATTGTTTTCTATTTTAAATCGCTATTATCATATTCATTTCATACATGTAGTAGCCTAATCCTAAATACTTGTGTCTAAAAATTCTGGCTTAATGGGTTTTTTTGTGTGCTCAAAGTCATAAATGGTCATGCTTTTGATAATTTGCTATCAAAACAGACAGAAGACAAAGAGTAGAACGGAGAGCTGTTTCCAGTTGCTTATACGAGTATTTTCTGACGTAATGACTTTATTTTTACTCTACTTACTCATCTCCTGTAGTGAAGTTTACAAATTACTTTTTTTATTTGGCTTTTTCTAATTGATCTACAAATATTTGTTCATATTGCAAGTGCCGAGTCTAACTAAGACAAAACAGATGTAATGTATTGAATGCTTATTTATTTGTAATTTAAAGAACAATTGTGCATTCAAATCGAAAATAGAATGTAATCAAACTTCTTAAAATGAATTTAAATAAATAAAAAAGTAGTAGAGGAAACAAAAGTGTATTGGTCAAACATACACTAGTAATCAAACAAGTTACCAAACATTATAAACATATTTTACGTGCAAAGACCTGCATGAACTCAAAATAAAACAGCAGCTGAACCCGGGAATTAATAAATACAAAGTTAATTATGCATTCTATATTGTTTACCATATTATTCATTCTTTCTAGCAGAACTATTTTTATATAAATAAATTTGTATTAACTACTAAGTACTACGTGATTCGGTCAGGGGCATTGAGTGATTTTACTTTTGTTGCTTGATTAACATGACTTTGACGATAGCAACTAAATTAGGCTGCGGTCCCTTTAAGAGCGAATACACGCAAATGCAATGAACTGATACGTGTTCCCTACCGTTTACATTCACGTAATACGTAATCGACTCTGTTTACCTGAATGCTAGTCAAAAGGACAATTTGAAATAGTTTTGTGTGTACTTCCCCATTCAAGAGTAATTTACTCGCGCTGTGTGAGACGTGCTATGTGTGTGTGCTTCAGTGTCTGCATTCAGAAACCAGACTGAATTGAGTTCTCTCTTCCATTTACAAACAATCCATATGCCTGCTCTTCTCTTGATCCCACATATCGAGATTTTTTAACATTTTATGAGACGTGCAGCAAGAGTATAGCTTATAAATACAGTTCATGCACACATCTAACCTCCGAACCACGCAGCACATTCGTTCTGAAATAATCTCTTTCCAACCGTCCCTCCCTAACATTTTCATCTAGTTTTTATTTGTTGGCGAAAATGTCAATAATTTGAAAAGACAAAAACTATGCTGAAAAACTAATTTTCATTTGTTATCGTCTCGTTTTCGTCTGAGAAAAAGATGTCGTCGACGAACATTATGACGAAAATGAAATTAAACCAAAAAAAATCCATCACTCTCATAAATACTCCAAGGAGAGCGAGGTTTCTTACTTTCTGGTCTGTTTCTTACTCAAAGCTATTTTATGGCTTCAGAAGACTTAGAATGTAGCTTGCATGTACAGTTTTATAGATCATATATTTGTTGCTTTTGTATATTTTTTTGAATCTTTAAAGCCTCAGTTCTTGCTTATTCAAAGTACATGCAAATGTTTGACAAGTACAATTCTTTAAAATTCATTTTGCACTATAAGGTAAAATTTGTGATCGGAGCAACACAAGTGAGTCAACAATGACAGAACTTTCCTTTAAAGGGAATACAAATTGGTCCTAAGACAGAGACCAGAGGCACACCACACGTTTTGCCTGTCCTCCTTTTGATCCAGCTGTAGAGCAAATTCAAAATCTCTTCCTCTCTCCATTTCTTACTCATTCATCTCCTAGATTCTACATTGGCTGGTGACCCTGACTGTCTGTGTGGGTCTCTCTACAAGCTTTTGGACGTGCGTAAAGCTCAGAAACAGCGGCCTACTCTTAGTCTGGGACTTCAGCCAACCTGCAGTGATTTACGAGTGGATCTGGGGCTGTTGTTTTGTCTTTCATTGTCCTCCTGGTAACCCATTCAGTGTTTCTAAGCGAGGAGAAGGGGGACAGATGGAAAAAGGGGGTATAAAAAGAGAGCAACAGGGAGAGCACAGGACCGTCAGCACTCGCCACCTTCACTTGCTCCTGGTTTTATAAGCATACCTCTGGCTAGCCTCCTATGGCTTTATGAAACACTTAAATGGCTGTAATTGAATTTCCACGGTTTTAGGTCGGCAGCCAGGGGTTTGCCTCGTACCACAAAGAGGAGAGAGAGCCACTAAATATATATGTGCCAGAAAAGGTAGTCCCTGGTCTCCAGTGGCCCACTAACGATGCGGGTGTGTCTCAAGGGTACTGTATATGTTTGTTTGTTTATTTCTCTATGGAAAGTAAGAACGCTCACAAACAGATGAAGGGTTTCTCTTGAGTCCTGAGTCTGACAGTGAGCCAGAAATTTGCTGAAAGCCATACTAGAAGAGCCAATTCTATATCATCAGGTTATCTGGTATTCCATGTACTTTTTTTGAAAGCTAAACTTGAATTTATGATCATTTAGGTGAAAAACTAAACGTCCAGGTCTGCAAATATATGATCGTGAGGAGAATACATATCATACTTTGAGCTCCATACAATAGATTCCAGGTTTTTCAGGAACTTGTTCTTTTGAAACCATCAGGCCTATGTCTGCCAAGCCTTTAGCTCTGCTGACAAGAGCTCTTTACCAAATAAAAATGAAAAAATGTTCTCACAGACCCAAGAAAGGGTTGGCGGACAATCATCGTCAATGACTTAATAGTCAGGCTACTGTTTCCAGCTGTTTTTAAATTTACAGTAGTTTGCTTTGGTGTGAAGTCTCTATTGGCTTCTTTTCACTTTTCCAATGAAATAGTCTTTTTTTCCGTATAATTGATAACCTCTTTGGCCCCTTGTAAGGTACTTTTCAAATGCAGTTTTTTCATTGACTGACAAATGATGTGCGGGGATAAAGAAAACAAGGCAAAGTGGAGAAGTCGTCATGTAGTCGGCGAGGGGTTTATTAAGTTCCTGTTATTTTCCAACCGTGTTTTTAGTTGTCATCTTATCAAGGCAGTGTGGTGACGTAAAGCTGGCTGCCATTTTTCAGAGCTGTCAGTTGTCCCACTCCAGGACCTCGTGAAAGTTGGGGCTCTGTTTCACAGCTGAATTTTACAATGAAAATCTGTTTCTTGACTGTTTCAAGTATTGTTTACCTATTCGCATAACAAAATCCAGTTTATTCGTACACAGTGGTCCAACAAACCAAAAAATAAAACACACTACTGAGTTTACAAATAGCCAGCTTGTGCCCTGGCGCTGAGAACTGTGTGTGTTTGGCCCATGTATTGCAAGCATGTGGTCTCATTGTACATAAATAAGTTCACCCAAAAATGAAAACTCTATTCTTGCTCATTCTGTCATCATTTACTTAACTTCATGTTGTTCCAAACCTCTATGACTCTTTTTTTCAGTGGAAAGACACTTTGAAGAATGTCTCAGTGTGTTTTTGTCCATCCCATCAATGAGGTTTTGTCTTGGTTTTATATGCACAAAATGCTTCAAAACATCTTTTGTGTTTCACAGAAGAATGTAAGTAAATGATTAAAACAAATTGGGGTGACTATCCCTTTGGTGAAACTGAAGTGATGTGTGACACAACTTCTATTCCTGTTACTGTGACAGTGACAGACCTTTTGGGGGCAGTAACTTCAGTTATTTGTGTTATTTGGGTGGCTTATGCTAGACTAACTATTGGTCTACACTGTAAAAGAAAATGTATTTATTTATTTAGTTTTTTTGCCTTATTTTTCAATTTTTTTTTATAAAATGTGCTTGTCAAGTAAATACACTTTGATTTAAGAATGCTTAGAAATTCTTAAACGAAAGAGAAAACATTACGACGAATCAATAGACGTTTTCTTTGTTTTGGATTGCAATCTCTATAAAGTAGAGCATGTTTCAATCTATATTTCAGTAAGTCATGGCTGGTGTCCTCCTTGAAGTAAAGTGAATTTTTTAAGTTGTCCAGATTGTCATCACTGTGGTCACCGAGCACATCCTTACAAAGGAAACATCAATTGGTTAAGAGATTAGAAACCGCTACGTTCAGCTCTCCTCCGTACCAGCTGCAGATTCCAGGCAAGTTTTATGCGTTCAAGGCGGGAAGACTTGTTGTTGTTCTTAATTCACACCAAAGCTTTGTGGGCTGTTTTAACGTGTCACGCTTAACTTGCTCTACACATCTGCTGGGTAATTCTCCCTAGATGAAGTTAAACCATCTCCCAGAAAAACAGACAGGAGAAAAAGCTTGGTTCCATCTGGTGGAGATTTGAAAACCATGAGGATGAGGAGGAGGGGGGGGGGAGAAAGAGCGAAAGCCTGATGTTCTGGTAGTTTTCAGGCCTGTGTTGGCCGTTTCTGAAGCATCTGGGTTTTATTACTACAGATCTGCAGCTTTTCAATCTCATTTGGGCACAATGGATGAGCTGCTGTACTTTGAAGAAGATCTTTGGAAGAAACAGACAAGAGCTCAGTTATAATCTAGCTTTCTTCTTCCATCATAATTTATCCTTCATTATTCTTTATTCCTTCCTCTCTTTTGCATTCCCTTTCTGTCTCTCTCTCATCCTTCCGTTCTCATTCACTCCGATTTTCACGTGTTTTCCGACTCTCTCGGGGCCCATAAAGTATCACTCCATTAAGGAGGATCATCTCCACCATGCATCTGTCCTGTCAGCCTATATTACTTTGCCTGGAAAGAAAATGGATATTTATCAAGGATTTTGAAAACCATCAGTCATGAACTTCACCCCAAGAGCTTACAGAAAGCTGTGGATCTTAGCGAAGGGAATGAAGTGTTTGGTGAAGGGGTGAGGCCTACCGGTTCCCTCTTCTCCCAGGGCCCCTGTAATGGTTTCACAGCTGATGAAAAAGAGTTAACTGGCCAGTGAAAGTGGCTGTTAAATAAACACCGCTGAAGTTTAACAGCCTGGAATGGCTTAATTTGACTCTCTCCCATGCAGACACACACAATCCACATGACTCCTGACACCTCTATATCACCACTAATTGGTGTTAGATGTCACTCGGTAGTTGAAACATCTCTTTCAGACAAGTAGAAGTTGTTAGGCATCTAAATGGGCACAAAGACACTAATAAGCTTTAGCACCAATTACCTTGTGCCTTGTTCTAGTGTACAAGGGTGATAAAGCATGCTTAAATGCTCAATCATTCAGGCCTGAAGATGCAGGCTTCCCACGCTCTTGAAAAACCTGGAAATGTTGGGGTATATGGAAAGTATGCACAGGATGTGGAGCCTTCACTTAATTTGATCCGCTGTATGCCTGTTAACAGTAGTTTTCTTCAAGACACCTTCCTTTGCGCTTATTCTTCCTCTTTATGCCTATTCTTCTTCTGGGGTTTTTTGGGTTTCACCTCTTAGACCTCCATTCAGTCTTTCTCCTGAGGAGGTCTTAACATTCCAGTTATCCTGTTATTCCATTTAACTTTCTGAAGTGTTGTGTGAGTAAGCTTCTCCATCTTCCTGCCAGAGGGACAATTCCCACCTACAGCCATTAATCCAGTTATCTTGTCCTCCCATTTATAGTCTCTAGATTTAGGGCTATGCTGTACTTCTGTACTTGCTAGTCTTAAAGTTTTTACATTTAGATTTTTTAAATTTAATTTAATTTTGTATTTAATTTAATTTTTTAATTTTAATTTTAATTTTAATTTCAATTTAATTTAATTTCATTTCATTTCATTTCATTTCATTTCATTTCATTTAAAATTAAAGTTTTAATAGACACAAACCATATCTTAGTCTCACGCCTTAAGTTAAGAAGGAAATTAAATGTCCTTAAATGTATTGTTCAAAGGATTTTTAGATATTTTAACAGGATTTTTTTTTCATAAATCACATTTTATGTTTCTACCTTATGTAAGACATATATAATTTAATGTAATATATAATGCAAGCGATCATAATACAAATACAAAATAGTTATCGTGTATTAATAGTGGTCAATATAGTGGTCAAAATATATCCCTTGGGTAAAACTTAGCTAGACATTGTCCTAAATAGCAGAGGTATTAAAACATGGTGCGAGCTACAATGTGTTAAATGACTGTAGTTAAATGATATGCAGTCATTGTGCACTGGCTCCTTCACATTCTCCTCATTAGTCTGTTCCTGCCTAGATCTGCTGGCCAAGTCCTGTTTCCACCAATGGCCATTAACCAAATCACCATTAACAGCACACGCAGTGGGATTTGGCCTGGACAAGTAGGTGTCAGAAGCGGAAAAATGTAGGACGTTATTCATAATTTGGGACTTTATAGTAGTCGTCTCTGTTTTAGTTTTTCGCTGCTAACCATATTCGCATGGGCTCCTTTCGAATTGCTCTCTGAAGTTGCAGCCAGGGGCGAGTATAATGGCCAACTCTGTTTCAGACGTGGAGTTGATAGGAAGGTTTAGCTCTTAATCTCAATCCTCCCTCCTTTTCCCCCCCTCTCTACCTGTACCTTTCTTGTTTTTCAGGAAGGATAGAATGGAAACTTTGTGTTTAGTCTCTGCCATCTCTAGGTCTGCCCACGAAAATGCCCACATTTGCCGTGTGGGAGCAGGATGTAGTCAAAGCGGTAGCATTAGGAAACTGATATCGGCTTGGCATTTATCTCAGTCTCTCAGGGATTAGTCTGTGTATTGGAAAGATCATGGAGTCTTAGGCAGGTATAATTTACTTTCTATTTGATGTTAACCTGTACAAGCTTTTAACTAATCTTTTAAGAACGATTATGAGCTGGACTGAGAGGAAGAGTCCTTAAAAAATCCACCAAATTCAACAATTTAGACGACTATGAAGAGATCATGAGATCCTGAACTCTGGTATGCTATGATACGTAGAGCTCATACTTCATTATTTTTGTTCTCTAAATTTCACATATGTATTATTTGGTTTTGATAAGCTCAATAGTGGTGTTTGGCAGTGATCTCCATCTTAGGTATTGCACAAACGGGAATTGTGGATGCTTATCTAAAGCTCCCGCTTTTGTTCACGTATAACTGGCTCTTGTTTTTGCACTTTTCGTTTCACAAAAGAAAAACAAATCGTTTTATCTTTAAAGATTACACTATACTTTAGCTGGACAAGTCCTGGGAGTGTTTTCTTTTTTGAAATTTTTGACACAAAAGGCTTTGGAAGAGATAAGTCTTCATCGCTCGCTGGAGCTTGCTTGGAGTCTCCTAGCTACTGTGGGTTTGTTTGGGTATGCATATGTGGATGGATATTCAATAGTTGCATAGAAATGCTGAACGGGCTGCTGTTTTTCCTTGTCAAAATATTTGGTTTGATATTTGTTCCCGTTTTTGATGTTCTTTTTTTCAAGCTGTGATACAGGAGCTCTTGGTCGAGTGTTGTTCTTTCGACAGACATAATGTGGACTTTGTGCTGCGGCTGTTCTGAAGCAGACCACAATCTCCTGCCTCAGATACTACATGGTATCAATGTTGGCTTATCTCACTGTTGGCTTAGTTCTGGAAAGTCTGCAAATGCTTGCAAAATATGGCCTATATCTAGGAATACTACATATATCCAGCTACAATCTCAAAATGCTTTTGCATTTACCTAATTGAATAACATTTTGTCAATTCAGTATTTTTTTTTATTCATTTTTATTTCTTTTTTTATGTGTGTGTGTGCGTGTGTGTGTATATATATATATATATATATATAGGCTTAAAAAATATTAATGATTTTAATTTTAATTTTTTTTTTTACCTTTTTGAACCCCAAAGTAATTACCTTTTAATAATATACTTTCCATGTGCAATTAAATGTAACTCTTGTGTGACCCAGATTCACTTACAGTACTGCTTTTTTTGTGTCTTTGATACAATAACCAACGACCACCCGGCTTTAGAAAAAACATCGCTTAGAAAACAATCAAGAAGAGCCTTACGGAGCTTCATACAGTATGTGTTTGTTCTGTCTGTGAGGAGGCACAGACTGACATACCTGCGCTGAGAGATGCCTCTTTGAGCCACACGCCAGAAATACTCGCACAGCCTGGTGTTAAACTCCAAAAAAGCGAAAAAAACAGATCTTTCATCGTCTCAAAACAGGAGGTTGTCAGCACCCTTTTGCCTGAACTGCAATTACAATGATAAAACCTGCTGTCTCGCTATCATTGGTGTTTAAAATGCCTTGAAATTTCCGGTTTGAAGTGTTTACTGCAGAAATTCCCTCATCTCGGATTTGGAACGGCCTCATTCAGGAGTCTCCTGGCTTTGTTGGAT
Source organism: Enteromius treurensis (assembly GCA_032275025.1). Classification (NCBI taxonomy): domain Eukaryota; kingdom Metazoa; phylum Chordata; class Actinopteri; order Cypriniformes; family Cyprinidae; genus Enteromius; species Enteromius treurensis. The sequence continues at coordinate 11,595,100 of JAUCMU010000002.1, read as the reverse complement.
CCTTTGTCTATTGTTTTTAGCTTATATTAACTGTTTGTCTTGGCAACCTCTCATAACATCACCATAAATGATGTTATAGTGCAGCAGGGCTTCATTTCAACATCAGATTAATTGATCCTTGTATATTCTTACAGCCCCTTTAATAATACTCAAGAACCTCTTCAGTGACACCAGAAATGTTTATTTTACCTCTTATTACACCAAAGAATGAGGAGGTGTCGTCACCAAGAGAGATGGACAGGAATGCACTCCATTCAGAGATCGAGCACTAACCTTTGACCTTTGCTGAGAGGCTTTTACGCAATCCTCTGTCATAAAGTCCCTCAATTAAAGCAGAATAAGAAGGGAGAGCGCAAACGAATGGGAGAATGGAGGTTTTATTGAAATAAGCAGTGATTGTGTTCGGTTTGGAGCAGGTTGGGCATCTTACAGTGTTTTTTTCCCGTGCCCTTTATGGAGCCAATCCTCTGTCCTAGAATAACAGGCCCAATAAAGAAACCCTCAACCAGCTCTATTCCAAATTACAAAGCCTGATTATGACCACGCCAGACTTTTTGGCTGAAATTAAAATGTTTTAACGGCTTTATTTGGCTGTTACACCTAAATGAGTGGTTTTCGTTCTCTGGGTTTCCGGAATTAATCCATCTTTCCATATTGGGTTATAAAAGTTGAACCCGCTGAAGGTCAGAGGCGCTGTCCCATAATTTCCTTTTTGACCAGACTGTAAATACAGTAATATAGTAAGAAATACTTGTAGACAGTTTAAGAAATGTGTTCTGTACACACTTTGTGAATGATTTAAGTTGTAGGCCCCACTTGATGGGATGAATGGCTGTCTTTGTTTGTCACTACTGTGTTAACAGGTTACACTGACCCCTTAGAGTGCAGTGTTGGTTTAGAGTTACCCCACCTTGGGTTAACACAGGATGGTGTTACGCCATTCATTCAAGTTTATGACTCCAATGATGTCTCTGGGACCTCTCCAAGGGCAACCGCTCTGACAGGTGTCAGTGCACCCTATGAGGTCATCAAAGGTGTTTACACTCTGTTCGGAGTTATATACATTTACAGCAGAAACTCAAGACCGATGACAGGACTTGTGTCATATCTGCAATGAGTGAAGATATTATTCGCAGCAGTTAGATAAACAGATAACTCAAAACAAATAATAACAAACCATTTTAAAAGGAACTTTTCATAGAGTAACTAACAAAATATAAGCCTTACCTAAAAACGCATCATTTGGCATAATGCTATCATTATTATAACCTAAAAGGAACAAAATTCATAATGTTGGCTGTGTATAATGTTCCTTATAACTTCCAGTCATTTACTCTACATGTGCGATTAATATTTACCACATGTGCTTATAATATTACAACACATAGATTATAGCTTTGCCATTATGTTTTGTGACTCACCACTTAGATATTCTCTTATAATGTTATAAGGCCAATTATTAAACAGCAAAATCTTTTCAACAGCATCTAATGAATATGCACTCAATTGTACACCATAAAATAACCAATAATATTATAATCAATGATACTGCCAGCCAAAAAATTCTTTGTTCCATTATTTGTGAAAAAACTTGCCCGAGTCATAGACAAAAACATAGAATAAAGTATTAGCCATTAGAAATAAACAAATTCTTCCGCATTTGTGTTCCGCATAGTTATCAGTACTTATCTTATCTTTTTTTTTTTTTTTTTTTGGCATATAAGCACACAACTTTACATATTTTACCTATCATCATTTACAATAGATTTAAAATATTTTTGTTTAAATCTGTGAACATTGAAAGTAGTCGTTCAGTATTTTGTCAAAATTTCTTCTCAATGAAAATACATATTTCAATAGTATATAAAATTTCAATATTTTTTTAATATTTTGCCACATTTTTCATTAAAGTGTATTTTCTGTATTTTGATTTAATTTGTCATCATTGATAAATATTTTTAATATTTCTTATTGTTTATTTATTGCTAATTGTTATATTTTTTTGCATGTTTTCAATATTGTATTAAAAAAAAAATATATATATATATATATATAAATGAAATTTATATGTAGTAATTGAACATAATTATTTGTATTAATGTAAAAAAAATTACAATAAAATCCTTATATTAATCAGAAGTACCCTGTCAGTTAAATTCTTCATTACTAGTCTCATAGCATAAATGTAAATTAGTGTCTAAGACTCAACACTGTTGTGTTGTATAGTTGTAGATGCCCAGTCTATGACATCACGTGAAGAATGGCACATTAGTTTCCAGACGTCTACACCCTTAAACCCTCGTGAGGAGATCACCTGGCAGAGCCTTAATCGGGCAACCCTTTATTGTATTACCGTATGAAAGAACGTAAAGTATGTGCACGTCTGAATCTGAAGCATGTCAGTCTAATTATAGTCACAGCATTGGTGTGTGTGTGTGTGTGTCTCACGAGGCCCTATAAGCACAGCGGGCCCTTGTTACCGGCGGTCTCCAAATTAAATTTCCCATTTGTCTCAGTAAGGCTTTCCCGTAATTATGTAAATATGTTGTCTCTGTAACGTGTCCATATGATACTCAATAAAGTGTAAGGTTGAGTAACACAAGAGCTGGAAATGTTTCGAATTAAGCTTGTTGGCATCTGGCTAAATCCAAGCAGTACGTATAACCACACCTGTGTTTTATTATTATGGGATTGGACGGAAAGAAAGGAAGAATGGAGGAAGGGAAACAAGTATTGGTAGAGAGGAAAAGAAGTGGTAGAAAGTGTTACGGAGGGCTTGAGATATAAGGGTCAAGAACTGTGAAACCTGAGGTGGCATTAAGGGCATTTGTCTCTTTCCTCTAAACCGTATCTTTTTTCCCTCGGCTTTCAAAAGTTGTAGTGTGAATTGGCATGAGCTTATTTGTCAATGAAGAAAACAGATTTTCGATGTAATCGCTCTAAATCCAATATTAAGTCTGTGTTAAAATGTTCTGTTCTCATATTTGCCGACCTTTTCAACGGCTGTCAACGGAGTCAAGAAAACTAGGCTTAAACATTGCAACACTTCTTAAAGCACAAAATGAAGACACTTGGGCATTGTGTTGACTGACCGACTGTATATTGCTTTACTGTTTATATAAAATATTTATGTATACGTGTACATTTGTTGCACAGCATTGTGTATGCAGACGAAAACCATAAAAATTTAAGTGGGTTTAACCATAAAAATAGTAAGTGAAATACTACTTCAAATTGTTGTTGCCGTTTTAATTTCAGCTGGTTTGCATACAGCTTATTTTCTTACATCTTCTTACATTTTCAACTGCATTACATCTCTAAACTTTTTTTGTGCACGTATCGTTTTGCAATGGTAATATTATCCACATGCTAATCTGATCTGTGAGATTTCGATTTGGCTTAAAAACTGGCGAGATATCTAGATGGAGAATAGCTCAGAGGCATCTTCATGGCCACACTCCATTGAGAGTTTTCATGGCTAATTTTGTTAGCGTTGCAGCCAGAGCGCCTAGCATGTGTTTTCAAGCAGTCGTTGTGGTTTACATAAACTTGCTTCATTTTGTATTGGAGACTTCAGCTGCACTGCGAGGCCAGAACTTTGTGTTAAACAAGTGTCCAAGCCTGAAAGTCAATTCAGAATTGTTGCTTAGACGTTTGCTGATGACTTGGGTGTTTTGTCGCACATATTTACACTCCCGCTTTGAGTTCCTTTTGATGTTTCAAAACAAGAACTTTGCCCCACCATAGCCAAGACCTCAAACATCTCAAGGTTGTATTCACCTTCACATCCTTAGGAACATATACTTGGCGTGTGCATTAGCTTAAATATGCATACCTTTCTTAATAATCCGAACAATATGGTGTCTTCCTGTTCTGTACTGTTTTACGTAAGCATGTTCCTGAGTTGGCCTTGGAGCCACAAGGACTTTGGCAAAAGCGAGTAAGAATCCAGAGTAACCCAGATAATGATGAGTTGTATTAAGGTTTATCAGTACAACATGTAGGCCAGTTCCAGATTTGAACTATCAGCAAACAGAATTATACCGGCGTTGTGCCGACCTAATGAAGGCCTGTCTCTTCAAAACTTCCTTAAATTCAGGGTTGGCGTGGGTATAAGCAAATGCAGAGTGGTCAGAGCCAAGACACGTCAGAAATGTTCTCCCTCATCTATTCATTTTCAAGCAATGGCCTTGGAAGTATTCAAGTCTGTGGAGAAATGCTTTCTCTAAAACACCATTTTATGGACTTCTCATCACCTTGTTTCCCAAAAGAACACAAGTGGACATTTTACCTTACATGTGATATGAGAACAGGAAGTTAGATCATGAGCAAAAACCTAATTGAGAACATTAAAAAACTGCTCATTCATCACAGCCTTTGAGCGATTTTTTGCGTGTCTTTATGCGAGTCTACGCCCATAGTTTGGTCCTGGCCGCTCTATATCTCTGACCTGGGTGAGGAACATAAGGATAGCACCTGTGTCGGCCCCTTATAAGCAGACTAATAGAGGACCATCCGGGGCCCCTGATTACCATCCCTTGGGGGGGCAAACCTTTCCCCATTTCTATTTTTTTATGAAACAGGGCAAGAAGGGAATATTCTCATCTATAGATTTCGGTTTGTAATTTACTGCAATAACTCACTGCATGGGTCCGAATCTCAGGAATCTCTCTAGAGTTCGTATTCCGAGTTGCTGCTTGGCCATTTATGTTAGTAAAAATACTTAGCTGATGAAAAGTTATGGCCTTGCAAATTTCCAACCCTCCCAAGCATCTGCTTCAATGTGTTGTCAAGAGACTCTAGGCGCCCCTTTGAATTGAACTGTTGTGACTTTTTTGATGACAAAACCCTCATCAACACGACCTCTGATGGAACAAAGAGACTTCATTTGGGACGCAGTTTTCATATCCTGCGTCAATTCTAATTTCCCTCAAAAAAATGAGACCCTCTTTCAGCCGTTAGTATGGAGGTAAATTGGCCATGGCAGTAGTGGAAAAAAATACCATGATGACAGGGAAGAAAAGGGGAAAAACTTTTAATTTTAATGCAGGTGTTGGAACACTAATACAGCTGAGATTGCTGCTGTTAAATTTCTGTTAAATCTTATGCAATTTTCTTTGTTTTGTTTATCTAAATATTATATTATATGAATACCCATGATTTAAATAGTATTTTATATATACATATTTATAATGTATATATTATTTTGTTTTAATTTTTCAATAAAAATACATTATTATTATTATTTTAACTTTTATGTCATTTGTAAAGTATTTTACATTGCAATAACATTTTTCATAACATTATCAACATTTTATTTTGCATTAAGAATGTACCCAGTCTCCATCAATTCAACTTTTGTAGTTCATCGAATAATGTAAAATTTTGACAGAAAAAGTCAACCTCAGAAAACTTAACTTTCTGCCATGTAAAAATTCTACAGCGCCACATTTGCATGCTATTAAGTTTGACCAGTATGTTAAAAATGTTGAAGTCATGACCCAACTCATTCCAGAGCTTCTCGTGTTTCTGGAACACCAAGAACCGTTCGTTTGCTGTGGTATCCCGTGCACCTTTTCAAACCTGCAGTTGGGAAAACCACCTGTCTTTTATCCACAACCAATCTGGACATTTCATTTATGTGGCTGTTCTCATCCGTAGAAGAAATTCAAGAACCTCACTTGAGTCGAGTCTGGAGAGTGTGTGGTAGGACTCTGTAGCACTTGGGTCAAGATAGAGACACCGCAGACGAGAGTTCCTATATCGCTTTCATTCGTACCCAGCATGCATCCGCAACTTTCTTGTCCAATACCACTATCGAGAAGAGCAAACGACAACCTCAAAAGAAACCAGGCCTGCATACCATATACTATATCACAAGTTATTACATGTTATTCAGTAGCTTTCACATAACCCTGCACTGCTATAATGTTTACCAAAATCCTCACCAAGGTTTTAAATCACATCAGATACCTCCGTCGTTACACCAACAACACATTATTCACCCACAATACTCTTTGCTCTGCGTCTGTCAACACCCGCTTTGATTTAGAGCAGTCTGCGGCGCTAAAAAGAAACCGAATCTACTGTCGTCTTAGTCTCTCTCTTCTTTCGCACATTTCCAAATCTCCGTTTGCAAGAACCCCATGCCACCCGCTGCTCTGTTTGTTGCTTCAACTTGTCAGCAGGTCAGACTGTCGCTTTTAATTAAGACCGACGTGCCGATCCGCGCGCTTCCAAGTTCCCCGAGACGCTCCTACTGTCTTCGCCGATGGCGCGCTTTCAGTGGCCTGGATATTTATTTGTTTGTCCGTGAGCTCGGGGAGGGAGAACGAGCAGTTGTTTGCTTAAAAAATACTTTATGTCCAGGTTTATACGATAATCCATCCCAGCACTCTTTGCCAAAAGCAATTCGCAAACGCTGCAGCTCAAGCTACGGCGTAATGCGAAGCACACAGGGGAAAGAGGAGCGCGCATACCTCCGTCCCGCTGCACGCCAGCGAGGGGCTCACGGGGCCAGATGTGCGCAGCTCTTAAACACATGTAGCAAAAATTGTAAGGATGAACAAAGGCAGTGATGAAATCAAATGTGCATGCCAAATGCCTTTGACTTGCAAGATTGCAGGAGCAGATTTTTTCCCATAATGCATTGCTTTGTAGGGGCAACCTGCCTCAGGGAGTGGGCGGACGATTATTAATGACTACTACAGTAGGTGAATTATTGACATGCTACTTGAGGTTTTACGGTGTAAGACATATCTTTCCTTTTGTCTGTTTATATGCTCGTATATGCGTGAATAAAAAGGGATTTTGTTGTTTACGTGATATGAGAAGGGATGGCGTGCAGATGGAGGAGGCACTCACAATGGTACTCTAGAACACACACGCTGACGCAACCCTACAGTCGAAACAATTGCGATTGTGCCCCTTTCGATCCAATGATGTCATCATTCCGCTCTTCCTATCGGGTTTCAGATCAGCACCCTTGGCTGCATTTCAGTTCTCAGTTTTGGAAGAATTACAGTCCTTGAATGAATACACACACACGCAAATGCTCTGTTGCTAAACTAGCGTGCTGCCTACGGAGACGGTATGTTAAGGCATCATGGGCCCATTTCTAATGCAAAGACTAATTGTGTTATTTTCTTTTGGCTGAACACGAAAGCAGCACCACACATCTTTCACAGAAGATTTGATTTAATAATCCATTGCTACAAGCTCTGTGAAATAAATCCAAGATGGCAGATGAAGTGAGAGAAATGTAGATTATGAAATAAATATACCTTACCATTAAAAGTTTTTGGAAAATAATTTTTTTTTTTGAAATAGAACAGACTTGATGTTGTCACCAGCTTTCATTTATTTGATCCAAAAATAAAGAAAAATAGTGATATTGTGAAATATTATTATCATTTAAAAGAACTATTTTCCGTATGAATATATTTTAAAGTGTAAATTATTCCTGTGATGGCAAAACCGCATTTTAGCAGCTATTACTCCAGTTTTTTAGTGTCACATTATCCTTTTAATTTAATTATCTTTAATTCTTTAATCAATTGAAAGTTCACAAGGACAGCATTTATTTGAAATAGAAATTCTTAAAATTATAACTTATTTACTCTGACTTTTAATTAATTTATTTTAAGAAAAAACTAGAAGAAAATATGCGATAAAATGCGATTTAATGCATTTAATGAAAAAAAATTATAAAAAAATATTTCCAACAACTCCAAAAACCTAGTGCACATGTTGCTGCCTCCTAAGGTAGCATTATACCTAGAATTCTCTTGCCTCACAAATATTTCCATTCAGCATTTTAGAGCGTGTGCATTGCGTTCTGGAACTTCTCCAAAATACGTTGTCTTCTGCCTGCAGAGCTAGCATTTTTCAGGTTTAGGATCAGGGAAAGCTCATCAGACAAACTGATAATGATCGTCTTCTTCACCACAAAGCAAAAGCCACATTTCCCAGCATTAGAGATGGATCGTAAAAACATTCACGCCGATTCATCGCTTTACGAGGTGGTCGGATTGGATTGGCTGTTCAACCTTTTCCGTCCTGCTTCATTTTCAGTTTCACTTTTCTGGAAACTCTCACTGACTTTTGGTTTTAATCTAATCAGTGTCTTTGTCAGAGAAACACTGAGCAAATATGGTTTTAGGCAGGCGTCCAGGCATAAGTGGTACACCCCGTTTTCATTCTAATACAGAATGCTGTTGCTGTTGGCACATACTTCCACAGTCTTTTTCCTTTTGGTCCACATACGGATCCCAGCACATGGTCATCTGGTCAAAGCCAGAGGTGTACTTTTATCCATGAATGAATAAGGCTGTTAGTTTTGTGTGGAATTGACCATGTCATCACCAGTGGAAATTTGGAGCGGTGCCCTCTATAAAGAAACAAAAGGTAGATCCCACGGGTCCTTTATTGAAAAGAAACTAGACATGCTTGCAGTGATGTCAAACTGCTTTAGGGAGGCAAACCGAAATAGCACATTGAATACAAAGACTTGAGTATCGAAATGATGTTATACTGCAAGCTACTGTAACACTACAGTATAAAAACGTTGTGTTGGTACTAGGGTTGGGCGATGTTGACCAATTTGGCATTGTACGATGTCTAATGTGAACCATCGATGACGATGGCATCGTCGTCGTAGGCGGCGGTTGGGGGTGGGATGGGTGTTTAGTTGTAACTAAAACACCAAGCCCCGCCCCATGACTGACAAAAATAACAGTGTTCGCACGAGCAGGTGAGA
>JAUCMU010000002.1:11565544-11580591 GCA_032275025.1 Enteromius treurensis | reverse complement strand
TGTTTATTTAATATAATCGCAACATTTGCTGTAATGTAATCGCAAAGGCTGACATCGCGATTGCGATATGATTAATCGGGCAGCACTAATATTAACAGTCTTGATTTGCTTTCTTTTACACCACCTTCCAAGCCATAATGGTTAGAAATCTGAAATATAAATCAGGAATATCCCAAACACAGCTTGGATGGAAAACAGCAGTGCAGCATATTGACCAAATTGTACTTCTGTCTCTCAGAATCTTGTTTTTGTTTGTTACAAAGCCCGCGCAGAATCTTTGGAGCTGGCGTGTTGTCCACTGATTTTGCAAAAAAGAAAAAAGTACAATACTGTAGAACTTTAAAAATGAAAGACGTTTCAAATCTGTAAAGCTTTCAGTGGGTGTTGTGATTAAAATGTGAACATGTTAGAGGCTTATCTCACATCTCTGAGCCTTTCACCATCCTGTTGCTTTTTTGCATTCAAACACTGATTGGCAGTTAGATTCATTCTTCGCTGCCTTCATCTGGAGCCATAATCACTCTCATGCATTCTCGAGGTTTCCTCTCTGCGTCAGTCCAGTTGGAGCAGGAACAGTCTGAGACGAAGAGCAAAATGAAGAGAGAAAAAGCCTCAGCTTAGAGCAATGGATGGAGTCCGATGGAGAAGAAACAGAAAGTGAAGATGGTGAAAGGCAAACAGGGGGTGCAAGACATGGTGCCGCTGTGTTAATGATGTGTCCTGCCGAGTACAAACCGAAACATTCTCTTATTTATGGCACAGGACTCAGGCAGTGTTTTAGAGGTCCTGCAGCCTCACTGTGGAGCTGTTGAGAGCGGGTAAAGACGTGGAAGTGAAGGCACTGATGAGACTCAACACCCCAGGATGGAAACTCTAGGGTGGGGTTGGAAGTTCTAAAGAATCCCTTGGAACCCTGGTGAAAGCGCAACAAACCATAAATCTTCATCTTTTATTTAAGCATTTTGTTAAAACTAAACCCTCCCACCAAGTTCAGCCTATAGCTCTGGCACAAACACCCAAACTCCACCCATCTGCAGTAAGTTCTGCCACCATATTTGGAAAGATTCAGGTGGATTCTTTTCCATCTCTTTGGAAACATGATTCATCGGGCAACTATTTTATTTTATTCGCACCAGCTTTTGCTAATCCAGCATATAAATGGCTGTCAAATAGCTTGAAGGAAGGTCTGATTAATAACAAACATTGTTTATGGATGTCCACCCATATAGTAATCCCTTAATCCTGGGTACACTTAGATTTAAAGGTTCTTTTAATGTTAAAGTACCTTCTCGTATGCCAGTTTAATGTGCAAAGACAACACTAAATAAGCCGTTCTTGGTTGGTTTCTTAAAAACCTGTAAACACAGAGAAACACAGGTGTCCCAAATGCAGCATAGAGTAAATTAAATGCTAAGTACACACTGAAATGCATATATTTTATATGTACTGAATCAGACTGAGGACCTCTTGGAACTGTCCGGATAGATTTGCACAGTGGGATGAAGCTGTCTCTGTGGATAACATACTGATACTCTAGGTGTTTGTACTCACATCTGGTGGAACGTTCCTTTAAAATTCCAGCAGCGTTCCTCAGATGTTCCTTTATTCTTGACGCAGTCATCCTGCCTAAAAACATTCCGAGTACAGAACCCTGGTTGGCGACTTTTTTGCCACTTACACTTAAGTGCCGGAAACACACGTGTGATCATTCCTATCATTGTACATTTTTATGTAGGTTGTCAGTGGGACGTAAACAGTGTATGGCTTTAAAGCATTATTACTGGTGCATATCCAGAACGGGAATACAGGAAACAATTTGTCATTCCTATAAACAACGCATTTTTATGTCAATAGGTAAATTAGCGCACAGGCATTTTTGCGAATGCAGGCCAGCCCTTCGATAATCTGAAAAAGATGCTTCTCTCAATTTCTTGGATCCAAAAACAGCAACGGAAAATGTCATTTTTCATTTTCCTAGTCATATCCTCAAACAAACTAGGGAATGCATGCTCAACGCACTTGCAGCATAAATGATCAAACTTGCAAGATGTAAATAATTTTCATTAAAACTATAAATGATAATAATTTATATGTATGTATGTGTGTGTGTGTGTGTGTGTGTGTGTGTGTGTGTGTTTTACATTTATTTTTGGCATTTTTTGGCTTTATTGTGACAGGACAGATCAGAACTTGCTGGAAGCAAAGTGGTAGAAATAAAGGGGGCGTGATCGGGAAAGATTGACACGTGTAGCACAAGGCTATTGAATTTTTCTCATTTTGATTACAATATCATGGGAAATGATTGACAATTGTATATTATTCTATAATAATGTCGAATTTGTATCATTATAATTTTTCATTGTTTTATATTTATCATGATGTTTATAAATGAATGCTGTCAAAAGATGAATCACATCCAGAATAAAGTTTTTGTTTACACAATTTACACAATATATTTTTTTACATAATATATGTATACTTTATTATGTATTTATAAATACACTCACATGCATGTAAATAATATATATATGTTTATTTATTGTATTTGTATAAAATATAAATTATACAAATATAAATATATAAATGTAAATATTTTCCAATTATAATTTATGTGTATTTATATCTATATATACATTCTGAATATACGCAGTACACATGTATTATGTCAACAAAAACTTTTCTTTTGGATACGGTCAATTGCGATTTAATCATTTGACCGCACTATTATAAATATATACGTCTGCAAGCATTTGTTAGTATGCCATTATGCAAACATATTTTCAGGACTGTTAATATGTTTTAAGTATATCCGTGTCCGTAGGAGAGGTGTAAGGTCTTAAGCAAACATTATTCAAACTATCTTTACCGTCATCCTGCATTTATTTTTGCTTTTCGCTCAACCGTGGAGAATTTGTGGTTTCCCGAATTCCTCCTGGGTAGTTTGAGTCTGTTTCTTGTTCCAGAATCCGTTTCACAAGATACACACCTCTGCCGCCGTTATTCTTCCGCAGGCCCTCCGGTTCGCTCCCCCGGACCACCACCCATTCCCACACAGGATGTCCCGAGATACTTTTCCTCTCCCTGCCAATGCTCTTGAAGGGGACAGCTTAATTGGCCCATATTAAAAGCCAAGTTCAAGTCCAACAGAGAAAATGCGCTGCATGAAAAATATTATGACGGTTCTGGGAGATCAGTCTGGCACGCTTGAGCGCAAATAGCCCCCTCCTCCTCTTCTCTCCCGACTCCGTTGCACAGGCGCGCTTGATCCCTGCACCATCTACCAACACACACTGGCCCCCTTGCTCTTGATTAAGGGTTGCGGTTTGACACATGTTTAGAGGAACTCATTTATAAGGGGAAGCACAGTGTAACAAATAACCTCCTGTTCCAAACAAAAAATGCTTTATTTTTCCCTGCTAGGGGTATGACGTCTAAACACTTGGCTAGATGGAGCCCATATGTTTTACATATCTACATGCATAAGTTGGTGTATAGACTATTTTAGGGCATTTTAAAATAACTATTTTTTTAATCCATAATCACACAGCACAATAAAGAATATTAGTCAGAGAGATGGGAGTACAAGGACTCATTTCTACAATCGGAGGTCGCCATTAGTCAACCGTAGACGACACAATTTTGAACACCACCCTAATGCTTTGCAGATACATCTGACTGCTGTTTTGAAATACTATGGTTTTGCTCACAGTAACATTTCATTTGGAACGTCTTTCCCAATTTCACATCTGAAAACTGGATCTAATTACGTGCACAAGAAGAATCATTTGGGAAAATCGAATATACAGTACACGCCACGCTATGGCCAACCATTAGATGTTTGTTTTCAGTGAACTGATGAGGAATTTGGGAGCATGTTTCTTTGCTTATTCTTGGTAATGAAATTCATCGCTGTGGTCGGACAGCATTAAAGCTGCTATGTAGCAATGCAGCCTGTCCAGACAGACAGGAATTAAACCGCATATCTCTGTACCACACGTACTGTATGACTTTGAGTGGATATACTCACGGCTGTGTTGAAGGCACCAAAACATATGGACCATAGCTTATATTGTGTACTCTGTATACCATTTAATGTTCAATTTATTATTACTATTAAATTAAAAAAAAGAAAAACTAACACTTTGCAGCCATAAACATTTGAGTAGTTATGCTATGTTGTTGGCACTATAACTCATTACAGTATGTTACATGTCTCAGATTATTATTATAATTTTTTTTTTTACATTTTAAATCTTATTTTACAGAAAAAGTATAATGATAATTTTTTTTAAAAATTCTTAGCACTAGAAAAAGTGATGCGTTTTTAAAAGTTAATAACAGCATTTAATAGGTACTTGTATTTATGTCTTTACTATCAATTTTGATACATTTATTGCAACCTAGCTAAATTAAAGTAGTAATCTCTTCTCAAAATGTTGAATTTTACGTGAATCTCGGAATATGTTAAATTCTGTTTGATTTCCTATTTTTTATTTTTTAATGTCAGATGTTTTTGCATGGTGATACTTCTCTAAGTTTGCAGCTTGTTTCAGCTTCCCGTGAAAGCTCCTGGTGAAGGATGACGAATCCTATACAATTGTTTTACTTTCTAGATGTCATATTTCAGATGATGTATGTAGTCCAACAGCTGTGTGTGTTTTAAGGGGGTGCGAGTGTATTTGTTTGAGTGCGTGTGTTAGGTTGAGGATCAGAGACTCTGGCTGAGCTCTCCCAGGCTCTCGTTGTGTGTAAATGAATTATGAGATGATCCATCAGCAACAAAGAGCTCCACTGACATCAGCATCTTCACACTCTCCAATTTCTTTCCCATCCTTCCCGACTTCTTGCTCTCCCAGTTCTAAAGCGAAATGATTGAAAATCATAACCATGCGCCTCTTTTTTGTTTTTTCTTTTTCAGTGACAGGCACCATGTCTCCATGTCCATCCCTGTCCCTCTAAAGTCTCATCTCAGCGTTTCTACCGCATCCGAAGTGGGAATTCCAACCCTTTCCAGCTCCCCCGAACAGGATGTCCGCAAGAGGACTAGCTCGGATGCGGATAAGCAGAAATACCAAACTCCACCGCCTAGTTACAACACGGCCATGACTCAACCAGATCCCATGATGACCCCAGAAGTCCCATCAGCTCCGTCCACAGAGATATTGAGCATTGAAGTAGGTAAGACTGTGGATACACATGAAGATGAAGAAACTGCGTCTGAGGCACATTCGGAGAAGCCTCTGGAAATACCTACAGACATAGCCAGTACGTTACCATCAGACTCCATCCCTCAGCACCCAGGAGCCATGAACGGCTCGGCCGTAGCCAGCGATGGTATAGGTTTGGGAGTTGCAGGCGCAGCGGAACTGTGCTGCTCCGTAGAGCAGGCTGAGGAAATAATGGGCACTGAAGCCACAGGGCTAGGATTGGGACTGGGATTGGGATTGGGAGGCGGCGCCAGACTGGACGATTACCCGTGTATACCTGTGGAGCACGCGGTTGCGGTCGAGTGCGACGAACAGGTTTTGGGAGAGTTCGACGCCGCTGGGATCGAAGAGGTCTCGCGGCGCATCTATGCACTAGAAAACATGTCAAGCTTCCGACGGCCTCGGAAGAACTCCGAAAAATGACTGGGATATAGGAGGTGGGCCTGGAGAAACGGGTGACTGCTGTCCAAGTTGGTCGGTGACTTGAGGCTGAGCCTGTGTAATATTTCACCCTGACTACAATGAGTTATAGACATTACATAAAGAAATATATATTATAATTAATATTGTTCTAACAATTATTAATATTATTAGGAAAAGTCTGGAATATTGACCAATTTGCATTTCTCAAAGCATTTCGATAATCCTTTAAAGTGAAATAAAGAGAATGTTTGGTGGAAATGCTTGCTGGACGTCTTTATGAGTGTATGGATGTGCAGTCTTAATGGGGTATTCCACCTAAAAATTAAGATATTGTTATTATTTACTGTCAAGTCGTTCCAAACCTGTTTGATTTTCTGTGGAACACGAAAGAAGATATTTAGAAGAAATGCTCCGTGCAATAAACGGATCCATCCAATGATGTACTGAGGATGCAAATTTCAGTAAAAATCACAATTTAATATTTGAAAGCATTGAAATTATGACAATAAATTTTACGTGAGATAATAATTATTATACCTTTTTTTTTACTTATCCATTGTATTATTACAGTAGTAAATTAGTTTTGTTTTTTATTTTAATTTGTATAGTTGATAAAAAATAAATAAATAATAGTAATAATATTCAGTTAATAACAGTAATATTTAAACTATAATTCTTATTATTACTACAGTAATTTAATTATTTATATACAAATCCATAAATAACCTAAAAAAATTTATGTTTTTCATTTGTTTATTTTAGTTTTAAACTTTTTGACTGTATTAGCAAAAAACCCAGAGATATGTTTTTAAATGCCCCTTTTCCATGAGAAAGAAAGTCACATAGGCTTGAAACGACATGATGATGAGAAATTACACTATTTTCATTTCTGGGTGAGCTACTGTAGTCAGTATTACAGCGGGAGCTCTGGTGTGCTCGGACCAACCCGAGAGCCCGATGCCTGGAAGAACGGTTGGTGTGGGCAGAAAGGGCGAGGAATGTCCGTTTACCCATGACACCCTTTCTCATGCAGCACACCCGAGTCCTGCTTCCAGAAGATGATAAACATGCGCACACACTTACTGCAAACCCTTTTTTTCCCCAGTCTGACCATTGTGAGAACTTGTATTCTCTCCGATTTATTCACTAAGAATTTATAAACCCTGACAGCTGTGCTTCACAGTTTGATGCTGTGTCAACACTGGATGCGAGCGGCACGTCACCATGTAACGAAACTCAATCGCTCCTATTATATGCAACAAAGCTGTCTACACTTGAAGGGTTCATTACTTCATATTGTTGATGGCCCGATTCTATTTTTGCACGTTGTTCTCAAATTTTTTTTTTTTTTTCTGAACTACAAACTACAAAGTGCTGTGCAGCCACTCCAGCTCTATTTTTCTCATTTGTATAAAATAATGTTTTATTTAATTGATCATCAGTTGACAGTCAAAAGAACTCTACCAAGACACTAAGATCTTGTAAAATAACTTGCAGTATACAAAACTAAATTTTATACAAACGTGCAATGTCAGTCACTTTTAGTGCGTGAAACAGGCTTGAGAAAGTTTAAGCAAAATCTTCAGGGTTGCTTGGTCTTTATTCCAAAATGTACTTTTTCCTTGAAGGTCCTTTAATGTCTATGAACTTTTCCCACTGTGTACAGTTATTTAGAAAACCAAAACGCAAATTCTTTTTTTCTTCATTATGGCACTGCTTTTCAATGTAATGTCATCCAACAACAATATTCATCCACCTTTATGTGTATGTGCTTCCCCCCCAAACAGTATTCAGCACTTATATTTTGTAACTTTTATTCCAGTTATACACAAGAGTCATGAATGTAAACAGTTTTAAGAAAAGACCACAGTGTTGTCAGGAAGGACTAGTAATGGTTGACTTCCACATCATTTCCTCCTGGCCTGAAACTCTTGTTTGATTTCCCGTCTATTGTTGATTTTTCTTGAATGACTGTTGATGTTATATTTAAGATGAATACAAAGAAATGTGTTTCCATAAATTGCTGTGACACTGTACATATACTTTTGTATGAAGGGTGTTTTATTATTAAAGACTACAGTTGAATGATATAAATGAGCAGTTCAGTTGTTTTTAATCTTGTCTTGTGTTTTAATCATTAATATTCATCTTTTGAGAGCCCTGTAAATACTACATCAATGAATTGTGTTATATTACATTTTAATTAACTTTTTTTTTATTTCTCGGGCTGTCAAAAATTTCCATTCCGCTTTTGCTCTATGAATGATGTATCACGTGTAATTCTTTGACAGATATAATTGTTTGGTACTGTTGTTCTCACAGAGTGCTGCCACTTAAACAAATCGCTCTCCCGGAGACGCCTCATAACCACAGATAAACAACGTTCTGTCTCCGAAGACAGAGGAGCTGTGGAGTGAAGACTCTTTCAGTCTCTGAGAGCCGTCGCTGTCTTTCTGGACAGCTAATCCGCTGCAGGTGTGAGGAATTCTGGGATTGAAGGCAGATCCAGCAGTTGGCTTAACTGGAAAATCACGTCACCCCATCTTAGACACAGCAGAGAAGCAGGTGACGGCGTTGCTATGGCAACAGAATTGCTGGAATGTGTGAATGTGTCTGATGTACAGTATTATTATGGGATGGGGAGACTGCATTAGGAAACTTCTTTTGGTGCTGTCATAACATTGATTTGGCGCAGCTGAGACTGACAGAGTCTGGTTTGATTCTTATTTGAGCCGTAATATGTTCTGTTTTTAAGGAATGGCCACACTCATGTTTGATATTAATATATTTTCGTATACGTTCAGTGCTGAATCCAATAGATTTATGATAAATACTACTTTTGATCACACTTTTTTTTATTTTAAGGTCAAAGTCTCACTATTAACAAAAATTTACGGCGACGCTTGCCTCAGTAAACTCCTAGTTTGCTGCTTATTAATAGTTAGCATGGTTAGGTATTGGGTAAAGGATTAGTAATGTAGAATATGGTCATGCAGGTTATGTGATGTATACTCATACTAATAAACCCCCAGTGTGTTAATAATAAGCAGCTAGTTAATAGAAAGAACTGGTTCCTCTGCTACAAAACACAAAATCTGAAAACTAAGCAGTACAACATTCAAAAGCATGTGTTGCAACAAACTGGGTTTGAAAAAACATAGTTAATGCCGTATTTGTCGTAATGCAACTCCATCTTGAAGTCGTTCTTGATCTGTCGTATGTTAATACTGCTCAATCTGTGCTGGAGTTCAATCAGTCCAGTCAGTTTGTGCGTCTGTTTTTCTGTTCCTCATCAGTATCACCTCACAAAAGAGTCCAGCACCCGATGGCCTTAGAGATCACACTGCATGCTCGGCTTGTGCGCGATACTGTAAAAACTTATATTCGTTTTACAACCGAACAATAACCCTCCCCACAACACCTACAGTACATGATGTGAGTGCGGTGTGAAAAGGAAACTGTTGAAAAACGTTTTCTTTCGGGGTTTTGAGTTCTCTCAACAAGGCCACTTGGTTTAGCTGATTTGAATTTGCTTGTTTGCTAACAGCAAAATTCCGCCAATAAATTCAAGGCGGTAAATCATTTTCATTATCATTGTAATCTCATTGTAAAAACTTTTTTTTAAATACGTTTTGATGTAGATTAAAGGAATTGTTCACTCAAAAATGAAAATTAGCAGAATGTGCTCATCTTTAGGCCACCCAGATGAGTTTGTTTTTCTTTATCTGAACAGGTTAAGAGAAATATATCATTACATCACTTGCTCAACAACAAATGCTCTGCAGTGAATGGGTGCATGGGTTAGAATGATAGTCCAAAATACTGATATCGCTATAATCTACAAGTAATCCAACAACTCCAGTCTATCAGTAAAATGCTTTTATCCACAAACCATTGGTTTTGTTTAAATACAAGTTCTCTATTAGTGCTTTCTTCATCTGAATGAGTAGAGAAATATGCAAACAGTCTAAAATGGTTCTAAACAAAAATGTTGGTGAGGACTTTTTTAGTTGAGAAAGCATTATTGGCATCTTAATGAAAGATTTGTTTCTTATATACACAGCTTTCATTTTACAAGACATTTTACATTGTGGCTCTAGATATTGGTCATTCCTGTGTCAAACAAGAACACAAATTATAGCAGCAATTGATGATAAAAAAAAAAAAAAAAAAACTTTTTATACGAGCCACATTTTTCTAATCCATGATGCAGCTGCTTGCTGCTAAACTTCTCATCTGTGTGCTGCAATCTATTACTATATTTGACTTCGTATCAGAGTGCCTCAAAGTCTCAGAGTCTTATTTAAGGCCAATCCATCTCGCCATCCAATCAGCTGTCACCCCCGTCACGGCTCCCAACAGAACAAATCACTTCTCGAAAGTTCCTGGCATTCTGGACGTGTTGCTCAGTTAAGCCTCATTGCTTAAAATCACATCATGTTTTTATTCAAACCCGTAATGAGAGTGAACTTTGCTTGTTCTCCCTGTCTCTCTGCAGTCTCGTGTTTGGCCTCTTGAAATGAATTTGAGTGGAACGGATACTATTGGATCGATATCACTATTTAAATTGGACCGATTTGTGGCACGTAAGCTCCAAAAAGAATAACAGTGATGTGACCGTGACCGCTGCTCCGTGACCTCTGCTGGAAACCAGAGCTTTGGACACAATGGCCTGAGACTGACATCACCTCGCTACACCCCGACGAGCTTGAATTCACATTTTGTGTTAAATTAAGACTTTTGCACTCTGTGGTTTACTATAATTGTTTAGCAGGTGCCAATGACGTAACTGACACCAGACGTAAGAGTGGACAACATGGAAAACTCCCTAAGTTACAAAAGACTAACCTTTGTTTCACAATAGGTAACAAAATCACCGTAATCCCTCTCATAACGGCAAAGACGGATCATGTTTGCAGCGTATGCCTTTGTGTTTGAAATTTGGATGTATATGTTATCTTAGACTATGTGTGGATGTTTTCTTTTGTCTGTTTTCAGCATTATTTGTGACCACCGCTCCATCTGTCATCTCTTTTCTCTGCTTGTGTTCTTATTTCAGTGCTTCTCTCCTTTCTCTTCTAGCCATGGGGGGCTGTTATTGGTGGGAATGCTCTTGTGCGATACAAAATGACTGTGCAGCTCAAATCCCACATCACTTAGCGCAGAGATGTTAACACTTCTTTCTGAAATAGGGATAATCTAGGTCTGATAGACTTTAGTACATTTAAATGCAAATTTAAAACTTAAAACCGTCAATTGAAGTCATATATGGACGCTGTATATTTTATTTTTGGTCTATATAGGTATGGGTTTAGAGTTTCTGCAGACACTATAGTGATCTATATAGTGAAAGCTTTGGGACTTTTTCATAATTATGTCTTTAACAGACATTCTGTTGCTTAGTTATGAGTGTCCTGTAAGCGTTTAAACCGCCCTGCTAATCCAGAGACCTTTGGGATACTCATTTCATCATTATATGGTTTGGGACACAATTCTAATGAATATTTAGGATGGATAATGCGCATTGTGATGCAGCAAATTAATCTTTGAATTGGGATGCAATAAATAATTTTTTTTAATTTTAATTTTACTTCAGACCTTTACTAAAGCATCCGCCAACTCCTGGACAGTCTGTGGTGCAACGTGGCGTTGGTGGATGGAGCGAGACATGGTGTCCCGGATGTGCTCAATTGGATTCAGGTCTGGGGAACGGGCGGGCCAGTCAATAGCATCAATGCCTTCATCTTGCAGGAACTGCTGACACACTCCAGCCACATAAGGTTTAGCATTGTATTGCATTAGGAAGAACCCAAGGCCTATGGTCTCACAAGGGGTCTGAGGATCTTATCTTGGTACCAAATAGCAGTCAGACTACCTCTGGCGAGCACATGGAGGGCTGTGCAGCCCTTCAAAAAATGCCATCCCACACCATTACTGACCCGTTGCCAAACCAGTCATGCTGGAGGATGTTGCAGGCAGCAGAACGTTCTCCATGGTGTCTCCAGACTCTCTCATGTCTGTCACATGTGCTCAGTGTGAACCTGCTTTCATCTGTGAAGAGCACAGGGCACCAGTGGCAAATTTGCCAATGCCAAACGTCCTGCACGGTGATGGGCTATAAGCACAACCCCCACCTGTGGACTCCGGGCCCTTATACCACCCTCATAGAGCAGACACATGCACATTTTTGGCCTGCTGGAGGTCATTTTGCAGGGTTCTGGCAATGCTCCTCCTGTTCCTCCTTGCACAAAGGCGGAGGTAGCGGTCCTGCTGCTGGGTTGTTACCCTCCTCCGTGTCTCCTGATGTACTGGCCTGTCTCCTGGTAGCACCTCCATGCTCTGGACAATACGCTGACAGACACAGCAAATCTTCTTGCCACAGCTTGCATTAATGTCCCATCCTGGATGAACTGCACTACCTGAGCCACTTGTTTGGGTGTAGACTCCGTCTCATGCTACCACTAGAGTGAAAGCACCGCCAGCATTCAAAATGACCAAAACATCGGCCAGAAAGCATAGGAACTGAGACGTGGTCTGTGGTCACCCCCTGCAGAACCACTCCTTTATTGGGGGTGTCTTGCTAATTGTCTATAATTTCCACCTCTTGTATTTTCCAATTGGACAACAGCATGTGAAATTGATTGTCAATCATTGTTGCTTTCTAAGTGGGCAGTTTGATTTCACAGAAGTTTGATTGACAGGGAGTTAAATTGTGTTGTTTGAGTGCTCCCTTAATTTTTTTTGAGCAGTGTATTTACATGTTATGTTTATATAATTATATATAAATATAACATTACATACTGTATAAATATATTTCACACATAAACATTTTTCTTAAATATGTACATGCATGTCCGTGTATTTATATAAGCATAATACATATAGGTAACACTTTATTTCGATAGTCCACTTTACATTATACTAACGGTAAGTAACTTTGCAACTATATGTCGACTAATAGTCATTAGAGTATTAGTACACTGTCTGCTTAATATCTCCTAACACTTTGATGGGTCCACAACACACTACATACTGACTATCAGAAACTTTGTATGTATATGTCAACTTACGTGTATACTACTAATCCTAAACCTACCCCGAACAGTCTAATCTGAGGGTTAGTAGACATGTAGTTTTGAATTAATGAGAATTAGTTGACATGTAGTTGGCATGTAGTTACAAAGTTACTTACAGTTCCAGTATACACAGGACACAAACATGCAGTATGTTCACAAAAACTTACTTTGGATGAAGCTTATTGTGATTGATCTTTGCAAAGCTATTATTAATAATAAAATTATCTTTATAAATGGCCATTATTACAGACCACCTTTTAGCTGCCTTAAAATAATCTAGACTGACATCACATTTAGACTATTTCTGTGGTCAGATAGCTGCATTATTGGCCTATTTGCCTCAATCGTCATACAAGTGTTAAGCTGAGATTTTTGATTTAGATTCCTCTAACAGATTTTTTGATAGACATATGAATAGTACTTCTTGTTGGTAAAAATGCCTAATTTTTCTATTTAAAAAAGTTCATTTCTGTCAGTCAGTGCAGTAAGTGATTTTCCTTCGACTGCTATTTTCCCCATCATTCCGCTTGACATCCAAAATATGATATAGTTTTGCAAAGAATTCCTGTCTGATTTATTGTTGAGAGTATCTGATGCCCAGATTACTATCACGCTGTCTTCACAGTTTCCACATAACCTTCCTGATCAGATGATCCATTAGAGGAATGAACTAGACACTGAATTAATTAGCTATTGTTCTTTCCTCTCTAACTCACAGGTGCTGTTATGAAGCCAAGGCCTCCATAAATTCATTGGAAACACCATGAAGGTTTGGTCGTGTTGGAAACTGATCTATTTGGCCCTTGGAGTTTAACATCCCTAATACATCTGAAGCTCTGATGGCGGGTAAAAAGATGGACACTTTGAATGATGGAGGACAGGAAAAATGGGGATAACGTGTGGGAATGACAAATTGAGGTGAGAACAGATGAAGTTCAGAAGACGGGAGTGTTGGAGAAGAAAGATGAACTTGATATTATGTTTCAGGTCAGAGGGGGTAAATGAGGCTTTGGCACCAGACTCTGGGAGGGTTATCTGGGTTAGCCTGACACTCATAAACCTATAGCTCTCACCTGATAGTGCTTTACAGTGTGTGCACTTCAGGGGGGTTTCCGTGGTGGTCTATTTCTCTCACTCATTCTGTCCACACACACACACACACACACTGAGTGGAATTCCTTCCAGTCTGCTGAAACGCTTCACTATCTGTGGAGGAACACTATGGAAACATTGGGCTTGGCTTTTCTAACCTCCTGTGATGAGAGCTTTGAGACTTACAGCCAAACCATGTTAAATTTATTTGATGGGTTTGTCTTGACAGTTTTAACTTGAAAATACCAATTTATATACATATATATCTAAAACGTTAGACCGCTTTCTCCTTGCCAAACCCAAAAGTTGGTTTTGTGTGTCTGGGAAATCAAGTTAAGCCAGCCATTTATAGATATGTCACCTTACATAGGCTGTAACATGATTTGATGATTTTATTTTTTCAAAGAAATTTGTTTGGCTCTTTTTTTTTTTTTCATAAGCTGCTAATATGCTAAAAATATATTAAAAACCTAAAAAAATATAGATTTTTTTTCCCCCCAAAGCTTTTGCAATTAGCTGTCCCTAAAAAGATTTGCTGTAATTATGCAGCTGGATGTCAGTAACTTACTGTAAATTTATATTTATCAAATTTATTGGCAAAGGTTTGTTCAAAAATAAATTAACATTGAATATTAAAAAGTCTTTAACCTTTACAGAATAAAATATATATAAATACATAAAGTCAAATCTTTTTATAATGTGTTAAGAAATTGTTAGCTTATAAAAAATTTGACTTTCAGTGAATACATTTTTTATTTTTTTTCCTGTTATCTATTCATTTGTTTAAGTAGCTTACAATGTTATAACTTTAAAATATGTTTCGTGATTGTATTATTAAAATGCTATTGAATAGTTTTTCCACAAAAAAATCTTTTTAATAAATTCAGTAATTGAATTATTTTAATCAAATTTTTACAATTCTTAATCAGCTAAACTTATTTGTGTGTAAGCTGATCATTTCTCGGCATATTATAATAATATAGTATTTTACTTAAGAAATGAAAATGGTGTGCTCAGGAATTTTCTAACCTTTTTAAAAAAAATTCTAATCTATTTTTTAAATATTTTATTATATACTGTATATAACGAAGATGCTCTATTGGGTTGAGATCTGGTGACTGTGGGGGCCATTTTAGTAGTGAACTCATTGTCATGTTCAAGAAACCAATATAATTCGAGCTTTGTGACATGGTGCATTATCCTGCTGGAAGTAGCCATCAGAGGATGGGTACATGGTGGTCATAAAGGG
>JAUCMU010000002.1:11530785-11544823 GCA_032275025.1 Enteromius treurensis | reverse complement strand
AACAATTTGGTCAGTATCAGCCAATATTTTATGTCATTTACAATAAACTCATAGAATTTGTTGGACACACACACACACACACACACACACACACACACACACACACATACACTAAATAAATAAATAAAACCCATGGGTCTATATGACTGGTGGTTCACTCATTGGAGATTCTGAGAGTACACAGGAGGGAGAGGGGCAGTTGGGATTTAAATCATCCTGGAGGATCAGGTCAAGCCTCCCTGTTTGCCTCCCGCAGGCTCCAGAACTCTTGGAATGGGATGAATTAAGTAGTTATTAATTACCCTACAAGAGCTCCATCCCAGCCATAAATAATGTAGACGAAGCAGACCACCACCTACATCACAGAAAACGGGAAATATTTTGTGCAGCAATCAAAATAAGCAAACAGCTTCATGCTTTCATCGTCCTGTTTAGTTTTCCATTTTTTCTTCATGTTTTTCCTTTAATAAAATTGCAACAGAATCAAGGAGAAACTAGAATCCATTTTATATAATCAACGTACTCAAATGCTGAAATGTAAATACATATCTATTATAAAATTTGACTATCGGCAGTAAAGCAGCACTAGGTTTTGGAACAGAGCTTGTGTTCAAGTAAACATAGAAACATAAAAACAAAGTTTTTCCTGCAATTTTCTGCATCTACTATTGGCTCCTTTTAGCAAAACATAAGGTCAATTTGTTTAAAACCATCCACCTCCATTTGAGTCTGTCATAAGGCTTGGCTCTGGGATGTTCTGCATTGGTTCCTGGGCAAACAAATAACATTCCTCATTTTTTTCAATTGAAGCCAGAGGTTGTTCCCTATTTAAATACCGACCTGTTTACCGAAGGCTGTTCGTTTCAATATCAATGAAAAGGCGAGAGCTGTCGAATCTAAACATTTATTCAGCACAGAGGAAAAAAACAGGGGAGACATTATTTAGTGTATTTATATCTATTTTGTAAGTCTGCCCAACATATCCATGTGAACACCATAGGGACGGCTTTTCTCAGCAGCCCAGACAATCGACAAAAGGTGGAGCACTTTCCATGTTTGTGTATGTATGTGTGTGTGTGTGTGTGTATGAGAGAGTGGGCCTCAACCACCTGCACAATGATGCCGCTGTATGTCTTTACAGGACGCAAAAGGGATCTGGTCTTCTCAAAGCTTTAGTTCTTATCTCTGTAAAACAGTAACTACACTGTGAGGTCAGAAGGGGACAAGCATCTCATATTCCTACACAGACAATGTAAAACCACCACAGCCTTTGCCTGATCTGGCAGATCCCAGGTCGTTGTGAATTAAAGGGAGGTCTGGCAATCCATCTCAGCAGACGGCTCTTTAAAACATATAGCATTACTGTCATGTTACTGGGTGTGAGGTGCAGCCAATCCGAGGAGAGATATGAGGAACTGATGTCAGCAGTGTGATTGCTCCTAGGATGGACGGCAGAAAAACAAGATGAGCACATGTTTGCGGTGCCATCTGTGTTAAATTACCATTGTCACAATGATTTCTAGTCGCTAATTGCTAATTGGCGTAAAACAGTAAATATTTTAGCTTGAGTTATTTAGTACAGAAAGAGCCAAACTGTATTTCTTGTTACATAAGTAACTAACAAATGTGGAAAAAGCTGGTGTTTCATTATTTTTATTTTTTATTTGTGAATGCTTCCACAAAATGAAATGTTTTCTCTTTCCGCTTGTATATTTCTGATTTTTTAATGATCAGATAAATTTAAACACTGACTTTCTATTAAAATCAATGTTTTATATTGCATAAGAATACATAAAATTACAAATATGAAGAAAGAAATAACTAAATACATAGGCATCCTTTTTTTCTCATATTTGAGCTGTCAGGCACTGATAAAATGATGTGTTTTTTTCCATGTGGATGTCACAAAAAAAAAAGGAAAGAAAAAAGAAAAGTGTATGTCTACAATATGATTTAAGCCACTTATTATGAAGCACACCAAAAAGCATGCTGAAACCGATAAAAAGGCTCATTACGTTTTAAAGAAAATAACAGTGACTGTGAGAGAGCGAATTGTATGGTGGTGTCATTCAAATCAGTTGTTTTGCAAAACGAGTTTGCAAAAATCGACCAGATAATTTTACTTTATAGCTGCTTTTCCAACAAAAGGCCTAACCTCAAATCATAATCATGTTTTGAAATATACGGAAAAATCTGTTCGCCATAAGCTTAATTCATTCCACAGATTTCCATAAAAACTAAATAAATGTTCAAAGAGTTCAACCACATAGTGAAAATGAAATGACGACAATACTGGGCAATTAGATAAAGGCAGAGCCTTTTTTTTTTTTTTTTTATCAAATTCAAACCACTTGTGCCCAGTATGTTTGAGTCTTTGTAATTTGTGTTCACATGAACATTGTTTTGATGGCCTCTCTAACAGGGCAGTTTCCATTCCCGGCTGCGCTGTGAAAGCTTTCAGAGCTTATCAGGAAATGATGACATGTTTTTCAGGCAGGAAGTACAGTAGCCCAAAATGCATTACTTCATTGTGAATAGGATGTTCAAGCATGGGCTTTACAGTATCAACTTTATGATGCACACTAATTTTCTGAATTGAAAGCCATCGTTCTCATATGCTGCGACATTTCTGTGGTTTGATGAATGTAGGGTTCCAAGACTTTTATTTTACAGCCTCTCCTGACTGGTGGTTTTCTTGTCAGTAAGTGGTCTTTGAGTGATTAGGAACAAGTTGAGAGTGAGATTTGTGTCATATTGTAACATCGAGAACATTTAAAATAAAATACAGAAAAAATGTGTGCACGCGCAAATGGATTCAGGAAGCAGGTCTTTCACTCTGGAGATGTTGATTGCTAGCAGTCACAGTGAAAAGTGCTGCTGGAAGGTTTTCCATAAGAAGAGATGTTTATGAGGGAAACGGGAAGGTTGTAGTAAGTCACAGGAATAATAAAATAATGTTTGAGTATGTGTGTGTTCTGGTTTCTGTGCATTAAATCATTGCTCCAGTTCTACAATTTCTGACTGACTCGAATTAAAAAATTTATTATATATATATATATATATATATATAAGAAGGACTGAGACTGATGCAATATGATGCAAAATAAATAAACAGTATAAACAAAATGAAACATGTAACTTAAAATACACCGATTTTTTTTCTTTCTGGTTATGTATTCATTTCCTTCATAGGTTTTATACTGTGGCATGCTTGTTTTGTTCCTGTGGGCCTTCATCATTCAAGCGTTCTCTGAATGGTTGCATGCTCTTGCAAAAATCTCCAATGCAATTTAGAAATGAATTCAATAAACTTCTATAAAAATTCAAAACTGGCATGTTTGTGAAATTCAATGCCCCTATCTACCCCATCAAAGAGCACTATGGTTTCACAGCGGCGCATTCTTGCTTTGGTGATTTATTTCAGCTCTCTGTGAATCATTAACAGGCTGAGGGAGAGGGAGCTGAAGGAGCTCGATGATGAGGAAGATTTGTGTAAAGCTAAGTGAGAACAAAGAGGTTTCATCTTGGGGTCGAAGAAAAGTATGAATGCCCGCCTGTTTAGGGAAAAAAACAATCCGCAGAACACGGGACACGTGGGAGGTTTTGTAATATGCAGCCACAGTTTCCTTTCTGGACAGCTTTTCTTTCGTTCCAGATTCTGAGAGGTTTAGAAGGTGGACAACAAACGTCTTGTTTGTTTTTAATGGGAAACGTAAGTGTAAAATATGGCCTTTTCAACTGGCGCTAAACAAAAAAAGCATCTCAAGCTGTGATCTTTACGCTCCTCTACCGTACCACCCAAATGTTTCAAATGTTCCCAGTGAAATTCCCAGAAGTGCTGGCATTTTGTTTAAAAGCAATCGCTTCTAAATGGCAATTGTAAGGCCACTTTGCCTCAATTGATCACTTACACATTGTGTTATGAATCGCAGGAAAGCACAAAACGCAGCCTGACAGCCTCAGGACTCTGCGTAATTCAATCCAATCTCTGGGCCTCCCCGACACACCCGCCTCTTAGACTTCAGTCGGTGGAAACAGTCACACATGAACCTCAGCAGCAAAGAGTGGCACTTGAGATTTAATCCACAGTAGCTGCTGTGTAGATTAGGCTCATGGAGATAAGAAGGACTCAACAGGTCTCTGCAGGCACCTGACCTGTCCCGTTCCCCTGCAATAAAACCAGGCTTAGGAGCCGAGCCCCAGGGGCTTCAAAGCGCCCATCGGCCCCAGGAGTCGGAGGGTCAGCAGTAGACGGCGAGATAAAGTTCCCGGGTGGGAAGAGGCGACGATACGTCCCTCGCCAGCAAAGATGGAGGTGAAACGAATCAATGCTGCTCTTCTAGACTGGCCACAGCGACAAAGGTACAAAGTAGAGTGAAACTGTCTCAGGGGTCAACAGTTGGGTCGTAGGGTCGCCTTGATGTCTGTGACCTTTGACCTGAAGCTCTCAGGGTGGGCGGGGTTGTGTTTCAGCTTCTGGGTGCATGTGTCCAAATTCTGACCTGAAAGAAAGGCCAGGGAATGGCAAGGAGGCTTGACTTAAGGCCTACAGTTCCAATGCTGAAGTTGACTAGACACTTCAGGGCCTCGGTAGAGTTATAACCACCTGCCCTGGATTACTCAAGCCATTCACCACCGACACAACACACTTGATGAGTTTCTGGAAAATGTAGAGCAGATGAATAGGACATAATAAAAGAGTAGGCGGTGTGTTTTGAAAAATGGAGTGAGAATATTTCCTCTTGAAGCAAATAGAAACACACACATCAGCGGCTCCTAGTTGGCTCTCAAAGTCTCTGAGAAATGACATCTGCTTTGTGGCCGTGACCTTAGCTGCTTTATTTTGCTACTTCTTTTCATTTTCTTTTAGATCTGTCAGTTTGTGGAAACTCATGTTACCGAAGCCTACGATACCAGTGGAGCATAGTATGTACGTAAATATATATTCTAAAGACACGCAGCCCCATATGGAGAAACAATATGAAAGGAATGTCTCTGTTTTATCCATTCACATCATCGCTGGTTGGTATTAAAGTCTAAAGGAATGTTTTTTATCATGTGTATTTGTTTTCCCTATTAAACAAGAAGTTTGTATGGAAAGTCGGCATAAAAATAGAAAACCGTCTATATATCTATTTTCTTATGTTTTTGTGAACTTTTTTTTGTCTTGCGGACTAAATGCAAACATCTTTTATGTAAAATATCTTAATCAGGACAGTACTAAATAAAAATAAAAAAATAGTTAAAAAATTTTCACAGATTCTGCAAGGGGTTTCAAGCAGTACTGTGAGTAGAGTTTGCATATTAACAAGAGTTTAAACATACAAAATGGAAACTCTTCTCTGCACAGAACAATTTTTATTACTAACAGTTTTCTCTTTCTGTCATTCTAAAAGAAGCTCTCACCCACAAACACCTTTTAAAACGAGCCCATTCTGAAAAACAGTTCCCCGTGAATTGCACTCGGTCAAACAAACGTCATACCGGTTAACAGTAAAATGATATCATTCAGGTTGTGGTTCCAAAGTTCCTTTCCAAACCTTGTGAAAAATCTGTACGCTGGCCATGTTATGCCGGGGAAAGCTTCTTTTTTTTTCTTCCTCTGTGATTTATGAAGGATAATTTGTACCATACTATCAGGACCCATAGATTTGGTTGCAAAGAAACCTTATAGTGCCATTGCAAAGTTTAGCTAACATCCCTACTATAACATTGTTTGAACTTCATTTTACTTCAAACTGTCTTCAAAAAGAGAAATATCACATTGTTTAGTATTTGGTTAAGGTTTGAGGTCTGACAGATGGTTGCACATGGTCTCAGGCCAAAGCTGGTGTTGAACATGAAAGCAGTCGCCACTGGTGAACTCTGTGGTCATGCATTCTTTTATGAGGTGGTAGTTTGACTCATTATAGCCACACAAACAATAGCAGATGAAACCCTAATGTGCTTGCAGTGTAGTAAGACATGTTAATCTGACAGACATACACCAGACACTCCGCTAAAGCTTTTTTCATCAGCATATGAGTTGTTGTAATTTATTTAAACTGAACTGAAAAATGTACATTTACAAGTTCAGAAAGTCTTTGTTTTTTTGGTTTGTGTTTCTTTTGCTTGAGTGTTAGCAGCACTAGGTCTCCATTAACTTCACAAGTATGTGTAAAACCCGATGATCATGTTCTCCAGCATGATCTGAGAATGATCAAAAAAGCATCTGAGGTCAACATACTCAATGTAAAAAAACAAGCTTATTTGATTAGTGAACTAGAAATGTAAAATAGTTATTTTACATAACACAAAGGCATAACATTTGTTTGTCTTAAATTCATCAAAATCCTAAAACTTTGTTTATTTCCAGGGCTAAATTAAGTTTTGAACGTCCAGCACAGATGTTTCCTTTTTTGCCATAATATTCATATTGTTTCAGCAGATCCAAAACCAATAGGAACTAATAAAGAGCATGAGTTAGGACTTTTTTTTCTTTTTTTTATAACAAACTACAGATAAAAGCAATCCCATCCAGGCACAGTTTACATAAATTCTTGAGATGCAACAAATAATTGATCCTCAAGAAGCAAATAATTATCTCAAGAAAGAGTGCTGTGTACTCAATATGTCTAGAACTTGGTGCATGACAAAACAAAAGGAAAGCATGTAAGCACAGGTGCTCTGCAGATCTCCTTTTGTTTGTCCATGTTTATATACAGTTTTGGTAAAACATTTCTGCAAATCATGGCTATTCTCTAAACTAATGGCTTCATTGCCTGTGGCATGATGGTCAAAATCTGGTTCAGAGAAATCAAACCAAAGACGCCCATGGAAAGTGAGACAAAAGCAAACACATGCTGTTACTTTTAAGTGAAGATGTTGCAGTGGTGTGAAGGTGACAGGCTCGGTTTATGTTTATTTTGGCCACATTTGTCTGACCCTGCCCATGGCCTGCTGTGTGCCATGGACAGCTCCAATGATGGGGCTTTACTTTGATCTTGTGCATGAGATATAGCTTATTACCTTCCAACCTGGGGACAGTAATCCCCCATATGTCTCCCCCTACTGGGCTACATTGCAGGGCTTGACCTTTTGCTGTTATACCCCAGCTCACAGGATACTCATGATTCCAGTAACCTTTCCAGAGGACAACAGGATGTGTCTATTTCTCTCACATCCATCTATAGCAATAAAACTAATGCTGACAGTTCTGCAGGGAAAGACTAATAAACTCTTTTGTTGTTGCTGTGACCGCTGTATAGAAAACTGCTTCTAAAGGGAATACAATACCCTTGTGCATGCTTACTGGTTGCCCTTGTCTCATGGTACAAGCTGTGCAAAGAATAGCTGCTCATACACAACAGTTACAGTATCAGCAGTGCATAGTGAAATTAAAGATATAGTCTAAACAAAAATGAATATCCCAGATTTACACACCTTTACATCATTTCAAACCCCATATGGCTTTCTTTTGTAGAAAACAAAGAGAAAATCTTTCTGAAATCTCCAAAATGATGGGGTTTAACAGTCAACTTGTAGCTTTTGAGGAGCAAACAGCATTTTAAAAGTGGTCTGTATGACTTGTGTGTTATTTCTTTGAGTGATGAACATAGCGAGTTACAGATTAATGTTTCAACCGGATCATTGAGTAAATAGATGGTTTTATGATTTTGATTCAATAAACTGATTCATTGAAATGATCTGAGATCCAAGAAAAAAATTAAATTAAATTAAATGACATACATTTTGTTCGTCACACAAAGCTAAGCTTGGAGTATATTGTTTTCAGTATATTGATAAACAAAGCCTCAATTTAATGAAACCGAGGAAACAATTAATATAATAACGTCCTTGCGTAGTTATTTAAATAGTCGCATGCATATTTTCAATTAATTAATTTAATAGACTCCGTAGTACAGTCATCTTCAACGCACCTTTTCCATTTCGCGCCGAAACGACTTGACAGTGAGTACATATGACAGAGTTGCATTTTTTGGTTAACTGTTCCTTTAATGTCGAAAACATCCCCCTAATTCAGACAGTTTGGGTCTGTAATGTAATAGTTTGTGACTTGGTGAGTTTCCTGTGAGGTTTGTAAAAGTACAAAATACAGACGCGATCCATTAGGCTCGAGAACATAAGAGAACCCAAGGTTAGTTCGTAGGTCGCAGATGAAGGACGTCTGTTATGACATGAAAAGCTGCTCTCGTTGTCTCTGTCCATATCTCTATTCCTCTTTGGCTTTTTCTGTGTAATGATGCCACATGGGGAACTCTAAATAATGAGAAAATAGCACTAGAGCTGCATTGATTTCAGTTGCTACAGAAACAGATGGGTGTTTATGCATAGTTGAAGCACAACGGCCGGTATGACCAGGAAAGAGAGAAATTGAGAAAGGGAGGGTGAATGAGTGTCCCCTGAGTTCTCATTCAAGAAGGTATGTCGGGCAGATGGTCGGCTGTTGTAAAGACAGACTCACCAATCTCAGTCCTTCACTTTATGTCCATATACAGGGACCTTACTGTGAGTAACACTTAAAAATCTGTCATTGTGTTACATGCAAATGACTAAACCAAGCAAACGAATAACTAGAGCTTTCCTCAGAACTATCTTGACTTGACTCTCAGGCATTTTTTAAACTGCCTGTTCCCAAAGAGATTTGTAGTGTCTGTATTAAGTCAGTTCTCCTCAAGTTCACACAGGTGTCCTGCAGGTGTTGTTAATTTTATAAACTATGGACATGCTTCACTAATGTTTGACAACCAGAAATCTAAATACTTTTGTCATATTTTGACTGTATATGTCTTTTTTTTTTTTTTTTGGAAAGAATTACTTGAAAGTGCTTAGTATTGGTTTTTGCAATGCAATGTTGTTCTTAAATGTTACATAATAGTCTAAATACTTTTGGAGATCCCTGTATGAAAAATGGTTCAGGAATGACCACAGGATTAATTAAATGTATATACACTGACTTGCACCTGCAAAAAAGATAAATAATTTGTGTATTTTTGTGTATACGTTGGAGAGAGCTGAAAGTAGATCTAACTAACCTCATTAAGGTGATGAAAGCTATGTTTAATCAAAAGCTACATTTGTTTTGTAACAGTGTAAAACACTTTCAAATGGAACCAAGTTGAAATCGCATAAGAAACACCAGGAAGAGTGTGTTAGGATGATTATGCCAGATGACCTGGGTAAAGGAGTGTTTGAAGACAGGGTTAAAAGAGAGGAGAAAATGAGGGATGAGGGACGTGGAAGAGAATCCGAGGAACAATGAAGGAATGTAAATATTTGCGGCGTCTTTGTTTGCAGTTAAATCCACCTGTCAGAGCAGATGGATGACGTCGGATGAGGGTGTTTTCACTATGCGATTCAATTTAATTCTCTAAACAGGCCTTGTGACATGAAATGAATTTAATTGGCATGTAAATATTTACAGGTTAATTGCAGATAGCGTTAAATATATTTATTCTGTTGCTACAGACTTTGTTAGTTTGTCAGTAAAACGCTTTCCTGGAAAATGAATTAACGGAAAAATATGGTTTAAGGTAAAACAATGGATTTCTGGACATGCATTGGACATTCCACACTTGGAGTATCATGTAAACGTTGTGGTGTATGAATAATAATAATTGATAACGTAAGCTTCAACCAAAGTATCCATAGGCTATTAAAGAAAAAAACATATTTTAATAAATTTGGATTTTTTGGATGTAAAGTTCATGGAAAGCATTCATGAACAAAATATAAAATTATTCATCCCCCAAAAGTAAAATGTAGAGAATAGTTTATTCCTTGCAGCCTCCAGTAAACATTGCCTCTAAGTGCTTACAAAGTTCTTGGTTTTCATTTTGCCCTTACTCTCTTCAAATTTCAGTAAAGATTTAAATGTTTATCTGTCGAAATATTCTATAACTGATCCCTTAACGAAGCTTACTTAGATTTGGACGTGTACTTTGCAATGCCTCCAGAGCACAGACTAAAGCTTCATAATCATTTGAAATCATCAAAATCGTTGCCAAAATGGCCTGATATTTTAAAGAAGCCTGATGTTTTTCAGACAATCAAGATTTTGACCTATGCACCCTCGTAACAAGACTGGTCCACCTCCATGCTTAACCATGTTTTTGCAACAGACATTCTGCTGACCTTTGGGTGCAAAATGTTCCAGTTTAGTTTCATTACTGCAGAAAACATTCTTCCAGATCTCTACAGCCCTATCCAGACTCATCATAGCATATTCTTTTCTAGAGCTCTTGGTATACTCTGCATTGAAATGTTTGTCCTCTTTTCATCAGGTCATCTAGCAAGCGTTTGGTAATAAATTCATTGTTTTTCTTAGTTGCCCTGATCAAAATTTTATATTGTGCGTTTTTCTTCATTGCCCTGCAATGGTTTTCTGGTGCAGCATATTTTATGAAACTCATGAAAAGACTGTCAGCTGTGAACTTTTAGTTTCTTGGAACTCTTTATTTAGCTTAAAACTTTCTGGGGCAATAAAACTGTTCACTATTCTCTTCTTTATAGCTTTTCTGAGAGCTCTTTTGACTTACCTGTATAAGGCTAATCTAAAGTATATCAGCTTCATTTTCTAGTTTATAGTTTTCTTCTAGTTTTAACACAATTTTGTCATTTCCCATGCAAAGTAAGTGACTTAAGAACAGCTGTGTTGAATAGGGGTTGAATAATTATGACATAAAAAAAATGTAAAATGCCAGTAAACGGTTGTAGATGCGATTTTTCATAAAATTCTAGACCTTAACTATGTGGTTGGCTGGGTTTCTCTGTATGTAACACTACCAGTTCTGCACATTTAGAGCTTTCACTCACATGAGGTGATTAAGTATGAGCCATTACATCATAACATTTTAAAGATCATGAGAAACATAAAATCAGTCAAGTGTGTCCTAACATTTGAGTGGTAGTCTATGTGCATTAGTATATGTGTGACTGCTCAAATGTGCATGCTTGTGAGTGTGTTTGTGCATGGCTTTCCATCTCAGGGCCCCCTCACAGAGTTCTGCTCTACATTAACCCATCGATAAATCAGCTTTTACTCGCTCCTGCTGTCTGGCTGCACACTGCACACTGGGAGGGAGGGCAGAGGGAACGGATGTGGCATTGCTATGTCAGACATGATTACAATTTGGCTCACAAGTCAGATGGAAGTTTCTGCCCTCATAGGTGAGGGTGTCTCATGGGTCTGCATACTGCATACTAGATTGTGCAAAACATAAAAGTTGTTTTTTTAGGATGATGTGTTCAGAAACCGCTATTTGGTGACATACAAAAATGCGAATATTAAAATACATGATGTTGTTCAACCGTAGCGCTTGACGAAATTGCCGCAGGGGAGAGATTGACATTGTATCCTGTAGAGATTAAGTGGAACATAGCAGTTAAACAGGCATGTAAAGTTACACAGACCCATGTTTACACACAGAATTAAACTGATTTGAACTCAGCTGTGTAGTTTCAGGATAGCGGCTTCCTGACTATTACAGCCGCAAAAAACCGGCATGTCATGTTTACCAAACTTTTCATCCATGGTGATATATTAGTGAGTGACAATATCAAATTGAATTTTCTAATGCTGCATAATGGCGTTTATGCATGAACTAAATCTTTAAGCCTCGCTGAACTGGGGCTCATGAAACTGTATTGATTGTTTTCAACCGGCAGTGAGAAAGTTTTTTTGACGGTCAAAAAGGGATGACTGATCTTCAATCTTCAATCTTTTATATTTATGACCCTGCCATAATTTGATGTTCTATCTAATAATTACAGCCTTTTATGTTAAAATTTCAACTTTCTATATCTCCTTTACTTTCATAAATTTGACTTTAGTCGTGACTTTATATTTTGATATTGACTTTTTATGCCATAATTATGATTAAGTATTTTTGACATTTTATCTCCCAATATATATATTTTTTTGTCATAATATCAGCTTTTTCTCATTAATTCAACTTTAGCTGTTTTATCTGATTTATATATATATATATATGTTTTTTTATTTAGTGTTTTGTTCCTATATGGTGGAAGTGGTCTTCCACACAAAAAAGCGACATGTTTTGTTACCAAATAAAAGTGTCAGAGCTGAACGATGCTCTCATTGTCAGTTGCCTGCGTCTGTGCTGTTATACATGCTGCAGATTAGAGGCACGGTCAGGCAGAGAAAAGGTTAGAGGGGTGCGCAGGAAGTGATCCTCAAGCATAAAAAGACAGCACACATTTCACCCTGCACAGCTGTTAAACCAACCTGGCGCTGGAAAATGCAAGCTCAGTAGAGCAATGAGAGAACACTGACACAAAGCCAAGCAGAGGGAGGCCTGTGTGTTCACGTAAAACATGGCGGATCTAACCCAAACAAACAGGAACTGTGGAAAAGCAATAAGAAGAGAAACTGATTGCATCCTTTTTTTCTATATCTGAATACTGAACCCATCAAGCCTTATGCACTTGTCAAAAAGCAATACAAATCTGAGCTTATCAAGGTAAAACAGTGTTTCTGGCCAAGTTTTGTCTCCTAGGAGAGCGTTGCTCCACAACGATGTTAAGAAAACCCACCGGCTCAGCATCTGTTGGAGCAATAGCATTAATCAGCCCACTAATGGTGCTCAGCCTGAATCTTTTGGTTGTTTAAGTTTAGATGCAAAAGAAAAATCTCTCACGACTTGCTTACATTTGTTACCACACAAACTTTGGATCGCTAAACACTGATTTACTCTTGCACGTCATGTTAAGAGTATTTATTTTCTGCGTTTAGACATTATTTACATCATTCCCTATATCTCTCAGTTCGACAAAATTCACACGTTATTTGTAATAATGTCTAGAAAGAAGTATGCCTTTGATTTTGATCAAAGTCTGATTATAATTTCTTTTAAAGTGCAAAGTGTTTGTTATCATACCACAACAGGAGATAATTATGATTGTTGATTACTCCTCACATTGTTTACGTAGAAATCAATGCTGTTGCGCTCAGCAAAAGGCTTAAATAAATGTCTTCACCGATCTACTTCACCAACATCCTAAACGTATCAGAGTGAAGTGAACGGGAAAGCAAACAGAACTATCAAAATCAGCTTAAAAACAAACTAAAAGGCACAAACAAACATGTGTTATCAAAATATAAACACAGACAGGACTTCAGAAGGAGCATTAGATAACACCATGTGGGAGCTATCATGGCCCCCATCAGCTCTCAGGCATACTTTGCTCCTGCCGAGGATGGCACCGACTCAGACTGGCTTATGTCCTTTGCCAGCAGCGTCACCCTCATTTCCTCATCCTGAGTCTGTTTTCTCTGCAGTGGTTTGGAAGGGAATAAGTTGAAGCTATGTTCTTGGACCAGCTGATGCGGCAGCAAAATGCACTTGGGCTTTACTGATGTGCAACAGTATAAACTGTAGTCATGACAGAATACCTAAAACGCTGGCAAAAAATTCATACACCATAGTATTTTTTAATGACCAAATGTCACATAATATCATGGTGTTATCATAATGCACATTCAAACACACTGTGCATGTACAAAAAAATCCTGTTTAGCTAAACAACATAATTGGAAGAATTATTAAAATCCATCCAAACTGCGGTTCTAGATTTCCCAGAATTTATCAAGCGGCTAATAACTCGCCTGCTCTGTTTTGCTCCACTAGCTCAGAATTCCTAGAATTATCCTCAGCATGGAACTTATTTTGCGCTGGATTCTGATTTCCTTGGAGGAATCTGAAAGGAATATATGGTTCTATTTTGTTTCAGGTCTGCTTGTTCAGGTTGTTGAGATAGCAACATTTGCTTATCACGCTAGGCTAAAGGACAAAGTGTGTTTTATAATCACTCATTTTATGTTCACTCCAGCATTGTAGAGTCAAACGAAAGTGATTAATATAAATTTTCCTCTTGATGTTTTAGTAAATGAGTCTTTCAGCTTCGCCAGAACTTCTCTCGTCTTGTTAGCGGAGATGGAGAAGAAACGTCTAGGTTACTATTGTAACCCACGTTCCCTGAAGGAGGGAACGGAGACGTTACATATGGGAACTCGCCA
>JAUCMU010000002.1:11478237-11530685 GCA_032275025.1 Enteromius treurensis | reverse complement strand
AAAAGCTCAAAGGCAAATCGGTCTCTCTGGCGAGTTCCCATATGTAACGTCGAAGTGATTCGACTGAAAGGGTAACAGCTGCTGTGGAGCACCAATCATTACTCAATCTTACTGTGAGAGGTATAATTGGTCCTGACTTCATGCCAAGGTAAAGCTGGACAAGCTCCACTGACTTATTGTCCAGGTTGACTCTGTTGATGTAGACTTCTCCAAACATGGTCTCATTTCCTCGTTGTAAAGCCCCAGTCCGGTCAACCCTCAGCTATGCTTAAGTCCATTACATATCACCTAATGTCTCCAGTTGAACCTTGTGCTGTGAACGTGCGGTTCTTAATCTCTGCTAAATAAAATCACTGTTTGTTTTCGACAGTGATGTATGTTTCAAATTCTCTGCCAAGATTTCCGTAATCTCTTTGCAGTCTTATACTTCTGGTCAGCTCTTGTCCACCCATTTGTCAAAAACATATTTTCAGATACATTCTTCATATTTTGAAATATACAACAACGTCAAAATGTATATATTTGAATATTTTTAAAAATATTTCGTCCATTATATACATTTACACACACACACACTCACACTGTAAAAAGAATTCTACAAAACCTACAATGAAAAACTGGCAGCTGTGGTTGCCGGATTTCTACCCTAAAAAGTATGGTACCAACATTTTTGGTTTAACAGTTTTAAGTTAAATTTACAGTTGAATAACATAATTTCATTAACTGATATAATGTTATTATAATGTTAATATACCAACCTATTAAAATACTGAATTCTGCTTTGTACCTTTGATTTGCACATATAACCACCAAATGGAAGGAGTGACAAAAAAGTTACAATATGAACCTAAAGGCTATCATAAGCAGCTTTTCAATATCAATATTAATAGAAGAAGCTTAGTTTCATTCACACAAGCACTAAACACCGTCATGGTAAGTCTTGTTAAACAAATATGCAATAAACATTAATTTAATAACATTACATGGAACAACCCCACAACCCTAATAAACATAAATGATAAGAAAAACTAAGAAACATTGTGATTTTAAAGAAAAAACATCAAATTCAAACAAAATTTGAAATGCAATGCAAGGAATTCTGGGAACGTCAGATTACTGTTTTCCCAATGCAAGTGCCCCTAGCCAACATGCATTTTCTTCCACATTTTAGAATTCATTGTGCCATTTGGGAGTTTTAAAGATGTTTTTTTTTTTAAAGCATATCCTTAAGCATGTCAATTTAGTTCATTCGTTTCTTACGATTTAGACTTTTTTTTTGCAATTGCAAGTAGCTCACAATTCTAACAAAAAAGTGAGAATTTTGAGATAAAGAGTGACAGTTGTCTTTAGTTTTTTTTTTATTCCATGGCAGAAACAAGCTTCTATATTGCTCTGTACTCATGTAAGGTTACAAGCAATTATTTTTGTCTGATTTGTCAGATTTATTTACATTAGCTGCCTGCTGGTAGATATCATAACTACATCATTCTGATCCCAAAAAAGCAAGTTTCGAAGACTTTTATCCACATGTATGATTACTGAAAACCTGTCACAAGAGTCGCTGGTGATCAGTAATGAAAAAAACCCTTCAATAAAACGAGCGGAGAGCACAGGAATGCTCGCACTTGACATTCTCTGAACCCTTTAGCTGAAATACCCTACTCCAGCGGGGAGCATGTGACTGGCCGTGGTATGCTTCTGCCAGAAGTGAGCCATTTTAAGGGCGGCTGGGCAGGGGATTTGCCTGTAGTGCTAATCTCTATTTGGCAAGGCAGCCGGTGGACATTACATGAAAAGGACTATTGAAAAATAGATCAATGAGAGGAGCAATAAAGAGAGAGCGAGAGAGAGAATGAAAACGATTCATCATTTGTCTCGCTCTACATCAGAGAGTAATTGCACTTGGATGGAACTCTTGAACCCCTAGAAAGGGCAGAGTTTAGCCGGCATCAATCTACTTAGTGTAACGACAGTCAGACCTGTATACACTCCTGTTGGCCGCATAGACAGACGCAGTCATCTTTTCTTTATACTAACCCCTTCTGATCTGCGCAGATGTTGTTTCCATATTTACTTAATATCTATTCATCATTCGCGGATTGCGTTGTGATGAATGATGTTATTACATTTGTTTGCACAAACATTCCCATTCGTTCCCTTTCAGATTGCTGTTTTATAAGCATCCACATACTTTCGGTCAATGACGACTCGAAAGGTACATGTGTAGGCATATGAATTCCCACTCTAGTTCCAACCCGCCCCTTTTCCCTGAATGCATAGTCACATTATTATTTTTTCCCCTGCTTGTTTTTGTTCTGTATAACCATTCAGAGGTTGGATTACTTAATCGCCTACATTGAAGTGCAATAAAAGCTGCTGTCAGTCTCCATGCAGCGCATAGCAGTAGAGTGAAAAGGCATATCTTTGTCCTACTGTCCTTCGAGAAGCCTAAAATTAATTACAGTATCGGTTAGAGTGCTGATGGCAAAAGCACATACTGTGCCCGGGCTTGAAACCGAGAGTAAATATTAGGACACGCGATGCAAAATGAGCAGGAAACATTGTGACTCTGCATAGAGGTACGTAAATGTGGATTTTTGCAGGAGTGTGTGTTGGTGTATGGAAGCAGGAGAACCTCTGTGACACCAAGGTGTGTTCGTTTAGCTTGAGGCGCTTGCCGATTGAAGGAGTTTTCCTCAGTGAATGGATCCAGGGATGATTAGTGGACTGTCAAGGAGAACATTATGATGGAAAAAGGCAGCTGGGCCATTCTACAAACCGGGGCGACATTTGTGTCCTTCATATTCATACGTGAAAAAAAAAAAATATATATAACAAAAATCCTATACAATTGTATTTTTTACAAAGATTCGACAAAAAAACTTCCTCGTTTCAGAGAATGAACATGTTGTTAAAGGCTGGACCTGAGCGGTTTCCATGCGAGAGATGATCTTCAGGTCTTCGGTCTGGCCTCAATCATGCTTTAAAGCTGAAGACATGAAGCTCTCAACCTGCAACAAACATCTGACTCCTCTCTCTTCCTAAACTTTCAGAACAGCTGCTCTATTTCTCTGACATTCTTTCATCTCTTCACCATGCCCAAGCGGGAGCAATATGGTTATTCCCTACCCCCCCCCCCCCCCCCCCCTCTGCCACACTGTCCCGAGTGAAATTAAGATGGATCACCATATTTGTCATCAGTTACAGCTGTGTTATCCTGGTGAAAATTAAGATTAATACTTCAAAATAACACATCATCTTGGGCACCGGTTTTCATTTATCTGCTGTCATGAGTTGTTGTCATTGTTCTGAAAGCACAACTGCTTACATCTTTATTCACATCCAGGCAAATAAAGATGTTCTCCCATGATTTGTTTTTTAGGGTCTAGCATTTAGTTTGAAAACATTTCATGAACTTGGTCAGTATAATGAAGGAAAAGCAGTGAATATCTTAATAGCAAACATTCAAACTCATTTAAAATTGGTTTAAAATAAATTCCAGGATCTCATGAAATATAGCCTTAGTTTAGAAAGTGTGAAAAGGTTTAAATACCCTGTTGAATTATTTTTTTCTCCCCCTTTTTTTTGTGCAATATACAAATTGACTGGTAGTGTAAATTGAAGAGCAAAAGCAAGGGCTTTCTTTCATTCTGAACAGTGTGTTTGGGTTTCATTTCCAAACACTCAGCCGAGTCCTTACTTTACCATAGACCACTTACAGAGTCTCCAAATATAGACGGATACTGAACTGGAATGCAAATAATGATTATTACAGTCAAAGCAGAAGAGAGGAATGTTTGGTTGAGCCGTAGGGTGAAATCGAGGTGAAGTCAAAGGATTTTGAGGGTTTTCTCAGAACGTTAGATTCACTTCCTGCTCATATTCGGCTGATACAGTTCAGTCCTCTCAAGGGTTTACTGAGCTGCAATCTGCGCTTAGTAAGAGCCAGTTCACAACTCTGAGTGGAGAGTTAGTTCTCCCTCCAGATTTACCCACAGAGTTGTTTTAGCAGCCCAGGTGGAGGTTTAACACATTACTGTGCTATAATAAAAGACTGTAAATCAGGTTTTTGTCAGGTCTGGGTATGATATATGCTGCCTATGAATGGGGTCAACTGCCCGAGATGTGATAGACTGCTCTCGCTGTCAAAACCTAGCTCCGCTCAAATGAACAGAAGAGCGATAGATCCGCTAATGTATAAATCAAAGCACACGCAGGAAACCTTCACCTACAATAATAATTTACCGTGATAGATGAGTGGGGGGCTGGCGAGTCCCTTAATTACAATATGAAACGGTAAGTATATGGCTGTTTAATGATACGTCAAAATGTTTTTTGCTGGCGGGGAAGAATCCACCTCGACTCTCGATGGAGAGCCATAATCAAACTTCGGCCAATGCTCTCCTGTAAGCACTCATAATCAGTTGTAATGAGTTTGACTGCTGCCATTTGCTCTCAGTCAACTCTAAATACATGGAATTACCTCATCCGGGCCGAAATATATGGAAGCAATTAACGGCTACCTCTCACAATCACTTGTGCTTCGGCAGGCTGAAGATAGATTGATTCAAACGTATATGTGTGTACTTTTTAATTTCGCCCTAATCAAATGGGATCTGATGTTTTCCTTGCCTTGCAAAAACGTTAAAAATGGAGCGAGAATCAAAGGCCGTATGATTTATTTACTTCACAGTGCCGTTCGGATGTCAGAGGCTGCCGTACTTCCTGTACTTGAATTAAAATCTCATTTTTATGGTTTCTCCATTTGCAGGTGCATCGCTGAGTGTTTTACGGTTATAATTTTACCGTATTAAGTTTATAAGGTAATGTCTGCGACCCGAAGACTTGTAATCCTGTCAGACTGTAATGAAATACGAGTGAATTAAATGACCCATGTGACAAGGCTTTACTTTAATTTAATTACGCATGCATTGTTCATACTGAAAAAACTAATGGTTTGTAAATAAACGATTGTGCAAATTCGTCGCAAATCTAAGCAGGACTGAATTACTCAATTAAGGCAATTGCTAGTTTAGTGTTTACTAGGTGACATGAATCAAGCGGGACTTTGCACTGCAGCCAAGTTATTTGAAACCGAAGTGATCCTTTGGAAATTAGGGAGATGGGAACAAAATGATACAGTAGAGTGAACGGCTGAGGAATTTAATATGGCACATTTACAAGAGCCCTCCTTATTTGCCAGATTATCAGAGCACGCCCGGCTGTATATTAGATTACAAAAAACAGCACAAATCCATCACATGCTGCGTTGACATGAGAAGATGCACAGCTGACCACACTCCCAAGGTCCCTTTAAAACTCCAGTTCATCCGTCTCGTCGGATTATCACCAGTGATCTCTGGCTGGACCAAATCCTGGCCACTACTCCGGAGAGGTTGACCAGACTAGTTTACATTGGCTGTGTTAAGCATGTGTGTTTGTCTAGTGGACAGCGGCCATAGCGTGATAAGCAAAATAATTCATTGGTTTGAAGACTATTTAAAAGCATGCAGAGGATGAAACGTGGGGAGTCTCTCCGAGCAGCTGGCCCTGAAAATTACTCTCTGCAATCACAGGGTGCAACATAAGCCAAACGTGATTAAGTTCAATCCTATTCTAATAAAGGCACACATATGGAACCCTAGCTGGGGTTGGCAGAGGCCCCAGTCAAACAGTGCCCATTTAAAACGCTCCCAGGGTCGCCTCCCTTTCACCAGCCTCAGACACTAATACCCCTCGCAGTGATTGTGCTGGTGTTTGTTGACTCCATTATTTCGAGTAAAAAGCTCTCGCTCTCACCTCAGCCGTTCAGATTTGCAGCAATTACACAGACT
This sequence comes from Enteromius treurensis, assembly GCA_032275025.1. NCBI lineage: Eukaryota > Metazoa > Chordata > Actinopteri > Cypriniformes > Cyprinidae > Enteromius > Enteromius treurensis. Next base: position 11,524,851 of record JAUCMU010000002.1, on the reverse strand, counting down.
CGTGTTGACTTTTCCCAAAGTGCTTAACTCCTGTTTTTATACTGCAGAAACAGAATTCCTTTAAAGCACACCTTAGTCTCCTCAGGACTGTGTTTATCCATTTAGGAGCTATTTTGGGCTGGGATATATCACTGCCAATAGCTCATTATTTGAAACTGTGACATTTTTTTACTGGGCTGAATTTTTTAAAGCAATGTTTGGCTTTTATTTTTTCTAGTCATATTGTTTTTATCTGTTTTCATTATGATGTGTTTATAGATATTATTATTATACATTTTAAAAGTCAATATTCAAATATCGAGAAAGTTACCTTTAAATGTGTCCAAATGAAGTTCTTGGCATTATATATTACTAATCAACAATGAAGTTTTGATATATTTATGGTAGGACATTTAAAAATATCTTCATGTAACATGGTCTTTACTTAATATCTTTACTTAAAGATTTTTGGCAGGGTCACATATGCAGCATTTAATCTTAATATGACTTTATACACATTATTTTTTACTATTATAATTAAGAGTTTAAACATACACTTATTTTCAAAAAAAGATTTTTTTTTTAATTATATAAGATAAATATGTAATAAATATGTAATTATTTATTTGAAATTAAATGTACTTGCATAAACAAGTGTATATATATATATACACTTATTTATATACTAAATATACAATAGCATTATTTAAACATAAAATCATGATGTTTTAAAAGGGATATATTTATCGTCACATTGAGCATTAAAATTCTTTGCATAGTTAACTCCTGTGCATAACTCTAACAACCCAGTTCCAACAAAAATGTATTCTTGACAAAACCTTATACATGTATAACTACATTCAATAAACAATCAAACCGCATCTTTCAACTAGCTCATTTGAGAGGTGCAGACTTACAGCAAATCTTCTAGAACTTTAATACATTCTCAGACTTGATCCGAGATCTCGGATCCTTTAGCCCGCTTCTGACGGCCCAGCCCCTCTAAGCAGAGAGAATGGAAAAGGACGGGAATGCTCGCATCAACCTTCTCCATGGCAACATGCCTGAAGCCTGTCCTGAAATGCCTGGGGGTCACAATGATGACAAAACAGTATTTAACTGAGCACACTGCTCCGGCTATTTACAAAAGGGTTGGAGGGAGGGGAGAGAGCAGCTTTACAAAAGTCCATTTACAGTACGGGTCAGTACATCTCAATACCTTTACAATTCCAGTCAAATTCTTTGTGTCCCCCCCGCTGACAATAAGTATCTAGCCCACGCCAAACACAAAAGGGCGGCCGGCGGTTTATGGTCTCCGCTGACATTAACCCAACAGATTTCGGCTCCTCTCCATTAAACGGCTCTTTCTTTTCTCTATCACGCCATTAAACTTCTCCCTTTCTTCCTCCGTCACGCGGGTCATTCCGAGTGTGAAGCAATCAGAGAGCAAGAGATACTGCAACTTGCCTTTAACAATAATTAGTTCCTCTGTGCGGCAGAACAATCAGCCTTTTTCCGAGCACCAAAAGGATTCTGCTGTTAAAGAGACATTAGCTGCCGTAACAAAGGGGGTCCCGGCCTTTGGAGCCGTTCGTCTCGCATTAGCTCATAGTCCCGCTTCCGTTTCAGCCTGGCTTTGAGTCAGGACACAGTGATGGGAGAAATCTCCCTGCTGAGTTTGAGCTGCACGCATTATGCTCCCATCCCAGCCTAATCCTGCTTTTACAGGGGTCAAAATAAGGTCAATCCTCAGAGCATCCACACAGGACATGATGCTGGGGTTTGTGCACACATCTAAAGATGCAAATCTCACACATTGAGGGTTTTAGTTTCAAAACAAGAGCCGACAGAAATTTCAAATCGGTTCGAATATCTTCAAATTATAAACTTTTGCCATGAGCAATAAATATAAATTGAGTTACAAATTATTCATAAAGTCAAAATAGTCTTAAATTTCAACTCGTGCATAGCAGGGCAAATTTAGGTAGAGGAAATCAATTAAATTAAATAATAAATAAATTAAAAAAATATATCTAAATGTGGCTAGGCAGTCCCCTTCTAAGGTGATCAGGCCAAGACTGGAGAAATAACATTCCTAAACTCCTGAATTGAATTAAACTTAATCTGCCGCAATGAAGCCATGCTAGTCAAGCCAAATCAAATATATTTATTTTGGTGATTTATGATATTTTCATAAGGAGGTTAGTTTACAGTGCCTCCATATTTAGGCATATACGATGCACATTCTCTTGCTTTAGAAGAAATACGATATGATATAAATGAGATAAAACAGCCAAATACACCCCCCCACAAATTAAAAATGTTTAAGACTGGATGTGCTATGATAAATGGTATATGACCATATCATTATTAGGCAATTTTACTGTCTTAAATTATCAGCTCAGGTCTGAATTGACTGATACTGGCATCAGATATAATATATAAGAACTTTTAGATAGTATACTAAAAAAATCACGTTTTTTTACTGTAGATTATGATATTTTAATGCAAGTAGAATTTTATGTAGATTTATGCTTTATTTTGAAATAATAGTAATAAAAATAAAACTAGTTTTGTAAAGAAATGAACCAAAATTACTTACAATTATACTTACTTACTCAGAAATTGATAGTAAATTTTGCAAATAATAACAAAGAAATAGCAAAATAAATATTATACACATTAAACTTATTTTTGCATTCTGTTTATTAGTCGTTAGCATATTGTGTTGTTACGTAATTCTTAGAATATATTTTCTTTAGAGAACACTGCAAACATTACAGATTTATAATATCAGATATAATGTTTTGACAACAGCCTGAAAAGTTATTACTGGCTATCTGTATTTGCCAAAATTTCTATTTCCGTTTGTCTCCATTAGTTACTTGTGTCAGTCTATGATTAGTATCCCACACTTCCACCTCATGACAGGAAGACCTTCACACTCCTTTAAAGGTGTGTGTGACAGGTACAGAAGCTGGCTAAACAAGTAAGTGTGGGAGAAAGACTGTGGGACCTCCACGCTCTTTGTGAAATGTCTCCTCCATGTTTGCTATCCTCTTTTAGGGGTACACCGTCATGTGTCTTCTCACTCATCAGTTGAGAGTCACTAGCATTGGTGATAGCTCAGGCCTCTTTGACAGAGAGAGGACAGGGGCGACTAACACCCCAAACCCCCACCTCCAGCTGCCAGGACAGGGCACACAAATGACAGAGGCGTCCTTGAGTCTGTCGACAGCACTAGCTGTGGGTGCTGAGTTACCCCTCCCATCTGCACAAGACGGTTATATCCTCTTTGCCCTGCCTGCCCCCACAAACAGACCCAAACTTAGATGCACATAGACATGCAGCGCCATTCAACACCATGACTGACTGTGGCCATGCTAAGTTCTTCGATAAGGGATAGTTCACTCAAAAATTGAAATGTTGTCTTTATTTACTCACACTCATGACAAAACAATGAGTTTCTTTCTCATGTTGAGCCTAGAAGATGTTTTGTAGAATTTTGATATTCAAACAATTGACTTTCCCATTGACTTCCATATTATTTTTTTCCCTACTATGGCAGTCAACAGAAAGCAACAATTGTTTGGTTCTTTAAAGTATTGGTTGTCACCTAACAACAAAGCTTATATATCAAGCTCATATTATAGGAATAGTTCACCCAAAAATGTCAATTTGTTTTTAAAACACATAGGAAGATATTCTGAAAAACGTTTGCAACCAGGCTTTTTTGGGTCACTTGGAAGTCAATGGTGACCCAAAACGGCCTGCTTACAAACTTTCTTAAAAATATCTTCCTTTGTGTATTTACAAAACTAATCATTTTTGGGTAAACTATTAAATTTGAGCTTGATATATAAGCTTTATTGCTACTCTGAAAACATTTAAATGATGAAAGTGCACAGTTCGTATACAGAACAGTCTACTCTGAGAGTTAGTAGACATGTAGTTGAATATGAATGAGACTAATTAGTTGTTGTTGACACCTAGTTACACAGCTACTTACACTAGTAGAATGTCTAAAGTGGACTATCCAAAAATCGTGACAGGGCAATTCTCATTTTGCTTTGCATTTAGCTCCAATGTAATACATTTGTGCAGTTCAATGTTATGCAGTGTATGTAATGCGCAGTATAAATAATATAGCATGTAGATATTATGCTCTGTTTTGGGGTTTTGTAAAAAGATTTTGCTAAACGAGTTGGGTACCATGATGGTGTTATTGGAGGTTTTGCAATGTAAGAGGAAAGGGTTGATGAACAACGTATCTTCAAGATGCTGACGCCACAAATTTAAAAATGTTGCACATTACAATCTACATTTTTCGAAGTAAAACAAAGACTACCAGAGTATGTTTTATAAATATTCTATTCTAAGAAAATACTACTGCAGAAAATTCTTTCTACACCAGGTCTTTTCATTGTAGTGTAAACAGATTGAGTTGTATGAGCTTCATGTCATTTTCACAAAACGGTGAGTGAACAGACTGGACACGCCAGTGTTTTTGGAGCCTGTAGATCTTTAGCTTAAACTCATGTTATTAGGATAATAGCCCTAATCTGCGTTGAAAGTCTGGTTCAACACTGATATGGAGAACAGGATGTAATTAGCTTGCTTACTATCTGCAATTGTATTTGGGTTATAGTCGACTTGAAATGTGATGTACGAGCACGTCGCTTCCTTCTCAGCGGTCCCTCTTTACAAATGATTTTGTGTTACAGGATTTTCCTCGGCGTGTATGAAAACACCAGCGTTGTTCTTGGCCCGAGAGCGGTCTCAGCGTGAAAAACCCTCATGAGTCCATGACAACAGCTTGGCTAGCTAACAAGGTGAAACTGTTCTGTATACGAACTGTGCACTTTCATCATTAAAATCCTTTCAGAATAAGTGCTAATCACCCCCACACTGATTTCTTGACTACCGCAAACAAACGAAACGCTGTAAAACCTCTAAAGTTTAACCAATCTGCTCTTCTGGCCAAGTTCGCAATCTCGGTCAACATGGAGAGCACGTGCTTGTCTGGTGGTGTTCATGACCCAAAAGTGTTAAAACAGAGCTAAAGCCAAGAGGCCCGTCTTAACGCTAACCTCTTGAAACTCCCTTTCTGCTCTGGCCCTGCCATGAGAAACAATTCTGAAGAAATTTGTGCGTAAGCGTGAATTGTTTTCATGTAACGTTTCAGTCCATCTACGTCATCTTCTCTGTTGTTGTAAAACCTGAATAAAACAACAGTCGTACTTGCAGGCCCCTGAGTAATGGACAATTAAACGCTGGAAAGAGTTGAGCTCATTGTGCCAAGCACAAGGTTCTGCTAGCGCTAGCACGTTGCTATTTATTAGGCTATAGTGTCCAAACAAACACTTTCCCAAGGTTTTTGAGTTTGAGAGACCGGTTCTTGTGTGCTTCTATCGGAACAATAACAAGTGTGAGATGATTTATAGGAGTGTCATGTGTAATTGTGCTAAATTGTTATTTGCTCAAGACATGGAACTTAAATTAATGACAACTATGTTTTTGCAATCAATCTTGCTCAACATCTCGTGAAAGTCCATTTGAATGAAAAGAAAAAAGGGAGTCTTACAGGTTTAAATGGTAAAGATTTTTAATTAGTTCATAAATATTTCTTTTTTAATTCAGCATACAAAAATGACAGTATTTACATCCACAGATAAGTGGTTCACGACTTATTACGGCCATAATAGGTGACCCACATATTCTGTTCACATGCTCAGAGAGGTTTGGCATTTGAATGTCAGCATTTTTTATGTTGGGTAAAAATATAACAAGGCACAACACATACAGTCCAATGTCCTTGTTGATATACGTGGAATAAATACAGGTATTCTCCCTAATTGTAGTAACCAACCAACAGATGTTCCTCATTCAAAAGCCACATTTGAAGTTCCCTTTGCGTGATCAGCACATTCTTTATCTCGTCAGTCTATTAAACAGTCTTAACTGGTGAAGATCAAGTACCATCTGAGCATTGAGGTCTGAATCCCTTAGAACTTGGAATGTGGAATCCTCTGGAACATCAAGTGATTCTGAAGTTTCTAAGAAGAGTGCTGAAAATCAATGCCAAAAACAGGGAAAATGTACCTTTAAAAAAAAAATAATTTAATTTCAAAATTAAATGGACCCAGGTATCGTGTAAGAAAATAGACTTTAAAGATCTGGATAAAGGAGCATATGTTTTGATGTAAAAAAAAAAAAAAAAAAAAAAAAAAGATGAGGAGTAAAAATCCTCTTGAGGACGGTGAGCTGGGCATTTTTACCAAAAACAATGTTCATTTGTGCAGTAAAAAAATAAAGTCCAGCTTCTGAGTTTATACAAGTTCATAAAGCCAAAAATAAACCACGTCTTCTCAAAAGCATAGAAGATGGAAAAGCGTAAGACAAAAGAAAGCCTCGTTGGTAACATGCTTTGGTTATTTGTGGCCAAGTAAGTCAGGTAGACAAAGGTTATGCTCCACACCCAGGCTGAATATACCGAGAACAGAAAGTCTTGAAATTTTCGGCTCGTTCGACCACAAAGTCTGGGAATTCGAATGAGGATTCTGTCCAGTTCTGTTACAATGAGCAGAGCGCATTCTGGATCTCCTTTAGATTAATTTAGCTGAGAATAGGTACGTGTGACGGGAATCACATAGTCGGAGATGGAGAGCCGACTCATTTGCACACGTATTTCTCCACTGTCCTCTCGCACTTCTTGCACGTGACGTAGCAGCACCAGTGGTATTTGCAGTGGCATCGCTCCACCACTCTCTCTGAGTATGGGTTGTAGCCTCTGCCACAGCACATCAGATCACAGCTGTCACTTCCGCTCGAGGTTTTATTGCACTGCCTGCAGAAGAAACAGACAAAAAGAACTTTGTAGTACATGCTGTATCACCAACTAACATAATAAAAACACTATTGCTTTATTGTCATTGTTTTAGCAGCAATATATATGCGATATAAAGAGATCATCTTTAAAAAAGAATATACAAAATATGGGTAAAATACATATTTTTAAAGAAATATCTTTTCCAATTTTTTTAAGTCAATTTTTAATTAGTACTAAGAAATATTGTTTATAGAATAAAATGTAAAAATCATTTCTAAAGTTTTCCATGATTATATTTTTTGCTAAAATAGTATTTTATTATAGTTTTATTTTAAATATATATTAAAATTTAATTCAATTATGTGATATACAAACACTTTTTAATACTTTTTTAAGACTTTTATAGAAAAATATATATAAATATTTTTTTTTTTTTTTTTTTTTTTTTTTATATTCAGTGGGAAAAAATGTATTTATGTTATTAAAATAAATTTACCAACTGACTAGTCAGTCAGTCAGTCAGACAACTAACTCAAACCTAATCTAAACTGTTTTGCATATAGAATTTCAGAAACATGACTTAAAAAATACATTTACGTAAATAGATGACCAAACATTTCTGTGTGACCATGCGAGAAATTACTAAACATAAGCGTCTTTTCAAACCAAGGTAAACATTTAGCTCGACCACATATTAAACCAACAGCACTAAACCTTCTTATAACTCGTTTTAAGAGCCAGTTGATTCGTACCCAGGGAACATTTTCTCTTGCATTTAAGTGGATCGTGCAGACGCCCTCGTGTTCTAAAGCCTGAGGCATCTTAAGCAATAAACAGCCCTGTCATAAATCACGCTCTGTACACTAGGGGTCAGCCTGTGTATAGACCTCTCCGTGTAAGTGCATTGTTTTATAATTGTGTGGTGTTAATGCTCTGGGTGCTGAGAGACAGACAAGAGGGGATGGCTATTAGAGAACAAGAGAGAGAGGTGAAGAATGCTGTTATTTAAAAAAAAAATAAAAAATTAAAGTCTCTCTCAGGTCAATGCTGAAATGGCAGAAAGGTAAATATGCTTTAGGACTCAATGAGTAGCATATGTTCTGCACTAATGTGGAATCAAACGGTGAGAGACCAAATGAAATAAGAAAGAAAAAGAAGTCTAAATTTAGTACTGTTTGATTCCAAACTCCTAACGTCTCTTAAGTGATCTGGTTTTATCATCAACAGTTTAACAGCTGTGAGCAGAACTAAAAGTTTCATCCCAAAGTGAAAACACATTTTAAAACACATCTCAGTGCTCACTCTCTCCGGGATTGTTTCTTGTTTCTTTAGCGATACCGATCATCTCTAAGCCTCTGGGATGTTGTTCTGTCTGAAGTTCTAATGCGCCAATTTCATTAATAGCAGTCTTGCGGCTCACAAACCAGTGTGAGGAACATGCAGAGCAATGTAACTTCAGATGAGATACGCACTAAGCTTGTCATTTGGTTTCTCCTCATCTCTCATCGCCAAATCAGATTAGAGAAGCCATCTCTGCAGGTATAGTAAGAGTAACACTCACGGCTCATTATCTTAACACTCTTCAAATCACAAAGAGAGGATGTGCAGTGATAGCAGCTTCCTGACTTCATGAGTGAATCTCGCAGGTCACGTTTCAAAACATCAAGTAAAAAAGAAAAATAGAAAGAAATGTTGACATTTTAATATGTAATTTAATTTGAATTATCATTGGAACAACAATTATTAAAACAATAATTAAGAAAATTAAGCATATTCCCACATCCCAAAATTCTCTGAATATTGAAACATTATAAAAACTTGTGCGTGCAAATTAAAAAAATGCAATGTGTTTAGTGTGACAAAGCACACAGATATTCAGGTAAAACACATTTTTATAAAAATATGTACTGAAATATATTTTCTGTCATTAATTTTTATTTATTTATTTTTATTATTTGCCATTATATTTTTATCAGCGCTCTGCATATTAAGGAAATATCTTTCTTTTTTTTTTTAAATAATTTTTTTTTATTTTTTTAAAAAGTTTAATATTTTTAATAAAATACATATTGTTGAAAAAATATGAAATAATATATTTTCACAAAAATGCAATTGCAATAATTTGTGTGAACGTAATTTAATAATTCTCATTACATTTCTTATTATTTTAATACAGCAGCTTTTTATTTTATGTTTTTTTAAAATATATATAAATATATATAAAAATAATCTATGCTCCCTTTCTCTTTCCCTACACACACACACACACACAGACAATTCAACAATAAGAATGTTTTTTTTTTTTTTTCAACATGTGAAACACACACTGTTCCCCCGTTGACGTTGTCTATTGATTACAAAACACACCAGTGTCTTGTGGCCAAGTACCAAGCACTAAATATATGAACAAAGAGCACGTGTGAGTATTCTTATCAGCACTAAGGCTGAGGATACATCCTGTGTGTTGAGTGCACCTGACGTATAACATGTCCTTTGGTTATCACCTATAACACCTAAAAAACCTAAACTGAAAATATTGAAGAGATAGACATTAATGTCTGTTTTTTGTTGCTGCCATCATTTTTTGGAGCCGTAGATTCATGTCATATGAACCAATAATTCCACAAAGCTTAGCCAAAAAAAGCAACACGGAGCACTTTTAAACGCAAACATAACAAAAGCGAGGAAGCTGAGGTTATTCCATTCTTACTTAAATCTACACCTGTGTCTCCACTGATAAAGCAATAGGAAACAAGCAGGAAGACTACATTGTCGTGCTAATCTGTGTGTGCAGAGCTGCTATCAGCTGAGAGCTCTTAGCTCTGTGAATAGCAGCATTACTCACAGACAGACTGAGATAACAGTAAAGAGGACACAGTCACTTTGGACATGTCAGAGACACGCGTGTACACACACAGTCTCTGTTTATCAGGGCTTTTCAAATCAAAATAGTGCCAGCACAGGAGGAAGAGATGGGACATCTCATAAAGTGGCAATAAAAAACCTACAGCAAACATCTCATGACATGATCATTGTGCTTAGAGGAAACCTGTCAAGTTAAAATAGTCCTAATTGCACAAAGTATTTAAATGAAGTTCAATTTGATTCAGGTTAAGTCAACGTTTCTAGGCTTGGTTGATGTAAAATGTTTCTATTAAAAATAATGGAATATTTTATTTTAAAAATTAATAAAATAAATAAAATAAAATATATCTATTTTTAATTTATTAGTTTGTATGCATTAGGGCCTGTGAAAATATCGGCAGGGAATTATCTGAACAGGCAAGCAAAAAAAAAAAAAACGATTTACATTTTTATCTCACATTCATAAAAATATGATGCTAAGAATACATCATTTTTCTAGTGCTCTCAAATGATTAATCACAATAAATCCAAAATAAAAGTTTTAGTTTACTGTGTATATTTACTATGTATATAATAGTAAATATTTTATTTTTATATATTAAATATATTTAATAAACATGTAAATATTTTCAAAATATATAATGTATGGGTGTGTATTTATATATATATAATATATAAACACAGTACACATACATATATTACGTAAACAAAAACAAAAAGATTTTCTGCAATTAATTTTTTTGACAGCAAAAAATATTGTCAGTGAATTTTTAAAGAGTAACAGAAATATTGTTGAGCAGTTAAGTATGTAATTTGTTAATTAGTTAGTCTTACCTGTCCTGAGTACCAAAAGAGCCCGACTTGTCATTCTTCATGCAATAATCTGGTGAACTCTGCAGATAAACCAGCTCATTCTCTTGCACTGGCCGGAAGTCCATGTCTTTGGGGACGAGTTGTTTGCGTGTGCCCATGGGCCGATGAACCACCTTAGTGGCTGACACGTACTTGGTCTTTAGGTCTATGGCGATGTCCTTCAGGTCCTGTAGGCCTCTCCAACAGGTCCGAATGGAGCATGAACCAGAAACACCATGGCATTTGCACTTCATAACCAGAGCGTCTCGCAAAGCCTGTGTAGCGGGGAAAAGCGGAACGCATTCAGATGAAGACAATAATAAAATTACATTTTGACAGTCTACACAGGGAATGATTTTGCTCATTACACATCATCTATCAAATAATGAAAAAAAAAACTTTGAAATTCAATCAAACTCAAATGTAATCAATGTGGTTTGAATCAGAGTCAAAGTCCGAGTGCTGTCATGAGTCATGTGATTTTGGTTTTGTAGTGAATTGATGCCACATGGTTTCTGTGAGGCACTGCTTACCTGTCTGCCCACTTCACTGTTGTGAAGATGCATGAGCTTGTTGGCATTGGAGCCAGACTTCTTCTTCATCTTCATGGGTGCATCAGAAAACTTGGAGCCCATGAGGAGACCATAATGCAGGTTATCAGCACAACCACCCCACCTGTACCCAGGCTCGGGTATTTCACCAGGAATTGGACCACACGAGCACAGCCTCAGGTCTCCGGAGGTGCACGCTCGTGCTATAGTGTGACTTATTGCAGCTGCAGAGAGTGCGTATACAAATGCAGATTCCCTTGTTCCTAAAAGACAAAAAAAAAAAGATTAAAATGAGTTGCTTGTATAAAAACAAAAAATGAATTCTGAATACTTTTTGCTTACAAAAAAAGCAAAGCAAGCAACATGAGAAACCCGTCAGTATGAAAGGATAATGGCAGAGATTATGGAACTGTTCTCACAGTGCACATATGTCATGACAAGATAATAGGTGTAGAAACAGGAGAGGCTCAACTTGACCCGGTACAAGGTACATCAAAGGCCGTCTCCTTAGCGGTGCACTTACAAGAGGCAGGAGTTCTTTAACTCTTGACAAATGCAAACGGTCTGCGGGGAAGGACGTCATACAGTTCTCTAGAACTTCAACAAGATTTGGTTTGACCATCTCCGGCATTTGGATCACACTAAAAGCTCGTAATAAAAAATAGGGCGGACGATTAAGCCACCCGTCAAAGCATAGCATGCAAGCCTCACCGCCGTGTGGGAATCCAAGACGTGACGCTGCAGCGTTATTCCATGGAAAAAAACAGGTTGACTACACAATATCTTTTTTCTGACTTAAAATTTCTTTAATTGGTTGACAGCTGAAAATCACATCTGTTCTGCAGGGGTCGAACACAGGGTAAAACCGTAGGCTTTAAACGACTGTGAAACCAGGAAAAAAGGCAATTCTCTGTCCATTACTGACTAACTCGCTCAATAGCTTCTCTCATTGAATAGAATGGATCCTATTGTTTGTCCTCACAGTAAACGCTGCTCCTCCGTGAAGCCTCTCATCAAACGGAGCATGAGAAAGAAGAGCGACGCGCAAGAATTCTGCGGGTCGGAGGTTTCCGGGTGGGCAGGGGTACGATTTCTTTTATCATGCAGCGAGGCACTTAGGCCGAATTGCAGCATTTAACTGGCATAGTCTGCGTTACCCGGAGCGAAAGTGTTTAGAGAGCACCATAGGCTGCTTTTTAAACCATTGCCCTCATAAAGCCTTAGATGAGTTCCTCAGACCTATTAAGGCCTGAATGGAAACCACACTTGTGTATAAAGAGAGGTGTGTGGTTGCCTCGAAGGGGCTGGCAATGGACGGACAGCAAATTTAGGGCTTGCTGTGTCTAAACAGAACATCTGTGGATAGATTTCAGAAACGCTTCACACAAAATAGACTTCAATTGGAAATAAATCCTCTTTGGACATGATTTTCCTCCGTATCTCACCTCTTTCCAGGTCCGGGAGGAATTTTGGAGCATCAATAGAGGAACAGTTCCAGCGCATGTCTGCGAAGGTCTTTTGGCAGACCTTTTTAACCTCCCGCGCCGCTTGGATGATGGTTTGCATGAGTTCCAGGTTACTCCTACAGAGCTGAGCCTGAGAAGAGACGAGGCCTGGCAACGTCTTGCAGTGCTGGGTCTTGTTGATGTGTTGTGTGGTCTGCGATAGCGACCTAGATGAGGAAATGCATATGTTACAATGAACACTGGATGTCTGTGAACTGCACGCGTTGATCTAAAGGTCTTTTAAGGTGTAGAAATTGAATGGCATTTTATATCACAAGTTAAACAGACGCTTGAAATCCTCATGAAAATGTTTGGTGGTGTGAAAAGTGATCAAAATATTTGTGGCAAGTCTTAAATTTAAAGTGACTGAATGAAGCATAGTCATATAAACATGGTGAAAGTCAACTCTAAAATATTAGGAGTAACATCAACGGTTTGAATGCGTTTGCGAAAGCGTTCTCGCACGCATTTAGGCTGCGGGCTAAAATTGTTCAGTGTCTCACACAAAGGCATGCAAACAACAACCCATTCCCAGAGATAATCAATCAAGATTAGGCCAAAATGGAAGAAGATTATTTCTGCATCGCTTGGAAGCAAGAAAAGGCACCAAAAAGCAACTACCAATGGAAAAAATGTTGTTTATCTGCAAAATGATTTGGTTATTGTTAAAAGTTTAGTGAATGTTCCATGGTTCTATCGGACAATGCCAGAGGAATTTTTGAAAGCTTAAGTCATAGTAGAAAATTCAAATCATGCATTTTATCTTAGAAATGATCTCCCGAGATAAACAATATTAATTTCAGTAAGACTCTGTAGTGAAACCTGTCGAATTGAAGCATTGCTTTTTATGATTCCTTCTTTTTTACTACAATGCACACATGTATCACTATTCGTGAGAACCAACTAATGCCCGCTCTACCTTTGCCTGTTTCAGATTAGGGGCCGCCACTTTATGTTCCATGATATGCTGTGACTGACAGACCCCTGTCTTAACCTCCACATACACACACATATACACTCTCCGTCTTTGTTATCCAGGGAACACAGGTGTTTATGGCAGCATCTGTTTTGTATTTCTTGCCATGCAATATCAAGACCTCTACCAGCATCTTGTGCATGCAAAATGGCCTTTTCACGACCCAATTTCTCTACCATCATGTTCTCTATCGCAATGCATCAACAGAATGATTATGCGACTACAAAACATTCTGCAGAAATCACAAGTTACCCGAAAAATAGTGTTCAGCTTCTCCTTTGAATTAATAGAATTAAGCTATAATTCTGCGTTGATTTTTTTCCACTACAGACAAAACATCTTTCCCCAGCTTCCTTTTATTTTCATTGCAGATGATTTGACAAATCAGTCAGCTTGTACAAACATCTTAAATGCATTTGAAACAGTTGAGGTATAAATAAAGAATAAAAGGCAACTCACAGCCATCTGATTCCTGTGCACTGCTGGGACAGGAGCAAGAATGTGAGGAGACAGAGCGGGAGTGAAGGGAAGTTTCGCTTCATGCTGTACAATAAGATCCAGCTCAATCAGAAGACACTGATGCAGGTGCTCGCTGACCCCACTGCTTCTTGACACAGTTATAATTAAAAGCCAAAAGCCATGGCACCTTGTCCTTGTTTTTGTCCCTCTCCTGCTTGGAAAAATTAAATTCAGATTCAGATTACATAGATCACATGCAGCGGACCCTAGGTTCATGCTATACTGATTACTAATGTGAACCAGACATACTTTGAAGGCTTTTTAAAAATATAAAAAAAAGGCTTTTACTATTGCTCCAATGCATTTAAATTCTGTAGTGTTATTTTGTTGTTCTATTGCATTGCTGTATAACTTTTTTTGGTTTTGTATCTCCTTGTGACAAAGAGACACTGAAGAAAAAAAAAAAATAAAAAAGATAATGATAAATGAAAAAAAGAAAAGAAAAGAAAAATGTTGTCATAAAAATGTTAATTTCCCAGTGTTTTAGTACTCTGCATGTAGATTTCTGAAATATAGGTGTGGCAGTTTTTGGAATGTTATCAAATGTTCTCAGATTATTCCATCTGCTGGAATTGGAGGGCAATAAACAGATACTAGCTCCCAGTGGACAGACTGTCTGGCCTCTGGCATGATGCTTTCACATACAGACAGTGATTGTCCAGATTGCAGAGAGCTGTTTTTTTTTTTATCCCTCTAGCTATAGACCTACACATATAAAACTATACACTAAAAGAGTAATTACAATTACAAACGTTGGTGTCTATTGTAGGCTATAAAAATGACAATAGTACTTATTACATTTAAAAAGTGTTCTGGTGTTGAACCTATAATTTCAACTGTTATCATTTCTGTTATTTATTTTCACTCTTTTTTATTAATAACAAAATGTACAATGACATTGATTTTAATAACAAATTAAACTAAGCAGCAATTCAACTTTTCTGATTTTTCAGTTTTAATGCGTTCTTTTTAAGTGAACTGAAAATAAACAAACAATGTAGTGTAGTTTATATCCCATACATTAGCTATAATGTATATAGGCTACCAACTAATGGCCAGTCACGCGCAATCCAAAGATTTTAATATTTCTTCAGAGCTCTAATGCAGGCTAATTAAACAAATCTCATATGAGATATAAATTACGACTATTTAAAGATATGAGCAATTCATATTTATTGTGCGTGTGTATGCAAATAAAACTGCTTTTTCACTCTTGCAGGCTGCGATTTCTCCAAGTTTGCACTTTATTTTTTATATCTTGTTTTTCACCTTCGGGGGAAACGAGGTGAACTTAAAATGTAATTAGTTCACTCTATAAAACCTCAGGTTTACTATTTAGGTACTATTGCAGGGATGATATTCAAAAGCTAAAACATCTTAAGACAACAAGTTAAGAAACTTTGCGAACAATAAACGGGAACGCTCTTTCATCCTCACCTTTATCGAACGGAGACTGACGACAAAAAAAAACTGTGCAAAGTAATCCAAATGTGTGTTTTATTTAAATCCAGCCAAACTTCTCTAGCCAAAGGTCTAAATGTGCGTTAATCCGTTTTTGTAAAGTCCAAACGAGAAAGCATCATGCAACAGTCCACTGATAAAAGGATGTGTGTTGATTGTGCGGGGCGGTGTTGCTCGCGCGCTGGAATCTGCTGGACTGACGCGGCAGACTGAACTCCACACTATATGAGCCCGCGCGCCACTTTGATCTCGCGCTGATGTCAGGGGCCATTAGCATAACAAAGTGGTTAAGGTTTCCAAGCCAAAGAAAACGTTGAAAATATGATCTGTGACACTCCGACATCTCGCTACTTTACATTATGGGTCAGTTATCGAAAAAGGTGCGGTTTGTGTCCCTCATGAATAGCCTATGTGTGTCACTATAAGTTTGAAAAACTAACACAAACTTTTGCTGTGATATTGCAGGCAGTAATTTAATTTAGGCTACTATTTCCTTATTGCAATACACACATTTCAGCGAAAAAAAAGAAAGAAATATATTTGTTTATGTTCAATCTTTCTACAAATATCTTTAAATTAGGTTAGAATAAAAACTTGTTCTTAACTATACTCTAATAAACTAATTTACAATTCCATAAATACATAATGACATCATCATCCTTTCAAGATGTGAACTCAAGGACAAAGGTGTGATTTATTAGCACTTTATCTTAGATTTTGTCAGCAGGGCATGATTTTAAATAGTCCACAGTGTCGCCATTATTTTGTACAGTAATGATTTTTGGAGTGGATATTTGTTGAAATATCAGCATTAAATTTCCTGTGTAATAAACTACACATGATATTATGATATTATGCCATCGGCTAGTATTATATTTTAAAAGCACTAAATGGAACCCATTACAAATTTTCTGCACTGTACTCATTGAGAGGTGAAATAAGTAAAATAAATAAAAAAAAAAAACAAGGAAGCATCAATTTTAGGAAATAAAATCACTGAATTTGCTACAATGTTGGCAATATTACAATTCTAGTGTTTGCATGGTACATAAAATTAAGTAGGCTATGCGGCTTTGCCAGAGTTTCCACACTCGTGCCATTTACAGTCCTGTACTCGGCCCATATTGGCCACTCAAAAAACAAGGCAAATTTCCAAGGACGCTAATAATGATTTTAATGTGATGAATACATCCTGATGCACGTTTAATATTAGCCACCGTATGACAAAGGTTCTTCTACATTTCACACGATAAATGATTTAGCCTCAACAAATACTCCCAGTAGCCCATTGAAGTCCACATCTGAGCAAAGATATTTCCTAATTTATAAAAATGAGCTATTCAATTCTTTTGTTGTTTTTGGTCTATCAAGAAGTATAAAAGAGTCCATTAAAGGATTCATTATCATTATGGATTGCTTATAATAAATATAAATGTGTTGAGAAAATATTGTTATAGAATAAAAAATAGGCCAGTATGTGTGTCTATTTATCACAGATCGCACCACACACAACGGCCAAGTTCATATTTTAACCATCTAAGGTAACTGTCATTTTAATAGTGTCTATGGTGTAATAAAAGTCTAGATGTTCTTTGACCATATGCTTCTCTGATTAACCTGGCTCTCTGGTCCAAAAAAACGACTCCTGCGGTGAATTCCGTAACACTCACACAAGTTTCCCCTGTAAAACACACCACACAACCCAATTTTCAAATAACGACGCAATTAAAATACAATCATTAAGACTTTTTCCACTGTTAACAGTATCTACCGTTTTATATAAAGCAGGGAATTCCACTGATTTTGTGGTTAAGGGTTTAAAAGTAGGTGTGTGAGTATTAGTTTGAAACAAAAGAGCAAGCGAGGGGGAAAAAATAAGAAAAAACAAACATCAAAGCTAAAGTGCAAAACAAAAAAGGTCCAAAAATGCATATGAAAAAATGTACATGAAATTTAGGGCAAATTGCTTGTAAAGTACAAACAGTGTTACGATAGTAAGGTCAAAGCAGATACTTTCCAGTAAATGAGCAATGAAAGTCTGTTTTGTTCAATGTATGTTTTCCAACCATCTACATTTTTCTGCTTAACACTTGCAAATATTTGAACGAGGTTATTCTCGGACGTTCCCTCAAATTTCAAAAGAAAGCCGATAGATGTTTCTTGCTATTAAGTTGAATCGAGCTGCACAGATCCCATTTTTTCAAGGTCTTGCGTGTGTATGAGGAAACACCAGGCGCTACTTATTATCTTGAACCGTATTTATTTATGTGCAGTAAATCACGCACCATAACCTTGATTGACCCACCGAATGCCTTTCTTTTCACGTCCTGTTGCATAATAAACCATAGTGGGGGATGTCAGGAAGACAAAATGTCACACAGACTTAAATCATTCACTCTAATGAGGCCTGTGAGAGAGGCATGATATTGGAAACTGTAGGCATGACTATTTTAGTTTAATTGATTTAAGAAATAATCTAATAAACTAATCCTTCTCTCACAGCTGAAACCAAAGCAGCGAACAGAAAAGAGGGCAGCATGTATATTTAGAGCTAATCTGATACCACCGACAATTGCCGAAGCACGACATTTCCATTCTCCGCCAAGCTGCACCGTTTCAGCTCAATATAACGTGAAATGCCCGTGGAGCTCTAATCTCAACCCAAAGCGATGGGAAAGCAAATATATGCGTTGTGTCGCTAAACACATCTGCCCACAGCAAATTATTTAAATATGCGGGAATGGGAATTAGCCAAACCTAGGGGGATGTGCTGGAGATAATAGACTTTGGACATGAATAAAAACCACAAGCCTTTTTTTTTTTTTTTGAAATTCAATGCATTCTGAACATTACGGACAGATGGAAGTATCAATAAATGGGTCTTGTTTTAATAACAAACTTATTCATGATCTGTTATATGGAGGGATCAAAAACAAACATTCATATCTTTCAGCCAGATTAGCAGCATGTTTATGAAAAAATTAAGCCCTGTGGCCATTTTATGGGGGATGTGAAAAGCATCTAGTAGCAGTGAGATGTGAATGGGCACGAACTCTTAATATCAGGTCAAACGGGACTAAAGACTGACCAAAAGAGCCGTGACCTCTCTAGTGTGTCTGTGTTAGAGGTTTTAACACGCAGGCTCTCAATTCCTTCCCATACCAGGATCAACACCACAGCCACTTTGATCTTCCAGCCTTCTTCTACCAGCATTGAGAGTCTTACATAGCCTAAAGCTGGTTCATAGAGGGCACGAAAGCTACTTCGGTTTATATAACTGAAATTATGCATGGAGCAGGACAATACATGTGCTTTGAATGAGAAAATGTCTTTTTTCGACATTACGCGTTTGAAACGTTAACTCGATTTTGCAATTCTAAACATTTTGTGGTGGCTATCCATGTGTGAAGTTTAATGCCGTTACTGAGACTAATGATCTAACGATTCCATAATGAATCATTTGCCGCAGCTGTGCCAACTGCTCAGCGCTATTTTTCTTCTATCTGAGACATCATCAGACACATAGCGCCATTCACCCTGACACATATTCAGATCGTTCATTCTGAGCTTGTTGAAGGAGTGCAGAGACACGGTGCCCCCCGTCCCCTGACGTCTCGGGTCTCTGCCCTGCTCACAGCTGTCTCGTGTCTCAGTGACTGTCAGCGGCGCAGAGCTAGAACTGCATCTTAGCTGCACATCACACTAAGACATCACTAAAAATGCAAAGTTACAAGAACAAATAAACTTCCATCAAAGACTATATAAACCTGTCCTAATGCTTCTTAATTAAAAAAAAAACGTAATATTGTCAAAAGCAACAAAGATTTAATGCCTTCTGACAATATTTTAAAATAAACCTTTATTCAACATTATTCATTAATTTATTGCTTGATACTAAACATGTATTTCTTTTGAACAATAATAAAGTACAGTATAGAGTATATATATACGTGTGTGTGTGTGTGTGTGTCTATATTAATTAACACAATATCTACATGTACATAATCTACTTGTATACCACTCAAACAATAAAATAACTTACCCTTACTTTTGTTCCAGCAAGCAATATATATATTGACTTTCAAACAAAGTCAAACTTGAAATAGAAAAAGTGAGACACATTGCTCTGGATAAATGCATGGTTCCAGCAACGAATGGTGGGAATTGTTGCCCATTTGAGGCAAAACATCTCCACAGTCCAAACAGAATACAGCAACAATGTTGATTTGAAACATTGTTCAGCAGCTCTGTGTCTCCGACAAATACAGAATCCATTTGTTTGAGACACAAGAAAGGCGGCAGCGTCTGTTTGGTGCTGTCTGCTACGCCATGATGGAGAGTCTGTCGTTGACTGGCTGTTTAAACTAGGGGGAAATGCATCATTTTGGCTGCAGCACTGTGTCCAGCCAGTTTATTTAAGCTAAGGTGGGAGAAGCTTTGTTTTGGCTGTTCTTTTGAAACCTGTTTTAATTAGGCAATCTCATAAAAACAAATCATGATTTAATAGGCTGAACGAAGAGAGACCTGACAAACATCTTATGTCGGCATGCCAGCATCCTGAGGTTTTGTTTCTATTGCGAGCACGGTGGTGCTAAAGTTCAAATGGCTTAAATGTAAGCAAATTACTGTTTAGGAGAACATTTTAGGAAGTTTACATACACCAAACATCAAGAATGAGAACCGCTCCCCGCTTTCCCCCCACAATAAAGATTCTTAAATCTTATTCTTCACTAATTCAATGTTTTCAGTGCACAAAAGAACGCAGAACACGCTTTCTGTCTGGGTTTGTGTGTTCTCAGGTGCTTTTTGCTGTAAAAACACTACAACAGTCACACTCAGCAGGAGAACTCTGAGAGAAAACGTTCAGCGTCCAATTCAGACTGTTTAGAGAGTTTGGACCTGTTCTTCAGAAAGGGGCCATTTGTTTAGGACTGGCCCTCTCTCCCCTCTTTGAAGGAGATGGCCTCTTTCATGTACCAGATGGGAGGTACTTTCAAAAACACAAGTGACTTGTCTCACTGTATGGGAACATGCACCCGTTTGTTTTTTGCTATTGGTGTCTGGTAACATTTGCTACTTCAAAGAAGTCCCTCAGATATGGTTATATGCAAACTGATTTGGAAAATGACAAAACTAGCTACAAGCAGAAGTAGACCTTTCATGAAACAAATTCACATTTGAGAGAGTGTTATTTTTCCCTCAGTACAAGATCAAAGGATTTACCCATCTGCCAAGGAGAATGCTGGGACAGGCGATACAGATGAGATAAAATCAGTATCACAGCGATTTTATCGGTCAGAAGAGACGTACTTGTGGTAAGAGCGTTTTCTACTCAAAACAAGATCAATAGAAGCTGCTCATCAAAAAAAAAAAAAGTGGGCGGGTTAAAGAAGTTTATACAGATTAGATAGAACCACTGTCTTCGGAAATGAGACAGCAGGCGGAATACATGCTGCTACACCACTTCTAGCAAAAGCTGGAAAAAGTCCCAAAGTCCAAAAAAAACAACAATCCAAAAACCCTGAAGTGCTTCACAACAACTTCCCATAAAACCTGTAACTGTAATTATAAATATTTCATTAAACCCCACAATCATTAAACAATCACAATAATCACAAGTAATATACAATATAAAAAATATGAGCCAATAAAAACAGTATAAATGACTGAATGATAAACCAAAATGAAGAAAATCAAACAACAAGGCTATGGCTGCTCTCTTGAAGCTACACACATGGATTGCTACTGAAACATCTCGAACCTTCCTGTTCACACAACCACTTACATAGCATTCAATTTACTACTGTATGAAGGAATAAGTCTGTGCAAGCTGACCAGAAAAATAGTGGCTTTGCATTTTATTATGTGACAACTAGTTATTATCCTGAAGGGTCCAGTTCACACATCAGGGGTTCAAAAATGTGTATAGCAGATAGCGGCTAATGAATCTGAAATTTTCCACATTGACTGGAAACAGCCTGAATTTTGCTTTGAGAAATAAGTTGGATAGAACGAGGTTGACACTCTTGTTTATCCGTGAGTAAATGTAACCACATTAGGCACTTAAATACATGACTGACACTGCATTCTGCTGCTGTGTGAACATGGCCTATTATAATAGCCCTTCACCTGACTTTCAGAGTTTGTATATAAGTTTCTGAAGATTAAGAGAATTTGAACCAATGAGAGAACGGAGTAAGCTTTCTGGGTGGTAAGAGCACAGACTTGGCAAAAGTTTTGGGTCTAGATGAACACTGATCTACTAAGGCGGTGGAGATTAACAGGGCAGAAAGAGGTAACAAGTAGAACAATAGATAAACTGTACGGACACATCTGTTTTTGATCAATAGCCTTCTGAAGGATTAAAGCAAAAAGAAACCAGAGTACCAGGGTCGGTTATAAGAACTACAGACACTCCGACCCGAAAGTAGAGTAGTCCGGAGAATACGCTGCCAGAGCGGTAACCTAATCACTCCAAATCACAAGATAATCCTACTTGCCCTCCACTCTTACAGCAGGGCATTATTCATATCGGCAGGCACTCAGACCTCTCATAAGCAAATTAATCAGTGACACACATTCCTAATACTCTTGAAAGTCAAAAAGCGCAGTTATTTCAAGAATTCTAATAACCATATTAATCTGTCAAAGATATGCCCATTTCACTTCCAATGCACTCAGGGTTCAGTTATAAGTGTGGGGAAGAAAGTCAAAACACTAAAACCAAGGTTAATCCATGGCGTTTAAATACATGAGATCTGATGTTAAGGTCTAAATTTACATGCAGAGTACATGGACAAAAAAAAAAAAATCAAGTGTTTCCGGACCAACGTATTAGACATTGGAATAACTCAAACCAAATGCGTTATTTGTTGGTGGTTCTGAGATTTTGGCTAGGGATTGCAGGCATGGAAACCTTGAAATAAAATCCTCTTAAGTCCTCTGCCTCTCTCTCAGGAGTATAGTTAAAACCATGCTGTGCATGGACATGATTATGCACCGCCACAGGTCCTACGGCACGGCCCAGCCTTGACTTCCAGCAGGAAACAAGCTCTGGAGTTCAATTAGGGCAATTCTCAGTTTGGCCAGGAGATTGGCAGGCGATATAATGCAATCAAACATAGAGTGATGAAATATATAACGTTCTTTTTAGTCAGCCATTTGAAAGAGCACATCTGATTTTAAGATTAAGAACGAATTCTAAGATTACTGACAATTTAGAAACTTTAGAAATGGTTATGACAGAAGCTGATGGTGGGAGAGTCTCTGAAGCCCAGAGAAGACCGAAGGACTCCGACATAATCCTGTCTGCAAACAGCGCTGCCAACCGTCAAAGGAGACAGATCCGTTTGCTCTGTGGATGAGCAGGGGTAACACGAAGAGATAGTTCTTTCACACCGGGCTGAGCAGACACAATCAGCCCCTTGTTCTAAGAGGAGGGAGAGGGCAGCTCTGTTTCGGCCTACAGACAGAGAATACATGAGCCCTCTACAGTGTGATCAGAGCAGAGGATGCTCCAGATGAACACACAGAGTGAAACAATGTTCAGACTGAGTGCTTTAGGAGGAAAGAGAGAGGAAATGTACTAATCCCAGATAGCAGTTCACAAGAGGAAGCATATCTTGGCATTTCAGCTGCCGCTAATGGCTCCAGGGGTTTTAAGGCTCATGTTATTAGCCCGAAAAAGACTGCCAAAGGAACAAAAAGTCAGTCCTCAAAGATAGGCTAAATCTTCATAGTTTAAGGTTTAAAATAATCTAATTTACCTAAGCAACAGTGTCTTTGGATCAACAGCATTAAATGACAATAAGAGGTCTATTTTGTGGCTGGAAGGATAATATGCAAACTCATCTTGTGATGTTGCAACATTATGTTCATTAATGAACATTATGGGTTTCTAAAGATATGAAAGAAGTTAAATGTTGGACTTGTATCTTTGTATTTGACAACAGTTAATATCACAAAGAAGGAAAAAAATCTGGCCACAAATAATAATTTATTGCTTGTGGAAAATGTGGAGAAAATCAAAACCACTGCAGAATGCAAAACGCATTTGTCGATGAAAGAAGGACAAGGACTTGGCTTGTCAGCACACCATCGAACACCACATTAAAAAATCCTTTGGGAACTGACCAAACAAACAATTGTTTTGTTTGTTTGATACATGTTGCACAATATTGTCTAACCACTTCGCCATTTAACAGCAGAACAAGATTCAACTGAGAATGAATGTATCTGCACAAAGTGCTTTGAAGAGATTGTTGACCCATTAAAAAAAATCATGCATTTGTCTTGATACAAACTTAAGTCACTTAAGCTGTTGGCAAAAATCTTGGTAATGCTACCCTAGAGAGCAAAGAAAGAAAAATGCATACATGCATACATTCTTTGGAATAGTCCTCATGAATTTCTACTTTCTCTTGCAAGTCATAGATTCAATCTGCAACAATAAAGTAATAAAGCAGGCCTAAATTGATTTGTAGTTGTAATTACTGTGCCGTTGTCTTGTTAATAGCTTTATTTCCCTGCCTTTTTAACCACATCTACTGCCACTCTCACAAGAAACGACCCTAAAAAGGTCAAAGGCTCTAGCCCCCAAGGGTGAATAATAGGTCCAAGGTTACATGGAAATGGGAGACTGATTGCTTCTCAACGACATCTCAAAATCTACTCCTGAAAACAATATTCTATGATGGATCTGGAGTCTATGAACCAAGGGTTAAAGAATGGCTGCAAATCATCGACAGGCTACAGGGAGCCAATGCTATTTTGTGAAAAGCCTGAACTCTTAAGAAAGACATTAAAAAGTTAAGACATTAATAATTAACTACCTTTAACTTAGTGGAGGAGTAGAGGACACTGGCAGAAAGTGGTGAACAGAAGTTTGGGGGGGGATGTGGGGATGTGCTGAACAGACCCTGCCCTCTAGATATTAGTGTCAGAAAAGTGGGGGAGAAGTAAAAAAAAAACCCTCTAATGAATCCATTACACACATCAACTTCATTTAGAGTGAAAAAAACTATGTTCCTACAACCAAACTAGCTATTATGCAGAACAAATAATTTAAGGAAAAGGTCTCAGAGCGAGAGAGGGAGAGAGACTTACCCACAGTTACATGCCAAACTATAAAAAGGTATACACTGCCATCTTCTGGACATCCTTAAATACTCTGTCTTTGAATTGAGAAGAAATTGAAATGTGTAACACTAATTCTTTTCAATGATTTTATTTATTTTAGTCAAATATATATGAACGCTTCCTTTGTGAGGAGGGCTTATGGGAGAAATGTTTACAGAAAGATCCAGTCATCTAAATAAAACTGCAAACAAATCAAACATTGTAACACGCATAATGATATGGGGACAGACTGGTTTTAGCTTGTGCCGCGCGGGATGACATTGACAATATATAAACAGTGTCATAATTCATTGTGATAAAACATGATTCTCTTTTCCTTACAATGCATCTCAGAATATTTATATGATTTGAAGTCTTTAAAAGTTCCTGAAGTTATTAGGAGATTCCCAAAAAGTGTGGTTTAAGTGTCCATCCAGACTTTTTGTGTCACATGATTCAAAGTGTTATGTAGGGTTTTTGCATAAAAGGCACAAAGCAGTAAGGCCCCCCAAGGGCATCCTATTCTCTCTTTTTTTTTTTTTTTTTTTTTGGCAAGACATTGGTCCCAATTGGCAGTCCTCTTTTTCCATTCCATTACGTAAAAGGAAAAGAAATAATAATAAAAAAAGACAAAACATCAATAAAACAATTGTGATTATACTTAAAGTGTACAGGTCTAATTCAACTAATAAAAAAAACATACTGAAAACTACAGTCAGATGTGATCTACAGTTAAGAGAATACAGTGGGACATTCTGAAGTTTTAGCAGTGTATGACATCCTATTAGACAGCTTGTTTGGGGGCAGCCAGCTAAGCCAAGCCTACTACAGAGGGTACATCTCTGATTTCATCTTTCTCTGTCTGAAACTACTCTCTGCGCTGCAGATGGGCAGGACTGCCAGGAGCCTAAGGATAGTTGAAATGTTGGGAAAAGACTCGATGTCAGAAGTTTTGAGAGTGCTGAGAACAGTGTCAGGTAGGGGCCGATGACTGGCAATACAGTCTTGCCACCTGTCCCTCCACCTCTGCAGCTCATCCTGGAAGGAGTTTGGGTCAGGTAAGTCATCTTGGAACACCTTGGCAAACTCAACGTTGCTGCAGCATCCCTCCACTTTGGACATGACATAAGGCACAACCTGCAAGCAGCGAACAGCAGACAGAACATCCTGGGAAAGTCCTTCTATCTCAGCAACACAATGCTCAATGGCCCCTTTACTGATGTCCCCTCTGTAGTGCACATTTAAGGGTGGCTGTAGTGAAGGTACCTGCTTAGAAGCTAAAGCAACAGCCTCTTGAAACCAGGTTTGATGATGCGAGTCAATACTGTTCTTCATTTCACTGAGAGAGGGCAGCAGATCAGACAACCGGTTTACAGCTTGATACACTTCATGGGAATTTCCCTGAAGACTCAGGCTTATACCTTTGGTGAGGCTCAAGATGTTTTTCATAATCACAACGGTCAATATGAAATCAAAATTGTGGATAGTAGAAAGGAAGCTCTGAGCCTGTGCTGTGTTTGCCTCATTATCTTGGTTCCCTTTCATCTCATTCAAGCATAAGACGATGGCCTCTAGAATGTCTGTAGTGAGTTCCAGAACATCATGGCTCATTGCCAGCTGATTGCTGCTGATCTTGGCTTTCAGCTCACTGGCCTTCCTTTCGTTCTCCTTCAACAAATGTACAACAGCTTCCTCTAGTCTTACACGGCGCTGAATATCCTCAGAGAACCATGTAAAAAGCTGCTCCAAGCACTCAAAACAGTGAGTTATCTCTCTTAGGGAGGACAAACCGGCTAGCAAGGATTTTGGAGTTACAAGGTTCGGGGCACTGAAAGCATGAGGGAGTCTCTGGGAAAGCAAAGCTGAAGCCTGTGTCATCTGAGAGACTGACACACCTAGTCTTGCCAAGGTTTGACTTCTACAGAGTGCCAAGTTCAAACCCCACTTCTCAGAAAGAGTGATAGTAAGCATATCAATGAATGAAGTAATGTTTGTCGAGAGTGGGATAAAGGCCAATACATTTTCACATTTGATGCCTTGTTTGTTAAGGTAGTGTATTCCTACAGAGATGTATGGTTGGCCATCGATGGCGAACTCTTCCTCGGTGACTATGGAAAAGAACTTTATATCACACAGTTCCTTAAGCAATTCCTCTCGAGCAACAGCATTGTAGGGGGTAAAACCGGTTTTCTGTAGTCCAGTGCCATCCAGGGTAACTACTTGGTTTGCACTATCCTGGGCCTTTACTTCAGACTGGATTGTGCCTTCAGATTCTGCTGCCAAGGGGTGATCAGCAATATCCTCAGTTGAAGAAGATGTGCAATGGTCAGTAACACTTGGAATTATTGCAGGGGACTGATCAAGGCAAATGTGTACTGCTGCAGTCTCTTGGTCTGAGCAATCTGGAGCCACTGAACTTAACGGAGTTGTGCCACAATCTGCAGCAACTCTGGGCTGCTCAAAGCCAACCTGATCCATGTTGGACTGATCAGTTTCATTTTGATTCCCTGGAACTATCTGATCATTTCCACCTTGACTAAGTGCCATAGACTGATCAGGTACACTTTGATTCAATGCAACTGCAAGAATAGTTTCACCTTTAGATTCTACTACGGACTGATCATTTCCACAGGGTTCATCTGCTACAAGCTGATCACTTCCACTTTGATTCCCTGATGTTATCTGACAAGTTCCACTCTCTAACCCAAATCCACTTTGATGTTCTACTATAGGCTGATGAACTGCAACTTCCACAAATGTATCAGTTACAGTTTGATCTGGTGATGACCGATCAGTTCCACCTTGCTCTGTTACACACTGATCATTTCCAGACTCAACAACCATGAGCTCATCAGATCCACAATCTCCCAAAAGTAACTGATTAGTTCCATCTTCACTTGGCACGACAGACTGACCAGTTCCACTGTTATCTACTGTTTCAGACTGTTCAGTTCCAGAGTCAACTACCATGCGCTGATCAGCTCCACATTGGCCCCCTAATATTAACTGACTAGTTTCAACTTCGTTTGGCAATAGGGTTTCTGTCTGAGCAATTTCATTTTTACCCTCAACTACAGACTGATCAGACTCATCTTGACCAACTGCTATAAACTCATCAGGTACACTTTGATCTTCTGTAATTGACTGACAGGTTACATCTCGATCTGCTGTTACAGACTGATCATTTCCAGAGTCATCATCTATTATGAGCTGATCAGATACATTTTGATCTCCTAATACTATCTGACTAGTTTCACTTTCACTTGGGAACCCAATTTCTGTCTGACCAGTTTCATGATCATCTACAGAATGATCATTTTCAGCTTGACCAACTACTATGAACTGTTCTGTGACACTCGGGTCTCCTATTTCTGACTGACCAGATACACTTTGCTCAGCCGTTACAGACTGATCATTTCCAGAGTCATCTTCCATGGGGTGATCAAATATATTTGGATCTCCTGATACTAACTGCCTAGTTTCACCTTCATCTACTTCAGAATGATCATTTTCAAATTGACCAACTACTATGAACTGTTCTGTTACTCTTGGGTTCCCTATTTCTGACTGACCAGTTACACTTTGATCTTCTGCTACAGACTGATCATTTCCAGAGTCATCTACCATGGGATGATCAGACACATTTTGATCTCCTGACACTGACTGACTAGTTTCACCTTCACTTGGAAAAACGGTTTCTGTTTGACCAGTCTCACCACTATCCTCTACTACGGACTGATCACTTTCAACTTGACCAACTACTGTGAACTCTTCTGTTACACTTGGGTCTCCTATTTCTGACTGACCAGTTACACTGTGATCAGATGTAAGAGACTGATCTTTTTCAGAGTCGACTACCATGAGCTCATGAGACTCATTTTGATCCCCTGATATTAACTCACCTTCATTTGCTAATCCATGTTCTGTCTGAATAGAATCTTGATTTTTTACTGCTAAATTTACAGATTCATATTGACTATCTGTCACAAACTGATCATTTACAATCTGATCTTTGGTTAATGATTGAAGAGTTTTGTACTGATCTGCTGCTACAGAATTATCATTTCCAGAGCTATCAACAGCCTCAAGATCCTGAGATCCAATTTGGTCCACTGATCCCAGTTGACCAGTTTCTCCATCTATCACTGTTAATAACTGACAAGCTTCACCCTGAACTTTTGCAATAGACTGATCAGTTTCAACTGGACTAACTTCCAATGGCTCAACTACACATTGCTCACCTGTTGCTGGCTGGCCATTTCCACCCTGATCTTCAACTACATGTGGATCATTTCCCCTTACATCAATTTCCATGGATTGATCAGTTTCACTCTGATGGACTGACTCTAACTTATTTATACTGAGGTCAACTGACATGAGCTGAACAGACTCACTCTCATCCTTTGACAGAAACTGACAATCTACTAAGCCTGTTACTGTGAAACAACCTTCATCTTGAGCAACTATGGAGGAATCAGTATCAACTTGAGCAACAGCTGTGAACTGATTAGGCATACCTTGTTCCTCTGTTTCTGGCTGGTCAGTTTCACCTGATTCTGCGGCACCAAACTGATCAACTTCCATAAGTTGATCAGTTTCACTTTGATTAGCCGATACTGACTGAACAGTGTTAACTGGCTCCTCTTCATTGGACAGCTCAGTTCCACCTTGATTAGTAACTATTTGATCCTCCGTTACTAGATTAATTCCACACAGATCAAGTACCTCAGACCTTTCATTTACATCTTGAACAAGTGCGATCGGTTGATCACTTCTATCAAGTTCTGATGCTGTAGATTGCATAGCCGCATCTAGGATAGATTCTGCTGGTTGGTCAGATGTGCTGGTTGGCAGAGAGCTGCAAGCAGGAATGACTTGAGCTGCAGTTGTGGCATTGTCAGTGCTGCTAGGTGTTAAAGATAATGGTGTATTTTCTTCAGCTCTTTTTATTTCAATAGAGTCGTGGGTTTCCACTAGAATTTCCTCTGCAGAAGCAGTTTTGACATCTAAACAAAGGAGGAGACATAGTATTTAATAAAAGGAGATAATCACTTATTACTAATAAATTTTACATTACTGACCGGTTTCAGCAACATTTGCCTCAGGTGCATAATCCGAACCATTTGTATCTACAACCATATCCTGTGGAGCCATGGCAATCACCTCACCTTCCACTCTCAGGTGATTAACTCTTGACTTAACCTGAGCAAGAAATTGATTACTTTCTGGATCACTCGCCATGCATTTCTCAATCACCTCTTCCAGGCTCTGTAGTGTCTGACGATGCATAAGAAGCATCACTGCATCAGTCTTACTGCCCCTGCTGAAGATACCATCTCGGAGTAAGGTCCTTAGAGAGTTTAGCGTTGTCTTCATTAGATCGCACTCCATGCTAATGCTGGGCAACACGGCCACAAGCTTCAGAAGGGTTGCAACATTTGGAAGGTTTTTGGCTTCATTATGGAGCAATGTCTCAGAGATGGAGGTGGGAGGACAAACATCTTGATACTTCTCTCTCCATACTGTGGCCCATGTGTTAATGTCATCTTCTGCCGTTTCTGCCTCAGGCAAATCACTCATATATATAGTGTGCAATTTATCCGTGGATTCTGGGAAAATAGGCAGAGGGTTGCATGTTGGCAAAAGGGACAAAACTTTCAGGGCTTTTAGGTGATTCTCTGAGAAGTTAAATTTCATTTCTTCAATCAAACCATTTAGAACTGGTAAGCTAACTGTTTCCATGTAAAACATCTCTGGTGAATCATAGCCACTGACAGATTCCGCATATGAAAGCAATCCCATGACCTTAGTTGCAAGCTCCACTGCCTCCTCAAACCAGACTGAATGCACCGCACTCACATTGTCCAACATCTTGCTAAAAGTATCTATTATTGGCATAATCTTCTCAAGCTCACAAATAATGTCAGCTGGGTTTCCACAGCGAAACACAGTGCTGCAATTCCTCAAGGGCGCACAGGCATTCTTCAAGATAACTAACGGGATGATAAAATCAACCTGTCTAAGAGCTGTGGACAGGGTCTGGGAATGCAGTGACATGCTATCACCCCATGACCCACTGGAGTTGGTGCTTACAGAATCTAAGCAGTTTAGGACTCCATCTAGCATGTCCACCAAAATATCGAAGAAGTCTTCTCTCTTCTTCCATCTGGACAGACATGTCTCTGGGACTTCTGCAAGTGCTTCCCGTGGGGTATTCAGCAGCCCATCCATGGTCTTGGCAAGCTCACTTTCCAATTTGGGTGACTGGTCAAAAAACTGCAATAGATCCTCAGCTGTTTCAAGAACCTTTGTAATGGATGCATTTTGTAGGCCTAAAGCCAGCCAATAGGCAAGTCCACAAGACTCACTGGGAGCATTCACAGCTAATGGATAGCTCTCTAAAAAACCCAAAGCCATCTTCCTAAGGCTTCTGCTCCCTGTTCCAAAGCACATGATGGACTGGCCACGACAGCAGCCCATCTGAAGTCCCCACTCATCTTCAAGTGTTGCTGAAAGAGCCTTAGCTTGCAAATCCACATCAGAACTTTCATCAAAGGGCAGAAATCCTATAAGCTCCACTTTAGGAATGCAGTCATTTACATATCTAACAAAGACTGGTAGGAACTTCACCTCACCCACTGAAATAGCTTTATCAGTGATGATGGAAAAGAAAGGAGAGTCCTGAACTTCAGTGAGGATTGTTTCTCGTATGGCTTTCACAATACTTTGTAACATTTCTCCCTCTGAGAACAATGTCCCTTCCTCTTTCACCCAATGACATAAGGCAAGTTTCTGAACAACAGCATCTTGCTCTGGTTTATCAAGGTCCATCAATGAGCAGTTTCTCCTTGCAAGCGTTGATGCCTGTTTAAAGACTTCTTCGCAGTTCTTCATGTTGTTAGCTGGTTCATCAGAATGGCCATTCTCATCTGGAATCTGCTCCACTTCTTCAACATTTTTATGCTGCTCTTCAGCAGACACTTCTATGCAACCAGAAACCACTTCTATGTTTTCAGACTGCTGCTGAGTCTCTATGCTCTCTGGTCCCTCTTTGTAGATTTCTGCTTCTAAAAGTCAAGATAAACATTATTTTAGACAGTGAATTAAGCGTGAAATGAAACAAATATTTAATTAAAGACTCAAAAAGTAATAACTCAGATGCAAGACCATACCCAAAAATGACATACCCCCACTTGTTATCTCAGAATTCCCCACAAGTATTCTGGAGTCTTTGTCCTGTGAATAGAAATACTACTTATGAACAAAACTGATAAAAGCTATTAACTATCACAAGCTTATATGAATCAACAATTAACTATTTTTTAATAGTTTCCAACTCGGTCAATGACCTATAACAATTATTAATAACAATTCTAACAGTTAACATAAGTTTACAAACCTGCTGAGCTTCCCTGTCCTCTACGTCATCCATGTGGGTGTCATCTGCAATGTTAGAAAATTGAGCATAAAAGTCAACATGCAATGAAAATTCACCCTACCTATTTTCAAAATGCATGTTTCTGATCTTATTTTGAACCAACTCATGTATGCATTTTTAAAACGTAGCTCAATATACTGTTAAAAAAAAAAACAACTTGATTTCTCTTTGATTACTGTCTTCTCTACTCTTTGTGCTTAAATACCCCAAAAGACAAGAGGAAAGAAAGCATCCAGACATTGATTCATTAAAGAGAAAAAGAAAAAAAAAAGGCAGCAATAAAATAATTACACACCTTCTGTTTTTATTTCAGCAATCCTTCCTAAGGTTTTGGATTCTTTGTCCTGTGAAGTAAAACAGACTTTAGGAACACATTTGGAAAGCAATTTAAACATTTGGAATGAGCAAATTGCATAAAAACTGATCCTTACCAGGCAAATACCCTCCAGTGTCTTAGGTGTGAGCTTTAAGCACTGAGCAACCATTCGGTCTAGGTCTCTGTTAAAGTCAGTGCCCACCTGAAGCACAGCTAAACAGGGCGATCTGTCCATTGATGAGGTGTTGGTCAAGTAGTCTTGATACATTTTGTGGCGCTTCACCTCACCACAATATTCTAAAGCTGTGCTTGGCAACACACACATTATCTTCAGCAATGTGTTGATGTTTACGAAGTACTGCATGAGGGGTAAACGCAGAGTCTGAAAAATGGTCTCTGGTATGGTTACACTAACCACCTTTGTTTTCCACTTCACTTTCCAGCAGCTTAACTCTGTGAAGAAGTTGTCAGGATCGGGAAGGTCACCAATGTACAATGGAGGTTTTGACTTGAGCGTTTCAAAAACATAGCTCATTGTCACGGAGCATGGGACCAAGGACAATAAGTTGAGAGCCTCCTTGTGGTCATCAGAGAAATAGTCTTTCACCATGTTTATAAGGTGGTCAACTAAAGGGACACTCATTGCATCTTTATAATATGAACCTGGCTTCAAGAGGCTGTCCCTTGGAACAATCACGCTATCAGGCACTTTAACCTGCACACCCAGATTCTGAGCAAATCCAGAAGCTTCATCAAACCAATTCTGATGGAAAACCTTGATGTTGGTTTTCACTCTGTTAAGCGTGGCAACAATACCACTGATCTGGCTGAGCTGCGAGGCAGCACTAAAATGGTCTTTCTGTAGTGCTGCACTCAGTTCTCTGGTGAAGGATGAGGCATTTTTTAGCGCAACGATTGCCACAATGAAATCAAAGTCCTTTATTAATTGAAGTAGTCTCTTGGCTCGGTTGGATACTGCCAAACTCCATCTTTGCGGCTGGCAGTTATCAATATTTTCAAGCCAATCAACCAGAGGCTCCAGAATCTGAGCAAAGACTTCATAAGAGTCATGTTTCTCAAGCCAAGAGGAACAGAAGTTTCCTTGAAGCTCATGGATTTTCTCATAGCTTTCTCGTAGGCCTATGGCTAAGACTTGATCTAACTGTTTTTCAAGTGCTGGCATGCTGTGGAAGAATGACACTATTTCCTCTAACGTGTCTATTGCTCTGATGACGGCAGCTACTGGAACTGACCTTGACCACCAGGTATTGAAAGAGTAGCATGAGCAGTGTGTGCATATAGCAAGAGGATACTGCTCCTGTATTTTACAAGCAAAGGCCTTGAGCTTGTAAGATACTTCCCCAGAGCCAAGGTACGCTTGACCTCTGCAGTAGCTCAAATCGAGTCGCCACTCTTTGGTGACAACATCAAAAAGTCGTTCACACATGGCCTCAGTGTCATGAGTAACCTCAATAAAACCCAGAAGCTCAAGGCGCATGACATCAAAACTGTCAACAAATCTGATGAACATGGGTAAGTAGTCTGTCTCTCCCAATCGGACAACTCGGTCGATAAACAGGGAGAAGAATGAACTTCCAAGCTCTGAAAAAATTCTATCCCTTACAACATCCTCACACACTTTAAGCACTTCATTCATCTCTGATTTGGTCACATATTCTACTTCTTGATCTTGATCACCCTGAGTGAGTCTGCTTTGCCTGCCGTATGCTGCTGTGACGGCGGTTTGCAATGCAGATTTTAATGCCTCTTTATCAGTTTCTGCACACTCCGGTGGTTTCTGTCTCTCAATGTCCATATTTAAAGTCATTTCCCTTGGTTCTTCTGCATCTTCTTTAGAGGCGTCATTTGGGCTGGTTTCAGGAACTGTTACAGGGATCAGAGTAAAATAAATAAAATCAACAAATGTATTTAACATAGAATTCAGCTGAGTTAAATTTATTCTTGTTTTAAATTATCAAAACCAGAAAGGTGAGAAGCTTTACCTGATGGTTGAACTTCCATTACATCATCCTAAAAACAAAGGAGTGGTCAAAAAAGTTAACAGTTGTTCAACAAGCAAAATTTTCGCATTATTTATCTTTAGGAACTTAATATAACAAAACACGTTAAATTGAACTAGTTACCAAAAACATACATACTTGCTGTAACAGCTGCAGTATTTCTGGATATTTCTTTACATACGCCTCCACCATTTCCTCAATGCTGAAGTGGACATCTTGATTGACATAAACAAAGGCCATATTGCTCAGTCTCTTTTCCCCTTGTACTTCTTTCATGTAGGACTGATAGCGGTCCAACACCATGTCATAGTGCCCATACACATCAGATTCTGCGCGGACACAAGGGATGGTGCCCAACACTCTCAACAGGCTCTGCACATTTGGGTAAAAACCTATATCTGGGATCTTGAGGGTAGCAAACACACTGGTGGGAAGAATCCTTCGCTTGCTAGCATGTCGCCATTTCACTTCCCAACAGCCCAGCTCATCATAAAAGGAGTCAGGACGAGCCAAGTTATTCAGGTTAGCATCAGCAACTTTGTCTTTGCGAATGCTAAAATTGTGGTCAGCCATGTATGAGGGCACCAATGACAACCATCTCAGAATTCTTGCCATTTCAGTGCCTAGGACCCTTTTGACTTCATCAACAAGGTATTGTAAAACCTTCTTGCTCAGTGCTTCCCTGTAGTAATCCTCCAAAGAGACTTGTGGTTTCTCTGCACCGTCACCATTTGTCACCATCTCCCCTGGCAGATTGACTGGCACCCCCAGCTTCTTGGCTCTGCCCACTGCATCAGAGAACCACTTTCTGTGAAAAATGGAGATCTCCTGCATATGTTTGGTTAGAAGCTTCAAGGCATTAGAGATGGTGTACTGCAATGTGCTGCTGATGCTGATTATTCCCCTGAGGCTGGGGTTCAGGATGCTTACACAACACAGCGTGTTCTTCAAGACCACAAGGGTAATGATGAAATCAAAGTTCTTCAGTTTCTCTTTCAGCATTAGAAGCACCACCACAGTGTCTGTGTCCACATCTGAAAGGGCACTGGTGCACATCTCTCCAATGCTGCTCAAAAGCGGCTCCAAGATATCAAGCATTGTCTGGAAAGCATCGGTGGCATATTCCCAATGGTTCTGACAAGACTCCCTCACTCTGTCCACTTCGCCTTTGATGTGGCTGTACGAAGCAGTGATCTTGGCATCAAGTTTCTTCGCCAGAGTTTCTGATTGCCTAATAATGGCAGCCACCTGCTCTACAGTATCAACAACATCCTGAATTGGGAGGATGGGCATAGAGCGAATCAACCACACATTGAAGGCGTAAGGCTCACTGGGGGACAAAACTACCTGTGGAAAATCCCTTAGCATCCTGCAGGAGAGATCCTTCAGTTTCTGACACATGACACCTGATGACAGGTAGGTGAAGCCACGACAGTGCTCCATTCGTAGGCCCCACTTGTTCCGAATCTCAGATATAAGCATGAGGAACAGAGTGTCAGAGTCAACATCGCAAGGAAGGAATCCCATAAGGTGCTTCTGTGGAAAGCCTTCTCCAGTGACTGAGCGGATAAACACAGGGATCTGGTCCTTGCCCTCAATGCTTACTTTGTCTTGGAGAAGTATGGAAAAGAAGCGTGCAAGGCGCAAGCTATTGCGGATTTCCTCATGCATCACATCCTCTCCTAAGGTGAGCACTTCTTTTTGGTCAATCTTCTCTGCGCATATAGCGTTGACAGAAAGTGGCCTAGCTGGGTCATTCCCCAGAGGTTTAACAGCATTAAGAGATGCACTGTTGGTGATGCTAAACCCTGTGAAGGCTAAAGTCTCCTTGAAGTAGTCTTTCAAAATTTCCTTTGCTTTGGAAATAGCAGGGTCTTCCTTCTCTGACTCATCGTGTACAGGAGGATTGTGTGCTTCACTGATCTCAGCCAAATCGCTCTCAACTTTATCCTCTTCTTCTGGCACAGAGGGGTTCGAGTTATTGGTGGTACCTTAAAACAGATCACAAACACGCTTTAAAACGTTTTTAAAAAATCTGGTGTAAATAGTTAAGAATGCTAACACAGAAAATGCATTGCCTACCTTTAGTTTTCTTTTTGGCAACATGCTCCTCTCCTGTCTGAAACACAAAAGCAAAATTTTTAAAAATCTATAATACGTACTCAATGCTAGAATGTATACATAATGACAAATAAAAACAATGAATTAATAACAATGACTGCTACAAATTATAAAACGCTTGCTGAAGGAATGAGCTTTTGAGAACTACTGCAAGGATAAAATCGAATTTAAATGAATGGTGGAATCACATTTACATTCACATAAGTAATCTATGCAGAAAGCAATCCCCCAACATGTTTGTTTACGTTGTCACTTTGTATTTAACTGCCTAAAAAAATGGGCAAGTAGTTTGCTCCATTATTTGAAATTAATAAAAGTATGTACTGCATAAGAAAGTACTGATAAGTAACTATTTGTACTGAATTAACAGATAAAACACTTTGCATTAAATATCTACTTGATGCTACTTATGTGCATTGGGTTCACAGTGCAACACTTCACAAGATAACTCTTTAAAACCCATTCAGATCTTGGTCTTCATTTGGTAATTTACCAGATTTTGGAAGACCCGTCTTTAAATAAGTTGCTAGAGAACACTCATTATTAAAATTTCTTGGGCTTTGTCTTATTTTGAGATGCACTCAAATATTTAAGAAAGATCGATTTTTGATATTGTTAAAATTATTTTTTTCCTCTAAAAAACAAACAAACAAAAAAACGTTTATTTCCCCCTCAGTCTATTTACAAAGCAAGAACGTTGTATGAAAGTTTTCTTGCTGAAAGTAATCTTGATGTAAACTGGATACTTACTTTCTCTCTTGTCCTTTTTCTGTTGCTAGTTTGTGCATTGTCCTGGTTGAAATCAAATATAGTAGGAACAGCATCATCCTTCAAAACAGATTTCTGAGAGCTCTGAAATAAAAAGGAGTTAGGAAATTGACTTTTAAGGCACCCATAAATAAATTGAATACTGTAATTTCCCTTTTTTTTTGTTTTTTGGAAAAACAAATTAAACTTTACAAATGGCAATATTCACAAGGCCAATCCAAAAGTAGGCCATTACATTTTTGTGCAAAGTTTATCGTAATCACCCAACTTATGTTTAGCTAAAACAAATACCAAAGATGGTGCGGTTTACTGGGGGCATGCTTGCCTACTGGTCAAACCTACACATCAACCCCAGCAACAACAAAAAAATATTTCACTGGTTTTGTTTACTCACGTATTGATTAAATAATAATAATCTCACATACTTAATCAGAAACCATGCAAACGTACCTGCTGACATATCATTGAGGTCTCAAAGTGTTTTGAGCACAATATGTAGTTCCTGTGTAAATCTTCAGGTGTTTTGGTCTCCAGATCTGGTCTGTGGCACTTACCCACCCATTGTTTACATCTAAAGATACGATGTAAGGTCATTGCAGTAGTGCAAGAGTGATCATTTTTCATGATCACAAACATCAACAATCAAAAACCTCAGGTCTAAAATAAAGCAAGTGTGTTTTATTAACAACACAATATTCAGTGTGACATCCAAATCAAGCCCTGGCCATGATAACGTGTTCTGAGAGAATTAAATTCCTGCCATTTTGGGAAGGGCCTGATGATGGCGAACGTGTACAGGAGTCAATTGCTTACAGTAACCCCTTAAAAGTTGCAGCAATCACGTTGAAGAAATGCGAAAGATAGCCTAATTTCGTGATTGCCAAATAAAACACAGGCCCTCTGCAAACTAAAACAAATCTTGGCATAACCAGATTAATGAAAGCAACAGGGAAAGCATAAGCCCATTGCAAGGGTGCCATGCATTCAATGAATCGTTGTAAAAGGGGGGCATAAGCTAACCAGCTAACAAACGATGCTAATTTGCTCATTCTGTAGTTAAGCAAAACCCCACATAGGGAAAAATCGCATCTTTTAAATTGCGATTGCATTTACACCCAAAGGATGCACTCACCGAACGGGATCCAGCGGGAACCTAAAGAAGCAGACGTTGGACTGGTCCGTGCTCTGCTTACAGTTTGCTGCGGCACAGCAGTCGGGCATTTTGGACTTAATCAAAATGAACACTGCATTGCACGAATCCTTCAGCGCAAAAGGAGACGCTTTGGCAGCAAAAGGCCCGCGCGCATCTACATAGATTTCACGTTAGCGAGAGTTATTTCTAATCGTCGCGTGCATTCTACTGGAACTTGCTCATGGCCGAAATGCTGCTACTTTCACAGAGGAATCAGCAACCAGGAAGAACACCTATGTAGAGCGGAAATGGACTAAACTGAGGACGGATCCCCCCAAAAATAACTCTATCACCGTCATTCGTTCCCCTTCTCGTTGGCATTTTCAGAATAACTCAAAAAATGCTGTTTTTATTTCATCATCATTACAAGACAATAACTCAAATACAAATTTGTTCCCTTGCGCCACGAGGCGCCAGGATTTTATTGTAACCCACGTGAACATTCGAGGTCACACCCTTTTAATAACACTTATTTGATCCTTTTATTAAGTTCTGTTTATCTCATGGGAGTTTAACCCATTCCTCCCCGCATACATGTGACTTTGAAGGATCGAATGAGTTGTTGATGTACTTCGCAACGATATTCAGCTTGTATTGATTGATGTTAACGTTTCACGTCATATAACTTGTGTAATTTTATTTTGCCTCTATAAAAGATGTCTTAAAACCATAACCACAATGTTTGGTACGTATAATATTGATTGATATTGAACAATTTAGGCTACTCCACAACTACCTAATATAAAACACACACACACACACACACACACACACACACATATATATATACTAGATTAATTCACATCATATTTTGAAATCCATTTAAAAAAGAATGCAGTTTGTTTAGAATTCAAATTTAAATGCATGAGCAAGACAATATGAGATTAAATTAGTTAACATGGTGACTTGATTCCGCAATTAAATGCACACGTTTAAGAATTATTTAATATATGTTTTATTTATATAAAAAGATTTAACAAGACACATTCAAGGAGTTAGTCAGCAAAAGATCTTTTTAATGTTTCAAATTCAAACTGGAGGTACACTTTTATATACACCACGTTAAATGAAACAGTTGAACAATACGAAAAGGCTCAAGTCCTGCTAATCTTGTATGACTGTACATAAAAAGCAAAAGTAACAAAATTATAGCTGCAAAATTACAAACTGCTAATTGGCAAGAGTCATCATACTGCAAAATGTAAGACTGGTGCTGCTGCCTGTAATCAATCATGATTCTCTGACGGCTCACTATTTGGATACATTTTCAAGTATTTTTCCACCATGCTGTCCAAATCATGCTTAATAGCACAGTTAATATAGAACAGAGCCATGCTCTTGTTTCTGTGATGCACAGGTGTATCTTCCAGGTACGCTGTCAGTCGTTGTTTTGCAGTGCTGCATTTGTCATCTGTCAGAGCAAAGACTGGCAGATTGTACAGGACTTTCAGGAGAGCGCACACATTGGGGAAGAACTTCACATCAGACAACTGAAGCGTCTCGTAGATGGTCGATGGCAGCACAACATCTTTAGTGCCATGTTTCCATTTGATCTTCCAGCAGTGTAACTCGGCAGGAAAGGTGTCTGGGTTCAGCAAGTCATCTTTATATATGTCTACACTGGTCTCCTCTGCGGTGTTGAACTTCAACTGTCCCATGATGGCAGGGACAAGCGACAAGGACTTCAGCGCCTTCAGATGATTTTCAGAGAACAGATCAGACAACTCCTTAATCACATGGCTGACCACTGGAAGGGTGACTTGCTCTTTATAGTAGGTCTCAGGTTGGATTTCCTCACCAGACGTTGGCCGTTTTCTGTAGTACAGCCTGGGTACTTTAACTGGGATTTCGAGAGCTGCAGCCAGGTTGACAGCCTCCTCAAACCAGAACTCATGGTAGACCTCGATATTCTCATACACTTCATTCAGCGAATGCAGAACCGCAGTCAGACTGCTAGATGCAAAGAAGACCTCGTTTGTTTGGCCTTGCAGATTCTTACCAAAGGCTCTGGAGAAGGAAAGTGTGTTCTTCAGTACCACTAACGTCATGACAAATTCAAAATCGGCCAACGCCTCGGATATGACAAAAGCATTGTGTGCCACTTCATCGCTCCATTTGTGATCTTCATTATCATGAATGCTATCCATGCAAAGCAGGAGAGATTCCAGGAGATCGACAGCTACTTCAAATGCATCATGCTGCTCGGTCCATTTCGAGTAACAGGCCTCTTTGAGGACATTGGCCTTTTCTTCGTTTCCCTGGTAGTAGATCGAAATAGCACTCTCCAGCTGATTTTGCAACAATGGTGACTTACTGAAAAATGCTTCCAGCTTTTTCAGGGTAGACATGACGAGATGCACTCCTGTGTAGGTCATTGTGTTTGCCAGGCAGATGTTTAGAGAGCAACTGGAGCAAGGGGTGAGAACCGCTAGTGGATGTAACTCAGCTATTCTGGCCACCACTGCTTTGACCTTCATAGCGGACACACCAGAACACAAATATGCCTGTCCTCTGCAGTACTGCATGTCCAGGCCACATTTCTCGGTCACTTCAGCAATAAGCCTCTTGGTGATAGCCTCCACATCCCCTTCAAAAGGCTGAAACCCAACAAATTCTTCCCGGAGGCAGTTGGTCTTGTCCACAAAACGGATGAACAATGGGAGGTGGCTCTCTCCGCCGATCTCAACCAGGCTGTCCACAACCAATGAGAAGAAGTGCCCTTCTTTAACTTCAGCCAACAACTCTTCACGAACGCAGTTTTCAATCACTTCCAGCATCTGCTGCAATTGAGTAGAGGAGCAATACTCGAGGTTTACGGATGACCCCTCAAACTTTTTTCTGAGGAATTCATCACCTGCGTTAATGCGGTACTCCAAAAGTGCCTGGAAGTTGCTGGGAGTGAAGCTTTTGCTTCTGGGTTCTTTGTCAGAGTGCCCATGCAGAGGAATGTTCTGTGTTCCCATCATCACGACAACATCAAACAAGGATTTGAGATATTCTTTATTCAGCGTTTCTTCATCGATCACCTGAGGGCTGTTGTCAACCCCATCGCCATTTTTGCTCTCACTAGTCTCTTTGGTTGTCGCCTCGCTATTATCTGTCGTTGGCTCACTTTGGGAGTCCACTGGAAATAAAAAAAAAAGATCTTCCATAAATTAAGTAATTATTATTTAAGTGGAATTTGTGTTAATGGAAAGAATGTGTCAACAAGCTTTATTACAGCATTACCAAATAAAACTATATAAAAAAACCTCACCAGATTACAGATTTTGCAAGAAGGGTATGTACATATATGAAAAGAACTCATATAGTAATATCTAAATAGTTCTTAATCATAATAAAACAAAGACCCTCACATTTACTCTTCTTCGCTTCAGGGGCATCCTTATTTTCTGTCTGTAAGAAACATACCAAATTCATTACTAAAACATTCACATTCTTTACACATAATTGATATTTACCTTAAAAATGTTAAAGAACAGACTTAATACAGTACAACTCATTGATTTATACTGAGCAACTCTTACCTCATTATTCGACCGTTTGAAGGAAGGATTGTCAAATATGGTTGGTATCGCATTATCCTTCAGTACAGTCCTGAAAGGGCTCT
This sequence comes from Enteromius treurensis, assembly GCA_032275025.1. Taxonomy (NCBI): domain Eukaryota; kingdom Metazoa; phylum Chordata; class Actinopteri; order Cypriniformes; family Cyprinidae; genus Enteromius; species Enteromius treurensis. The sequence continues at coordinate 11,482,731 of JAUCMU010000002.1, read as the reverse complement.
ATATAATAATCACAATAATGTGCAATACAATATGTTAGAGCTCATGTTATTTATTCATGAGAAGTTATGATGTCAAGCTGTTTTATATGCTATCATTAAAAGTCTTATACAATTTTTAATAACTGTACTTGCGGTTTTTTTATATAATGCAGGACTGCACTGCAGGACTAGAAACAGCACTTAAAACACATCCTTTCCCCCATGCATGAGTTTACAATTTCTTATTATTTAAAGTATAATTCATTTGAAGTTAAAGTACATAAATAAATGCAATGATTATGCATGAACTACACAAAAAGATTAATAACAACTTACGGTTTTGGTTATCAAGTTAGGTTCAAAATGTCTGGCACACAGTCTGTGGTATTTGTTCAGATGGTCTGGTGTTTTGTCTTTAAGGTCTGAGCGACTGCAGTTTTCCACCCATTTCTTACACCTATGGAATAAATATCTTATGAATCTTTTAGCATCTGCCATAGCACACAGCACCATGACGTCGATATAGCATTATGATACTGTACAATAGTGCATATTCTCTGTATTGTTTTGCTTTTACAGTAATATAAAATATTGATTGTGTCTAGCAGCTAATACACAACCTCCATAATGGGATCAATATAGTTCATATCTGCTATACGTTCAGTGCATTCAATCAGAACTGCGTTTTAACAGTCAGTTGGGCTACTAAACACATTTTCTTGCCTCATTTAAACAATACAACAGCAAAATAAAACGGGGCTGCCTGATAAACAACCCCCGGTTATTAAACAATACTTTGTGCAGTATGTAAACACTAGACATTGCTATATTCAACTTCGTATCTGATCTGCCAAGCGAGCTAACTCGGTAGAGCTCTGCATACAATGTCTGTTCTGGGAAACAGACGAAGGTTGAAACGAAGCTTAAACACTAAGTCGTCTATCGTCTAGATGATAAAGATTGAGCTGGGTGAAGTGAACGTGTGTAATATACCTCTCTGGGTCCCGTGGAAACCTGAAGAACGCCAGCACCGAATGAGTGCTGTTCCTGGAGCAGTTTAGCGCCGCGCAGAAATTAGGCATCGTGCGTTCACTCTGAGTCGAATCTTTAAAAGCGAATCAAGTTCATTGGACTCACCGTGACGATATTCTGCTCAGAAAGTTTACAAAATATAGTTTTAGAGACTAATAAAGTGGTAAATTGATCGGCACTCTAGTGCTTTGTGTGGCCTGGAGGAGAAGCGCGTTGGAGTTCGTCTCCGTCCCACAATGCTTTGCTCGCGCACAGCGAGTTCAAATTCTCAGCCAATCAGCATACGTTTACAAGAAAAACTTGGCGGCAGTTAGGGAGGAACCGTTGATATACTAGGAAAACAATCCTACTAACAACATTATAGTCGTAGTTCGGCTAAAAATGGCAGATGTGCCATTTGCTAACAAGATTTACAGTATTTTTTTTTTATATAGAAGAAAACTATGTCTCAGTCACCCTTTCATTGCATTCCTTTCCCATCAAGAAACGTTTCATTAGTCCTTAACTAGACGGATCAGATAATAAATAAATTTCTGTTACAATTAAATGTATATTTATATTGCACTGATATATTTTTTATTAAGGTGTCATGCAGTCATCGTTAACACAATCATAGTTAAAGTACAGTGAATGCTCATCCTGCCTTTGAAAAGACATGGTCACTAGTAAGGGATTAAACAAATCCTCTGTAGAAAATCTAGTCAATTGAAAGACTTTACTTTAGGTTCGGAAAATTACACATTTAAAAGAAAAACTAAACAGTTGCAACGGGCCATTGATGACTTGTTAAAAATGTCTAAAAGAAATTACAGTGAGAGAAAGGCAAAACATTCTTTGGTTTGGGCATTTTTTTCAAAACCAAGCATTGACAAAAAACATTTTTACATCCATGTCAATTGTTTCTCACTTCCACGTTCACAAAATGAACAAAGCAGTGTTATTAAAAAAATTTCAAAACAGAAAAACTCTTTATACACACCCACTGCATTAGTCTTGTTAGCATAGAAGAAAACTTTTTATAATAGTGCCTTTAAATCATAGTATTGTCCATAAGCTGTTAAAAGCCACTGCAGTTAAGAGATCATTTAGCAGCCCAATGCAACAAACGCTTAAATATTAAAATAAACCATTTTTAATAGTGTCACATAGAATACTTAATGTAGGTGTTACATATGCTTATAAATGTCCAAAGAAAGTGACATCAATATGAGCTTATACCGCTTAACTGCATACTTTTGCAAAGTCTTCAGGCTGATCAGGCAGGTCTTCCAGTAGTGCTGGGTTTTTTCTGTAGATGTAAGCATTTGCATCTGCATCTTCCATCTGCACCAGCTCAGCCAATGACGAGACGCAAGTATCGTGGTCGTTCAGTATACCCGGCAGACGAGAGGACTTGCGCTGGATTCGTGTTGAACGTCGAACAGGTGTCAGAAACTTGAGGTCTTTGATGGTGCTTTTGCGCCGAGAGCCACTGCCTGGTGCTGTTTCACAATTGATTATCTTTTTTACACTATAGGACGACAAAACCAGATAAACACTCAAACTTCTTACAAATGTATGTGTTTTTGTACATATCGTTAAATTACTCCAAACTCACCTTTGAAGATATGGAGTCGTTTTCACATTGTATTTTACAATGGATGCCCCTGCCATCTCTGGAGTAGTGCTCTTCATCTCCTCATCACTGTCTTCATCTTCACTTACAAATGGCTTCTTCTCCTTAAGTTCCTGATCATCTTCCTCATTCTTTATAAGAGGTTTCTTAGTGTCTTCTGTAGAGTCACTTTCTGAGTCGTCTTCATCTTCCAGTTCCTCCTCTTTCAGAATTTCAAACACTTCATCTGTTTCCCGCTCCTCCACTTGCATTTTAATTATTTTCTCTGCTACCATGTCAGATTTGTCAACATTTACACCTATCAAAGATGGGCAAAAACATACAAGCAATTTATTACAATCGCATCACAAATCAAAAAGAGAATTAATTTGTTTATTCTGGTAATATTAGTGTTAATTCCTGCATAAAGAATATGCATGGGACTCACCATCTTCACATGATGAGGGTGTCTCCATTGCCTCCAATTTATCACACAAGTTCAACACCAACTGCATATTACATATAAGCAAAGCAGAAATTATTAATTTAAAAAAAATTACAATATACATCAGCAAATATCTCTATCTATTGGTTTCACAAATAAGCCTCTCTTAAGATTCTTACCGACTCCATCCTTATCTCTGGGTCAACTGGCAAATCCATCTCACTGTTGTCCAACAAGTCAAGTGTGGTATTCATAATAATACTTGATGTACTAGAACAGACGGTTCTATTTTCAAGGACTTCGACATCATTTGTTTGGTTGTCGGCCTTCAATGCAGTGGTTGGTTTTACAGCCTCAGTCTGGACAACAGGCTCCGGCTGGGCAACAGTTGTGGCTTTGGGTCCAGTTTTAGGCTGCGGAGCAGGTTTTGATTTGGTTGACTTTTCCGAAACTGGAGGCCTTTTCAGAGCCTTTCCTTTAGATGCCAGCCACTCTGCGAGCTTTGCTCTGAAAGTAGAGTAGAAATGAACATAAGACAATCATATCAATATATAGAATGATAGAATACTCTTCTATCAGCACATTGTCACACTTGTCCGGTTAAAGTTAAGCAGGTTATACTTGAATTAAGTTTCTAAAAAATAAAATAAAACCACTGTAAAAAAATTTGGTGTACGAATTTGTTTTTATTTGAGGAAAAATGCAGTAAAGCTGAAAAAACAAAAAATGGGGGGGAAATGATAAAATATATAAATAAAAACTACATTTTACTGAACCTAAACTATGTAAGGTAATGTATTTAACTCACCTTCTCTCTTCAGCCGTCTCTATTTGTACTTTATAATGGCTGACTGTACTTGTGACCGGTCTGCAGACTTTCTGTTCAGTGATGGCCGTTTTGAGTTTCTCCATGTGCCCCGTCATCTCTTTCTTCTTCAAAGCGATGGGTTTGCTGATGGCAAGTCGCCCTGTAGCTATAGGGGCTGACCTAGGAAGAGCACTAGCACCTGCTTGGGAGACTGTGCCTTGAAACTTTTGAGGCATCCGTTTATAGGAAACAGACTTCTGGACTGGTTTTTCATTAACATTCAGCTGGACATCAGAGACGGATTTCGGTCTAGATGACAAAGCAGAGTTTACTCTGGGTTTAGTGGACGCTTGCAGGGAAGTAACAGACTTGGACCGTGCTTTTAGCAGTTCAGGTTTTGGTCTGGTCACATCCGGTTTTGAAATCACCTTCTTTTCAATGGTCTTTACATCAGCACTGGGTTTTCTGAAACAGTCAATTTTAGACTGTATTACGCGACCCTTATATGTACCAGGTTTGGACTTCTGGATGGCAGAGACAGAAGAGGGTGGTTTTGGAACTTCTTCCACAAGCTTCCTGTGTCTAACAGTCTGCTCTGTACGGAAGGCCTGGCTTAGTGTGTTACGCTTAGTAGGA
>JAUCMU010000002.1:11468237-11473237 GCA_032275025.1 Enteromius treurensis | reverse complement strand
TCAATTCCACAGCCCATTTAATGCAAAGTCTCTGATAAGCAACAAGTAAACAAACAAAAGGTTGATAAAAGGATGTTTGAGTGTCAGTCACTGAGTATAAATAGTTAAGGAAAGGGAAAGCGTCCGTTTTTGTTCCCCGCAGAATGCAAGCATAGAAATGCCGGTTCGTTTTCACTTGGGGTCCTCGATGGTGCCTTTGCTAAGATCTGTCATTTTGGGGTACTTGACTTTCTTCTGGTCCAGCTCGTTCTGAGCCCACAGCAGCAGTTTAAGGAGTTTGGCAAGTTTCGGTGTCGACTCTCTGTTTTCATAGTCCAGCACTGCCTGGTTTACCTCGCTCCACACCTGTTATAGAAGACCACATGCCATCCATTACCCTCTACAAATGCCATGATTCACCAAAAAATTAAATGTGGGGTGAAAAGACATTATATAAAGGCAAATAAATTATTACATTCTGAATACAGATTACAAAAGACTGGAAATACATGCACTGATGAATCATTCACAAGTAACACTGGGAATGTACTTTAAGGATAAGGGATCAGTTTTGTATTGACTTAACTTAATATTGACTTTTTTGCCTAGTGGCCAAAGTGCACTACTGTTCAAATGTTTAGGGTCTGTAAGACCTTTAAAGAAATGAATCAGTTTCTTTATTTCTTTTAATTATTTATTCCATCATTTAGCAGATGCCTTTATCCAAAGTGACTTACAAGTCTTAAGTTAAAGTAAGTGAATCATCATTTACTCACTCAGCAGCTCCAAATCTGTACAATATTCGTTGTTCTGCCGAACACAATCCTTTTTGAAGAAAGTTTGTTTTGGGTCACCATTGACTTTCATGGTAAATTTTATTTCCTACTACGGAAGTCAGTGGCGACCCAAAACAGCCTGGTTACAGACTATCTTTAAAATGTCTTCCTTTGTGCTTTATTGGCAGAATAAAGAGATTTGGAACTACTCGAGGGTGAGACTTTAAGACTTCGAATGCAATATATCATGCAGCCCTATTATCCAGAATATATTACATTGACAAAGAATAACATTTCAGCTAAAGACTTTTCATTGATACAATATTTCAAATTAACTCCTAAAAATAATATATCTGGTTTTCAGAAAAATATTACACCACACAACTTTTTAAATTTTAAAACAATTTTACTACATTATTGATCAACCGAATATGGCCTTGGTGGATATAAAAGACCAAAAACAAAAACCTTACAGACACCATCATTTTAAAAATGGTTGTATAGCCTATTCACATATCTAAATATATTTCGGTATATTGAACAAATATGGTCTCTTTAAGTAAACCAAATAGTTGCTTGTCCCCACACTGGCCTTCAAAGTGAACTATGATGTCCTGCAGAGCTGGAATAGCAATAAAAACCCTTTTTTTTCAACTGAATGTCAATCCAAAATGGGATCACAACAAAAACACCAATATGCAACTGGCTGGTGCCAGGTGTTAATGTTCTACCCTGCTTAATAATATAAAAAATAAAACAACCAAATTTACCTTTTGTCTCTGCATCATGTTAAGCAGGTCACCGAAGGGTGACTCTTCTGGGTTATCAAACGCCAGGAGTGCGAGGGTGCGCTCCATCTCTGTCAGACACTCTCGGCTTTCCTCTCCCTGTTCAGCCAGCTGTGTCTGTGCAAACTCCAACGCGGCCTCAGTTTCCCGCAGGCGAATCAACTCGATCAGGTGTTGTTGCTAAAAGAGGAAAAGCAGATAAACTGTACTTGTTGTAAATCTGAAATCGTTTCCTGTGACATTTTCAATACAGTTATATTAATATTTAATATTAGGTTTACAAATTAAATCCAAAAGTGCACAACTTGAAGTGGGCCCAGGAGGCATTTGGACTTTTAAGCCACATTTAATGTGGTTACATTAGATAAAACCTTTTAGTTGGTTCGGTTTTAAATGATAAAGTAACCGGAAAACAATGTATCTGCACACTTTTCATTTTTAGATATTAGTGGAACATATCCACAGATAGTGTGATGAACTACAGTTGTAGTATCAAAAAAGGTGCCACTTGTCTGTAGATGACAATTTCTCTGATATGCCGTCATCTGTGCATACGCGAGTACGTGTAAAATAGATCATAAGCCAAATGTTACCAACATGCTTTACCTGAAGATGAAAGTACAGATATCGGTTAGTGTCCAGCAGCTCAGGATGCAGACTGTTGATCAGTGCAATGGCCTCTTGAATTTGTCCCTTCAGAACCATCTCCCTAATTTTTATCCTTTCATCCAGAGAGTCCAGATCAACACTTGGTTCAATTCCTGATTCCATCCTGAACTTCTCAGCTGCTTCTTTAAACCCCTCTACGCAAATAGAAACAGATCATTTATGACACAGATCTTCTGACAGTTGCATTACATCTGCAGCGGAAGCTGAAAGAATAAAAATGGTTTGTTGATCACCTTACCTGTCACCAGATAATTCATAATGAGCCGGTTCATGTCTGCCCGCTGGATATGAACATTATTTAGCTTTTCCATCCACTCCTCTCGTGTTATGTCCTCTGGCTTTTCAGCATAACTCATCATGAAGTGTTCTACATTGCAAAAAAATTGACTTATTATATGAAGAAACACGCAAAATGTACGTGTGCGTGTATAGATACATACGATTAGGTTTACTTTTTAAAGATTTTAGTGAAAGAAAGAATAGAGCACTAAGCTGCAGAAAACTATAACGAGTCATCTAATACTCAGCGAGAATATATAAATAAACAATGTTATAGAAAATCAAGCAAGAATACATTTTCGCTTGGGATGAAGCTCTGATTATAAAGGCCTGTATCATAACATTGAAGCCTGTACCGCTAGAGAAAAGATCACAACAGATTTAAAAATGTCCGTAACAACAAACACATCCAACCGTTAATAAGCACAGATATTCTCCACGGCCTCATATATTACCATTCGTTTTCGACACTTAAAATAACTGGTCGATTATGTAGAAAAATGTTGAATTTTACCTGATTGTGTACACTCTCCTCGCCAGCAGCTCGGGGAGAAAGGCCGTACTGAACTCTCGCGGTATTTCAGGAAAACGAGATTTCAACGCTACCTCGTTTGGATTGGCTGCCGAGAGGACTGCTAACATTTGATAATACTATTACTGCTACAACTACAAATGATAATTAAAATAAGTATTTTGTTTTTATTAAATAACTAAAACATTACGTTCGTTGTAACGTCTATTTATGTATTATTTTTTACTTTTTTTGGTTATTTTATTTTTTAATATTTTATAAAGCCAGCACTTACCTGGACATTATCTCACTATACCATGAATTGCACTCAATAATTTGACGCTGAAAACACAGTAGATCGCTTTACGCTTTGATCCCCTTTGATTTGGTTCTTCAGACAAACGACTTCCATTTTCGTTTCCGCCCAATTTCCTTTTGAGTGTGACGTCAGCAGCGCACGACTCCCATTCAGCGGAGACGCTGCTAAAGATCATAAGACTAGGAGGACGCCGTATCCGAGCACCACGGGCGGATTTACTCTTGCTGTAAGGCCGTTTAAAAATATAGGAGTTACTTTACGAACGACTGAGGAGTTGCACGTCTGCCTACGCGTCTTTCTTGACGGTAAGAAATCCTATCTGTGCGCCTCAATCCTGCTAACGTTACACATGCATGCTGCCCTTGCTCATGGATTAGTAACATTACTGTTGTAATAGCCTTTTGAGCGAGAAAGCTTAATGCATTAAAGCGATAGTGTACCATTATTAATCAAAATCAAATGGAAATCCTCGTTTGAAACCCACATCGCTGACTTTATATCTTAGAAACAATATTAAATGTTAAAGACTGACAGATTCAGTAACCCTTTTAACCGTTTTATTGTCCATACCGTTAAAGTGAGCTGCGGCTGTCATACTGCATCTCCTTTTGTGTTTCGGAAGTGGTACAGACTTTAAAAGAAGTAAATGATGGCGCAATCTCTGTATTTGGGTGAACGATTCCTTTAACAAGCAAACCAATATGGATGCTGAGCGCAGAACAGGGAGATTAAAGGCTCTAAATCTCCAACCTGTCAGTCAACACGGGTCTGTTTGGCCTGCATCAGCATTGAAACTCTTCCCAGCAAGGCCGTCGTCGGTACTTGCGGTTATTCGCAAATGTATTATTTGCCTTGTTGCTCAATCTCAAACAGGTTTGCTTTCGAATCCTTATAGACGAGATACTGAAGGTTGTCACTGGATTTCCTGTGTCATGACAGAGAGAGAAGCAATAGGCCCTTGACTCTGTATCGCTATCAAGTCTTTGAGTTGTAATTATTTACCCACATCAACCCATTGTAGTAGAATAACCGGGACATCTAATAGTTAAGCATAGCTTAAGAAGCTTGCTATTATATGACTTTTGATTGACTGCTATAATTGTGTGTGTATAGTGTCGTGTGTCTGTGTGTGTGGTCGGTCACATGAGTTCTGCATAACCTTTAACCACCTTATTACCTTGTACTTTCTTTTTCTCCTAGCACTCAGCTCAACTGCTACTGCTAATTATTCTTAATTGTAAATTTGATAAAGTAGTGATTTGTGCGATATACAAGTTATGTCATAAAGGGATGGTTTAATTAATGTTCAATTGTCATCAATAACTCGCACATCAGAAATGTGGCATTTTTTTTGTTATCAACGGAAGTCATTGGTAAACTAAAAAAGCAGAAGAAAGTCATATGGGTTTGGAACATGAGTGTGAGTAAATGTTGAAAGAATCAAATTTTTTTGGGTGTATGAACACTTCAACATTTTCAACTGAATTATCTTGCTTGCTGTTTTTTTTTTATTAAGTTTTTATATATATAGGCCTATATATATATATATATATATATATATATATAATATACATACACATATATACTCATGAATTTAGGTCTGTAAGATATTTAATGGTTTTTAAAGATGTTTCTTCTGCTCATCAAGGCTGCATTTATTAGATTAAAAATCCAGAAAA
>JAUCMU010000002.1:11430995-11456333 GCA_032275025.1 Enteromius treurensis | reverse complement strand
ATTAAAATAATGTTTCACAGTTAAGTGTGTAATTCGTCAGATTAGCCTAATAATATCCAAAAGACCGTATGATCAGGGATATACATATGTATGTCAAAATAAACCTTTTAGTTCAGCGACAACATCTCTGCTCTGACCAAAAGCCAAAGAAAAAATAATCAGGTCCCAGATAGGTTTGTCACTTTTTGAGGTCCCCCTGAAACATTTCTGTTGTGGTCCGTGCTGTTTGCAGCACGTTTCTGTGTTTGCAGCGTCTCTCTGTGTTTGATTGCGTTGTGAGAATTTGCAGGTTTTTTTCTGTTTCATGTGTTTTCTTCTGTTTGCATCTCTCGGCCACCGTAAAGATCGCTGAGAATATGGTTTGGTGGCCTGCAAAAGCTCTTTCTGATTACAGAAAAAGTCCCAAAACAGACGGTTCTTGGCTTTAATGTCACTCATCTAGAGGAGACGCTGCTAAAAAATGGTGCCCTGAAGGCTTCGTATGACCAACATTGGTCTCCATGTTCATGCATTCCCCCTGTCATTAACATCAGTGTGTGACATCTTGGTTGGAAGATCTGATCACAGATGGCTCCATTACGGCAGCATATGGTAGAAGAGCGTACCCACACAGACCATCAAAGCCAACTTGAACCTGAAATTAAGGCCCCTTGAGAACGATGCAACATTTTTATTCCACACCATCTTCCCGTTTAATATTACAGAATCGGTTTTCGTTTCATGTTTGGTCAGTTAATTTGAGTTGCTCCTTCCAGAGATTAGCCTACTTGCTTTAAACTGAAAATTGTGTCATCACCCACCTAACCTCAATTTACTTTAGGTTCATGTGACTTTAAACCAACTGATCTCTTTAAACCCCAAAGAAAATGAATTTTGTTATTCTTAAATAAATATACTAAAGTATGCATTTTGATTATTTGACCAAGTCTTTTCTGAAGGACTTTCCCAGTCCACCTACAAGCTCTTGAATGGGATTAAGGATTGAGAATTAAATAGGGAAAACTGAGACATTGTTGTCCTAACCCACACCCTGACTGGGCGTTTAGAGACAAAAAAAAAAAAAGAAAGAAAGAAAGAAAAAAAACAGGTTATGATCCGAAGTACTTCTAGAGCCCTTCTTTCAACACCCTAATGATTTCACTAGTTTCAACATAATGTTCCAGCAGATGTTGAGTTTTGCTTTTCTTTTTAACCCTAGAGAGCAGGAGAGGTTTATTGAGTTCGGTTGAAGTCAACAATGAAAACATCTGGATGCAGTTACAACACAGTACATTCCCACATAGAAGAGACGACGTCATTCAGGAATCAGCAGGAGAGTAAAAGAACCGATGGGAGGAACCTTCCCAAAAGACTCACAACTTCTATCCATACCAGATGCTAAAATGACACTCGATAGGTTCTGGGGAAAAGAACAGTGTTCCATTGTTCTAGAAGCAGCTCTAGAAGTGTGTCATCAAATATCAAGTGACTGAGAGAGTTTGTGAGGCGAATTTCAAGTAAGAGCTGTTAATAACTTCATTCACCGCCCATAAAGCTTGTATGTTTAAAGTGTAGCTCATCCAAAAATAAATTCTGCCTGTCGCTACTAACCTGTATTGTTCGTTTGTGAAACATAAAATATATTTTGAGCTAGTTTAAACCCCTTTTTTACAACATGCAAAGAATTAATGAGCTAATAAATGCATTATAACACTAACAAGTACCAATTAGCAAACAGCAAACAAATAAGCTCCACCCCAAACTCATGCCACTGGTTGAGCCGATGTTGCTGTTGTTGGGCAGGCTGTGCTGCTCAAACAAACAGAGTTGACATTCTTTGTCAGGAAATTTTTTTAAAGCGATAGTTCACCTAAAATTAATCATTCTCTCATGAATTACTCAATGTTAATTGTTATCATTAAATACTCCATTACCTAAAGACAGGATCTTTATTTCTGGGTGAACTGTGACTTTAACAATTTTTACACGACTTCCACAATATTCAACATTTTATTCAAATCAAATTCAGTATACTTTAAATGCTTCCCGCCTTATACTTTGTTAAAACTGAATTTTAATATCTCACATGTAAGGTTTCTGCAATGTTTAAGAAGTCTGTACCCTTTTAATATTTTTCTCTCTTTCAAGATGTGATTTAAAATAGAAAATGCGCTTTGATCATGGAAGAGCAGTGGAGCGGGAATCTGAAGAGTAAAAAACAGACAGGAACGAATGACATCAAAGAAAGTTATGGAAAAACATGTAAAGGTGTGAAAAATCACTCCCAGCATCATTCCAATAAAAAAATGCCAGTGTGAAGTGAGGTCCCGCATTAGAAAGCTGAGGAGTAATTTACACTTTATCAGAATCGGTTACCTACTAAAACGAGAGAAAAGGAGAATTCAAGGTCACTGCCTAAGAGACAAGCATCACAAGTAAAGTCATCATTGGCTCAGACGTGAGAATGAAAATCCCAGTTAAGCTCATAGGAAATGGATTGCAGTGAAATGGTTTGATACTATGCCATAATAATAATAATAATAAAGGAAGAAGAAAATACACATATCAAGAGAGACTGAATTGGGTGTCTTTTGGCCTTCAGCTTATAAAACAGTGATATTTTTGCAGAAAAAGATAACACTCATAGCTACAGAGAAATAAACACACCCAGAGGTTTCCATCAGAAACATTAAAGAAGATGAGAAAACAGGCTTCAAAGATGGATAAGGGGAGTAAGGGAAATGGACAATATTAAAATGAGATATCTGGGGGTAGGGGAGTTCAACAAGCAGTGTCACAAGTTATTCTGAAGGATAATGATCTTCATAAATAATCAACTAGATTTTTACATTATATGAAGGCACTATTCTAGGGTGCTATGGCTGGTTTTCAGCATGTTACAGGGTGTTCTGGCTGGTTAAAATTAACTAAAATAAAATAAATGTATAATAAAAATATATATACATGCTTTTTCAAGCAGCAATATTTAAAATATCATTTTTTAACACAAATTAGGGATTTAGCACCACTAAAGTTACAAAACGCACACGCTCATACTGAAAGAAAACCATGGTTGCAAATCATGGAAGGACTGCCAACTAGGAAATTAAATCTCTAGTTTACAGTCCACTGCTCATGTGAAGAATTGGTGTGTGTGTGTGTGTGTGTGTGTGTGTGTGCGCAAGAAAAATCGTCCATCACAGGTCGTCCTACGCTGCCATACTATGCTGTCACATTATGCTGGTGACAGCTGTACCAGGAGTTCAAAGAACGAACTATGACTTTTTGTTGTCCCTCGAGACTGTGCTGCCTTCTCTGCTCAGGAACACACAAAATAAATCAAACAAACAAAATCGCTTTTTACTACGTCTCTAAGCATTTTATCAACACAGAGAAGAATGCATGCCCTCCTACAGATCACAGAGGTCAAGAGTGATTATCTTCCTATTGATCTGTGTCCCGTCATGATCAATACTGTGTCCTTTTATTCAGCTTGCGAAGGTGACCTTGACTTTCTTTTCTTCTTATAGTAAGCTACAACTTCTTCTTTAGCACAGGCATTTGGTAGACAGTCCAACAAGTACATTTAAGCTCCAATTTGGAATAATAAAATGAGCATTCAAAAATCTGTTTTTTTACTAATTAAATATTTTTTATAAAAGGCAAAGATATGCTAAATTCATAAAAAAATGAACAATAAAGACATTTTATTGTTCCAAAATATAGTGAGTATAAGAGAATATTTCCAAGCGAACAAATAAATGCAGTTGTGTTAAACTTTCATCAAAGAATCCTAAAAACGTATTACAGTTACAGTTATTTGTAATTGTAAAAAATAGGTTCAGTCGGTTGAGACATAAACCCAAAGCCACTGGCTTTGAATAGACTAAAGTCAATCATAAGTTACAAAAAAAGAATATCTAAGAATGTCATCTTAACCCAATAGCCCTTGTTTTACACTGATGTACATTGTTTTTCTAATTATTTTCCACGCCTCTGACTCCTATCCGTCTCCTACTTCTAGCCTAAAAAAATCAATGTAAGTATTGCATTACCAAAGCAGCCTGTCTTTCGCAGTGATGCAAATCTAATATCACTTCCTGAAGTTGAAGGAAAACTTAAGCGAGATGGGTTTTTTTTTTTTTTTGCATTTACTTTCTATCTGTATTATTTAAGCACACTTACAAAATGGAAAATCAATAGCTTTTAAATCATGCATGGGAGGTTTATCGAACCTGCAACAACATAAAGATTTCTGTCATAAAGAGTGCAAGTGACTGCAGAAGAGTGGAAGAAGAACACAATTACATTGCCTATTAATTTGTGTAATAATTGATCTAATATGGCTAATAATTTAGCAATGGGGCATCTTGCAATTGGGGCATGTATAGATTTTACCCCAGTTACGGGAGTAAAATCACTCTAACGCATGACAGATCTATCCATTTGTCCATAATAAAGAAAATAAGTGCTGCAGGCGTGCAATGTTTGTTAACCACTAAAGGAGGAAGTTCTAGCACATAAAGTTTGTCTTCTCCTCATCTGACTTTCTCCACCAAGCACTTTACAATCTATATATAACTGCCCTGGGCAAATTACATCTCAATTACCAGAGCACTATCTGTGAAGTGGCCTGCCAAGGATGAAGGGTTTCTGCTGCCAGAGCTCGTCATGTCATTGTTGACTTCTGGGTTGCCAAGTGAACTGGTCAGAACATAGACGGAGTGTTCCAAAACTCACATACTTACAATCTGGAACTCTTCATAGCAATTACGTCTATTTAAAAAAATTCTGACATCCTGTTGTGTCTATATATGGGTGGGCAGGTGGATGTTTATGTGCAGCCCAATCAAGACTCATTGCCAGGAAGTGCAGTCCTGTCTTATCAAAACCCAACAGTGTGAAAACAGAGAAAGACCTGCACAGACTCGGATCCGCTGTTGGAATTTTCCACGGCCGACTGGCTTTTTTTGACAGCTTTTGTGATGAATTGGCCGCTGTTTGTTAAAGTCTGTATTAAAAGATGCCAGAAAAGCGTGGACACAAGAGACCTGTAAAGTAAAATGGTAAAGTAAATTTGAAGAGAAACCTAAAGTGCTAATTTAGAGTCTCCTTGCACCACTAACAAAACAAAGCTTACCTGACTAGATTTTTGTTTGAACACACAGGCATGTGTCCCTCTCAAAACCATCTTCTAACTTGCTCTTCTCAAAATCCTTTGACCAAAAGACAGAAAGAGCCTGACTAAAATTCCATGACAGTGACGTGTGAGAAAGCAATAAAGGATGAATGGTCTCCAGATGAGCCCTTCACTCCTGTTGAAGGACTGTCTTAAAGTTTAACCTTTGAACTAGGTCAACAAGGAACATTAAAGGGATATTCACAAAAAAAAAAAAAGAAAAATCTGTCATTAATTACTCACCCTCAAGTCATTCAAAACCCATAAGACCATCATCGTCCCTTGGAACACAATTTAAGATATTTTTCATGAAATAAGCTCAGATCAGAAAGCTCTTGGATTTCATCAAATAAATCGCAAAGGTTTTACGTGTTTGGAACGACAGAAGAGTGAGTAATAAATGACAGAATTTATCGTTTTCAGGGATTTAACCCTTTAAGAGTACAATAAAAAGGCATTACAAAACTACGTTCTCCAACTGGTTCTAACTATTAAAGTTTTGCTAAACATCTCCTTTTGGTGTGCCACAGAAAACAAGTTATGGGTTTGTGAATAAATGATGGTTAATAAATGAAGACAATTTTCATTTTCGGGTGAAATATCCCTTTAATAAAGCAGGTGGGGTGAGCAGCTGCCTAGACCCAAGTGTCCGCACTGTTCCGTCATAAACTTTGGCATTCAATCCCTAGACGTGATTGACAGCCCTGAGCTCGGCTCGAGCGGCCGGCAAGCCGCTGCTATCAGCCTCGTGCACATGATGTAAAGCCCCACTGTCACCACACGCCGTTACAGACCACCACAGACTTACACGGACCATAATTCTTATTTCAATCAGCCAGAGAGTGAGGAGCAAATGAAATGGGGAGAGAAAAAGACACAGAGGGAAAAAGGCCACTGGTGTGTCCTAAACTAAGCCCAGGAATTAATTTACCACTGAAACAGCCAACAACAGCTGGGATTGTTTTTATGAACATAAATGCATGATTATTCCAAAAGCCTGTTCCTTTTTAAATCACAGCGAATGAATTAGGAATGCTGTTTAGAAGAACACAATATGTTTGCTATTTTAAATTATATTACTCAAGTTTGTAACAGAAGAGTTTTCTTTACGTTTTAATATTGTGAAATATTACATTTTAATATTATTCATTATTTTATGAATATATGTGACCCTGGACCACAAAACCAGTCATAAGGTAAACTTTTTCAAAACTGAGATGTATACATCATATGAAAGCTCAATAAATAAGCTTTCTATTGATATATGGTTTGTTAGGATAGGACAATATTTGACCGAGATACATCTATTTGAAAATCAAAATCCTGAGCAAATCAGCTTTAAAGTTGTCCAAATTAATATCTTGTCAATGCATTTTACTAATCAAAAATGCCATTTTGATATGTTTACAGTAGGAATATTACAAAAAATTTCCATTGGAACATGATCTTTACTTAATTGCCTAATGATTTTTGGCATAAAAAAAAAAAAGTCAATAATTTTGACCCATGCAATGTATTTTTGGGTATTGCTACAAATAAACCCCAGCGACTTAAGACTGGTTTTGTGGTTCAGGGTCACATATACGGTCACATTTGATCCATTTAATAATTAATTTCTAATAATTAATCCATTTAATAATTAATTAAAAACCTGAAATTTTATTTTTAATTTCGCATGATTTGGCAACTTAAGATTAACATGCCACTTTGGTAGGAGATCAAGTCTTATTTCTTTCCATTTTGTTCATCACACAAAGCATAGGGCTTTGGAAATCTTGCAGTAGTTAAAAAGTAAAAAAAAACTTTTGATATATTTATGATATATTTCGGTGCTTCAGTGTCCTTTTTTCCAGAGCAGCCCATTCTTTGATCTCTGTTCTTTTTCTATGTTCTAAACAAGAACGTACGATATGAAGTTATGTAAGCAACAGAATTCTCATTTTGGCTTTGACAGCAAGTGCAGCAAGCTAAAAACATTTACCGGCTGCAGCACACACACAAAAAAGCAAATATCCTCAAAGCTCTAATGGTGCCTCAGAGATAGCACCTTCTGGTCGCAAGAGAATTGAAGAGATGAAGACTCTTTTCTACTGAGCTTCCTTCAAATGTGCCTGTGCCATCTGTGTGAATCCAAACCTTTCTTCTCTTCTGCTTTATCCTCAAAAAATCTCCCTCTGCCAAACTGTTGGATCGGTCTCTGAGCTAGGAGAGAAAACCATTTATTTCCTCTTTTACTGTAGCCAAAGAATGTCTCTCCTGCCACAGTCGTGGACCTTAGAGGACCATCTGGAAGCCTGGAACATTCCAGCATGATTGCCCTGAGGAGAATGCAGACCTGCATTCCAATCTGAGGGAGGGAGCCGGGCCGGAGAGGGACCACGCAGAGCTGGAAGTGGACTGAGCCAAGTTCGCCATGGAACTTCATAAAGTTCTTCAACACAGAGGCTCCTTTGTTCACTCACCCATGGAAAGTTGGCTTTGTTCAAGCGTGCGTGTGCGTATTTGCAAAAAAGTTAATAACGTCTAGCTCTTGCCCTTCTGGATAAGAAAATCCACTGCGATAAGAAATTAAAGCGATAGTTCACCCAAAACTGCAAATTCTATAATTTGGTTACCCTTACGTCTTTCCAAACCAGTACGACCTGTATTCGTTCTTCTGTGAAAGTGTCTCAAGTGTTGGGGTCTAACATTGTTTTGACAAAATGACATACAAAGCCACAAATCTTGAGTAATACCACTTATTTATTCTATTCGATTTGATGAATTGGTTTATCCATTTTATAAAACTGAACCATCTGTTCATGAATTGGACTGATCTGAGCTAACTCACTGATCCAGTCAAAGTGGCTGGAGGGAATGATTATCAGTGAATAATGACTTAGATTTCAGTCAATATTTGTTTGAAGTGGTATGTACTACTACTTATCCAACTTTACACCATTTTTAAAGCATGAAACCCTCGGTTTCCATTGAATGAAACGGACTAAAAGATAAAAATTCTTCAAAATGCCTTCTTTTGTTTTCTGTGGAAGGTTTGAAACAACATTGGGTCAACTGTCCCTTCAACAACAGTGAAAGACCAGTGTCTCAATGTGCCGATAGTTTTGTCGGTTGATGACAGCGAAAGGAGCGCTAGATACTGTTCAAGAGATGCATAAGCAGACTGAGGAAATGGTATACGGGCAAATATGAAAAAGTATCCGGACTCTCTTTCATGCGCTGCACACACCCACACGCTCACATATGCTATTCTGAGCATCTGAGGATTTGAACATCCCCGCTCTCTTGTGAATCACTGCCTTTCTCAATTATGTGAGCTGGTTTCAAGATATGTGCCTCAAAGCTAAAATATCATACTGGATTTAAAGACTGATTTCTTTTAGCCAGTTAAGTTTCAATGAATAATTCATGATAGAAAGATCTCCTTCCAGCACGTGTTCGCCTGATTCTGGTTTATCAGGCCACACACACACACCCACAACGGCACTCAAAAAAAAAAAAAAATGGGAACACAAACCTCTTTATATTCGACACACCATAGCAAACTGATTCTGAATCTCATCATCCCAACCAGAGACTAATGCACAGCCTCATTTGTGACATTTTATGAAATTTAGCATCATATTTAGGGATGACAGGAAATGAATCAATACTGATACTATTCATAATTTGTATTCATATTTTTATTTATTACTATTTTTTTTAAGTAGATACAACTCATCTCAGTTGCATTCAATCTTTTGCATTCAGTTTTTTCCTTCACCTACAATAACTGAGCAAATCGTCTACCGTTCCAGACTAGTGCTAAGCAATTCAAAGATTTTGTCGAGCTGAAAATTAAGTCATGCAGCACTCCGCTTTTCTTACAAGAATGTAAACACGTGCAAACACCAGTCGTAGCCGTGACCTACATATCCTCACGGCTGTTGTGTACAGTTTTGTAAAAGGGGCTGATATTGCAGCCTGTTGGAAACGTTTCTGAGTCATTTCCTGAAAGAGTCACGGAGGGATCATTTCTTGTAAACCGTGAGGGTTTCTTTATAAAAGTTAAGATTGGCCAGCTGATGGTGCCCTGCTGCTCTCACGTTGTTTTTGATGGAATCTAACAGTCTGCTTTGAGGATAGCATCTCTCCTAAATATGCCTTAAATTGTGTGTGTGGGTCAAATAACAAGAGAGAATAGAGAATGGCAAGTCTCCTAAATGGCTCCTAAAGCGAGAGCTGTTATTGCACATCTTGTTTAATGACCCATTTTTATTTCCCAAAGTGTAAAATATCCCTTTGGCTGTATTACGTATTAAAAATATGCACTATATGTGATGAGAAAACACATACCAGCTTTGGTATTAATTTGTTGTGCAAGTATCTAGGTCTATTCATTATTTTAAAACACATTTAGCTTAATGTTTAATTTAATATGTCTGTCTGTCTTTCATTGTGCCATTTTCTTAGTTGAAAGACAATAATCACATTATCTTCTCTTTCATAAAATAGGTAGCGGATCCTTTTAACATGCATGGATGCACACTAGTACATCATTCAAGCATATTCTGGCATTTAATTTACTATAAGATGAATGTTTTGGATGCCCTAGTATGAACAAAATCTGTCAGAAAGTAATTTCACTTCAAATCAAAAAAATAGTCAAATATATTTTTCACATTAGAAAATGAATGATTTTAATAATGTGCTATATATATATATAAATGTAAAATAATTCTAAACTGTAAAATTTCACATTATTGTAGTTTTTCTTTTCCTACATGTAGGATGATTATTTGTAAAATAATATTCCAATTTTATCACAATTTTAATATGTTTAAACTAATAAATGATACAATAACTTAAAGAATTTGTTACATACACAAAAAGATAAATCATATAAATGAATGGGACACATACCGGATACATTAGAGCATGCATACAGCATATTACCATATGCTTAATAGTCATGAAAATAACATTGCAATGCAAAAATCATTTTGATTTAATGCTGTAATATAACTGACCCTGTGAGATTTCTAATCTTGCATATAATATAGGAAGGATAAAATGTGAATTGAAATTTGATCATAATGGGCTACACCCAATGGTGTCGAGTTTACAAGACATTATCTGTCATTTACTTCCTCCCTACATTATTGCGTACCTCTGTGTGAAAATGCATCAAGATGCAATGCGGAGAACGTTGATTATGTGTTCAATACTGTACATTAACAAAAGCTGATTTTAATTCTGACTGCTGTTTATACCTTTGTACCTATCAAACTGATGAAATTCTGCATGTGTTTTATTATTGGATAACATAGCTGTAACTGCGCAGTTTAACATAAGCAATTGATGAAAATGTTTTCTTAACATGCTGGTGTTTTCTCTATTCATGCTCTTTCGGCCACCGTAGTCATTGGTTTCTTTGAAGAACAGGAATAGATTTGCTTTACCTCTGGGCTATTCAGTTAGACTTCGTGTCACTCTCATACTATTTTTTCTCCTATTTTCCAGCAACATTCCAAACATTCCAAGGGGTCAACAGAATTTTTCCAGACAGACGGGAGGACAGTAAAGAAACTGAGAGTGAGACATAGTGAGAGATGTGCACCAGTACTGGAGCCAGTAAGTCTCTTCCTGCTGCTGCAGCTGTCTCCATCAGCTGGATCCTGCCTGTCTTTCTCATTCACACCACCCTACGCCCTCTCATCTCTCCATCCGACTCTTTCCAAGCACCCAGGGGTCAGCACGGGTCAGCTAAAACCAGCGTATACACCCTAAGCTATGTCTGTTCCCACACGACCACAAATACACGTTGCTCAAGCGCACTCGCGCTTCCGTTCACCGCACAAATGTACACAAATCAGCAGTTCTCAACACCCGTCCGCTTCTACAATTAGAAACTTTCCACCGTGACTAATTCAATATTGTCAATTTAGGTTTAAACAAAAGTGATTTACACAGCACGCAAACATAATGAATTTAACATCTGAGCTAACAGAGGGAAAACAGGAGGCAAACCTTCACAGCTCGACAGTTTTGCTTATTGTTCAGTCCACTGTGACCAGACATAATGTCAAGGACAACTCTGGTAAAGTTAATCATTATTGTGACACATAGGTGGCCTAATTGCTAAAAGCTACAAGTAAAGTCCTAAATTGTTCCAGTTTTTTGTATTTAAACTTGACAGACAACAACATACACATTTGTTCTAAGCTGCATTGACCTTCTGTCTGGTATTCATTGAAAGTTTACAGCTCAAGAAGTGAAAGCTTACAGTAAGACAACTGCTGCTGGATGGATTACTGAACCGTCACGTCTCAAAGCACACAACACACACAGTTGTTGCCACCTGACTTTTTTGTATTTTCCTTGGGGTGAGGTTGTATAAGATTTCTCCACTGATAATATGACAAAGTGATCTCTGGGACCACAAAAAAACTGAACAATTGTGATATTCTGAGCACTGACTGAATGTGAACCGGCCTTACTACGACACTGAAGGCAAGTAATTCACAAGTGAGTGTATACATATAAATGTGAATACAAAAAAACTTTGGGATCTGTCCGATTTTTATGTTTTTGAAGCCTTATATTTGACCAAAAATACAATACAAAAAAGTGAAATATTACAATTAAAAATAATCGTATTCTAGTTTAATAAAACTTAAAATGTAATTAGATTTTTTTGTAGGCAAACTTGAATTTTCAGTGTCACGTGATTATCTAATGTTGTGTAATATTCTGATTTGGGGCTCAACAAACATTTCTTTTTATATTCAATGTTGGAAACATCTGTGCTACTGAATATTTTTTGTGGAAACTATGATCCTTGTTTTCAGGTTTCTTTGATGAATCGAAAGTTTTTATTTGAAACAGAAATCATTTGTAACATTAAAAATAACCTTGCTGGATAAAAGTTACTAATCCCAAACTTTTGAACGGTAGTCGATACATAGTGGTGGTTTATAATTATAATGTCAGTTGAGCCAAAACAAGATCTAGGATTCCAACGATAAGTCTTTAAGACACATAAATTTAAGTTTGCATCGCTTATATTTTAATTTGAGAATATTTGGGTAAATTTGATAATACTAAGAGTGTATTATCTCATCTTGTTTTATCATAGGAATCCTTTCCACAGAATAACTCTGTAGATTCTTGCTCGCCACCACTGCGGAAAACGCCAAAAAAAAAAGA
Source organism: Enteromius treurensis (assembly GCA_032275025.1). Lineage (NCBI taxonomy): Eukaryota > Metazoa > Chordata > Actinopteri > Cypriniformes > Cyprinidae > Enteromius > Enteromius treurensis. The sequence goes on along the minus strand of JAUCMU010000002.1, from coordinate 11,443,987 downwards.
AAAGAAAAGTGATGCAGACTCTAGTGGGCATAGTTATGGTCTAATGAATGCATTCTCTTTCATCTTCTTCTTCGAAATGCATACAGGGCAGCGGATACTCAAAAGTTAAGACAAAAAGGAATAAGATAGGAAAGAGTATCAGAGAACAGAGTTTTGATAGGGCGTAAGGCAATACATAAGGGACGGGAAGCTTGGGAGAAATCCAAACAGTTGATTTTTTCATTGGCAAACTGTAACAAACCCATCAAGCAATGTCATTACAGCAATGTGAGAAATATCTCCCAGGAGCTGAAGTTGTTCTGAAAGGATGTCCTCGGTATTTTACTAATGTGATAAGAAGACATTAAAGAGTAATTGAGAAAACACCCAGATCCCACTGAGTCATATCGGCAGATCTCTCAAGCGAAAAAGACTCATTTCAAGGTCTTGGGTTCTCATTGGCCGGGATTCTGACAGTAGCCAGACGGATCCCATAAATCCTACGTTAAATTCACTGTATGAAACACATGACTGAGCCAACTGTCTTTTTTAGGAGAGCGTGCGTGACGTATGCAAACATGCAACGGGTGCTGTGAGGCAAGACATGGATGTGAGAGGAAATCCAATAGGATACAGGAGCCACAACGTTCATTCAGAATGCGCAGACAATAATATACTTCCTAGGTCTGACCTATTAATAATATTCCCATCTGAAAAGAGCAAACTGAAGAAGTGATACACCAGTGTGGCATCTGGCATCCATCCCAGAATTAGTAAGTCCTTAAGCGAGTCTGTATCGCCTGTACTGTATCAAGTGATAAAAACAAAGCAAAATCACTGCATTCTAGGACAAGGAATAACTGCAAACAGGTAATATTTAGTTGCCCTTGAATAAAACATCACAAAGAAAGCAGGTGTGCGTATCAAAGTGTGTGTGGAAAAGTAAAGAGAGCACAAGGGAGGATGGAATATGAAAGAGAGAAGTGTTGCCTACGGTCCCTCATAGAGAGGTCACGTATAATCAACCTCTATTATTCCCCATCTCTCTGAAATGGAGCAAAGTCACTGCTCTGAGGCAGGACAAAAGAAGAAAGGGTGATGTAAGTCATAAGGGCCCTTGAGGGGCCCTCCTCCCCTCATATACTGCTCATTACAAAGCCAATCGCTTCATAAGCAACTGTTACTGCCTCACAAATATGAAGTATTGTAAAAGGACAGTAACAAGAGCTAATTTATTCCGTTACCTCCTGCTCTCTCTCCTTTTTAACTTCTGTGTGTGAGAACAAGCATGGATTTTGCAATGCACGTCCTCTTTTTGACCATTAAAAGCTTATTTGGCCATGACTAGTTTTCCCCAAGGAAGTCAGGTAAATTTGTGCTTCGCAGACGTTTGAACAAGCCCGTTTTCCCACTCATTACTGAGCAATGAACATTTTTTTAGGGGTCCTGGAAGAAATCGAATGCTGTCCGGAGAGAAATGTGTGTGATTACGGTATATACATTTTTCACAACGGTTCTCCTCATTTACTTTGACCTTTGGTGAATGCCGTAACTAAAGCTTAAATTTCTCGTATCACTGCATGGTGTGCCTTCATGATGGATTTAGACCTTTCGGGTGACTTCAGCTTGCCATCTGGGTAAAGTAACAGTCGGTGGTTCAAGTACTGCTGGTATGGCATCTGATATAAAAAGAATGTGTAGCAATTTAGAAAGTAAATCACAAACTAATCAGAAAGGTCACAGTTGTAGGAGCATCTGGTACGATTATGTCATTTTTACTCAACCTGATATTGTTCTAACCTGTATCCATTTCAAAGAACTTTTCTGTCCATGAAATGAAGGTGAATGGACACCAGTGATTTTTTGGACCCCATTATTGATAAAAAAGAACATTAAGACGTTATAAGATGTGCTCCACAGAGGGACAAAATGTCAGAGCGACATAAGAGTGAGTAAATGATGACAGAAGTTTCAGATCTTTTAAATTATATCACTTTTAGTTTGTAATTGTACCAAATGTTTTATTATAGGCCTACTTCCCATCCAAAAATGGTACATGAAATCATAGGCATTCTGTGTTAACAACTGTAGCTCAATCATCGAAAAACCAATACCATCTGACCAGTGCTAAGGACATGAAAGGAAATTCTTGTTTGCTTTTCACTGTTTGTTAAGTTACCAAGCAAACTCAAGCTGATTTTCACCAGGGTGTAAATTTGGTGTGTTCGCCTAAATCAACAGGCTCCTATGCTCACAGGATGACATGAATCGCAGCAACAGAATGTCAAAACAAGCACACCAGCTTCCACTAAGACGATGCGGTTGTTGTCATGTGTTCCCGCTTAGGAGCTGCTAAGTACTTGCGTCTGGGAAAGACGCAAACGAAAGTGTGTGTGAGAAGTTGCAGTGTTTACTATGCAATGCATTTACAAGCACATTCATCCTTCCTTCTGACAACCCACCTGTTCCTCCAACAAACACATGAACCGAAAATGAGTAGCTGACCACTGCCAATTACAACTAACTACTTTAGAAAGTAGGGTGGCCAGAATAAAACCTATTATTAAAAATAATTATTAAAAAAAATAATAATTACGTTATTCTTTATAGTTTCTAATAAAATAAATTATATTATATATTAAATTACCAAATATTATATTGTTTTTCTAACATAATATATTTATTTAATTTTAATTAATTATAATTAATATATAATTCAAATGATAATGCTGAAATATCAGCAAGGCTTGTATCAATCTATCACTACTTAAAACTATAACAGTTGCCCATTCAATCATTCATCTAGGTGTCATGCTTTTCATCTCCCTTTTCACCTATCCACTCATTCTGCCATCTATGCATCCATTCATCCATCCATCCATTTCATCATTTACCCATCCACTTAATCTCCAGTCAAGCTCCTTGTAATTGAACTTACCTCCCACAAACTGTATCCCTCCTGCAACTCTTCCGATTGTGCGAGAGATTAGATCGGTAACACAGCATCCCATGATTGCCGTGAGAGCCACCAGGAGCAGCAGTCCGCAACCTGTCCCCGTCACCACAGTGCAGATCCTCCACTCCAGACTAGGGATGCCCTGAAAGGAGGCATAGCGCCCACACTGCTCCAACATTACCGTCCCTCCACGGGCCTCATCCCTTACGGGGTAGGAACAGCGGCGGAAGGTTCCAAACGACACCGGCTTACCCATCTGCGACCCAAGCAGCCAGTATGGCATGAAGAAGCCTATGCAAGATGTGGCTGCACACAGGAGGGACAACAGGGCCCATACCACACCGGCACATGTAAGACTAGATGCCATCACGCTCGGCTCAAACTTTCTTATAGATGCAAAAGACACTGATTTCAGGTTGAGCGCGCACGCAGGGCTCCTAAGCCCACCGGCCTAGATCCTCCCAGCATCTTCCAGCTCGGTTACACCTGAGGAAATAGTAAAAAGTGTGGGAGTGTTAGTAAAACCGTGGGACATCTGTTTCCAGCCATAAATCTGAAGTGACAAGCTCTTCCAGTTGCATAAACTAAAAGGTGTTCACTTTCTCATGCAATTTTCTATCTGAAGAAAAAAATTAATGTTAAATTTACCAAAAATGTAATAGTCTATGTGTATATTTTTAGTATACACACTAAAAAAGCATAAATATGAACTATTGTTTACATAAAATGCATATTAAAATGTAGTAGCCTTACGGACTTAAGCTTTATTTTGATCAACAACCGATTTGAAACATCATATTATAAAGTAATAATATTTCTACATATTTTCTATATCATCATTTTATGAAGATTTCTATAGCCTTTTTGGTTAGTTTTCCATATCATATACCAATCCTCGAAATTAAACTACTGCATGCATTACGTAACGTGCTGTATGACAAGACATCAAAACACGGATGAAAAAGAAGATAAAACGCTAATGCACAGATTATTTTCCCACATGCATTCATTAACATTTTTATCTAATCCTGATATTGGTAAAATTGAAAAGTTAACAGACACATTGTCAATCATCTATAAATAGCCAAATGGAATGTAAACAAAAAGGAAAAGGTATGGCGAACTGTCATGTGGAAAGTCCAAAAGTGAGTCGTAAAAACGGATACAAGCATGCGATAGAGATCTTAACGTACATGTCTGCGTCGTTCGCTGGATCCGATTCCACTTGGTTTTTAAAAACTAGACAGAACGCAGCGTATACTGTCTGCACGCTTCTATCCGTTCCTGGGCTGTGCGTCTCTGAAGTCTTTAACTCCGCCGTCTAGAGTCCACTTACTGCACGTCTCTGCCCTGGACTAAACCGAGCGTGTTAAAACCGAGTGGGAAAGAGCAAGCGGAGGCACCAATCTCCAGATCCTCCGCCCAGGGGTTGGTCTGACAATATGCCGCGTTTCCCAAGACGACGCGAGACTCCGCCTGGCTGCCGCGAGCTCTCTCAAAGTCCCTCGTCAAAGTCAAAGTAATTTCATTTCTGTTCTCCGTGGGAGAAAGGGAAAATATTTATAGAAACGAAACACGGCATATCCAGCAGGCATGCTGAAGAACATAAAATCTTTTTAAAGACAAATGCTTCTTGTACACCATGAGTAGATGGGATAGTACTTTCGCAAATTAACGATAAATACTAATAAATAACATGTTAATTGACTATATTGAAACATAAACGCAACAATGCAAATGATAGTTCACATAAAGTACAAAAATTAGGCTAGCTATATAAAGTTTGTAAGTTATTTCTAATAGCAAAAAAACATTGTTTTTGAATAGGATCTTTTCAATGAATCGCAGTGTACAAACATTTCAGCCGGTTCTTTGAGATCCCGCCCTAGACCCACACCATTGGCTGAGAGCTCCATTCATAATTGGCACTGGGACATGGTCACATTTTTTCCCCCTTTGTCTCTTTCCCTTTTTTTTTTTCAAGGGTTTAACCAAAAATTAAAATAATGTCACTAATTACCCTCATATTGTTTCAAACCAACAAGACATCTTCAGAAAACAAAATAAGATGAAATCTGAGAGCTTTCTGGCCCTGCATCACAACTGATATGTTAAAGGCCCAGAAACATATAGCAGGACATTGTTTCAATAGGTCATGTGACATCAGTGGTTCAACCTTCATATTACGAAGCTATGAGAATACTTTTTGTGCACAAAGAAAACAACAACTTTATTCAACAGTTTTTTTCTCTTCCAAGTCCGAATATGTTGTGTGCATTATGTTTCTGGGAGTTTAACGTGTCAATTTTTCTGTTGTCTATGCTGTTGTCTATAAACAAAGGTCTATGTGGGTTTGGAACAGCATGGGGATGAGAAAGTAATGACAGGATTAATTTTTTTTTGGCCGAGCTATCCCTTTAAGATTACGGCTTTCTCAGAGTCAAGCTTTATGAACTATTTTATGAAAAATAAAGCACTGCTGCTCACATAAATGGTTTTGTACATTTGGATTGCAACCAAATAGAATATTTTACCTTCTTCTTTTACCCTGGTTTATATATTGCAACAATCATTATAAAAGTATTTTAAAGCTTTTCTAGTGAACATCCTATGCACCTGGAAAAAGAAAACGCTTAATCTAAGAGACATTTATGCAAACTGCTGAGTTTTAAAAGGTAGCCTAGACATCGATCACATGTATGCTGTCACCCTGCCTAAACGGCACATAAAAACTGATGTTGCATATCAAAACGGGTCTGAGGGCAGCAACGACCTTCAGGATCAGACAGAGGAAAGGGTACACTGTCAGCAGCTCTTCTTGATCCATTATTATAATTTCCATCCTGCAGTGTTATTTCTCGTCAGCAGCGTGTCTCTGGTGGCATTGGCTAATGTGGCTGTAATGATGTTTTAGTATTCAATATCGTCACTGATGTTTTATGCATTTTATTATGAACCAAAAGAAACATCAGAGATTCGCTGCATGTTAAAGCCGTTCTGACCCTGATGAGAAATGCAAATTGAGGGAGCCCATCTCTTTTTCTTTCCCTTGTGTAAAGGGATGTAGCCGTAAGCAGTCATGCAGAATTCATGGAAAGTGCCTCCTGCACATGAAATAACCAGACTGAAAGACCTTAATCTTTGATATGTCTGCTGTGATACAGCCTAGTGGTTAAAGATCTGGGCAGCAAGTGCATGCCCAAAGATTACCTGTCTAGTGATTACATATTTAGCTACTTGATGGGTTACTTCTTATTCAGTGGGAGGTATTTCTCCTATCAAAGTCTACACAGCTGAGCCAGAACTTGCATTTGAGCAGAAATCACAATCCTCAACAAATCCTCTGATCTCTTTTCTAACTGTTTGTGCAAACCAGGTCTGCATGAACCTGTTAGACATATGGATCATTTAGCTTCTCAATGGACCATGGGAGTACAGCAAAAACAAAAGAAACACACACAAAGTAAACCTCTTTTGCATCTTGACATTATTAAAGGAGTTACGACCATATGTTGGTATACTTGGTGTTTTTTCCCCGTATTACAGAATTAGTTAACTTAGAAACACAGTTTGTGAAGCTGTTCTCCTTGGTAGTCTTAAAGGGATAGTTCATCTAAAATTGAAAATTCTGTCAGTAATTATTCTCTCTCATGTCGTTCCAAACCTGTAAGGTCGTTCCATCTTCAGAACACAAATTAAGATATTTTTGATGAAATCTGTGAAGCTTGAGTAATTAATAACAGTATTTGAATTTTTTGGGTGGAATTATCCCTTTAATAGCAACAACACCCAGAAAAAGGTCCAAAATATTAGGTTTTTTGTATACAAGTAATGTGGTTGTGCCACACACTTTTTTCCCAAAGTAAAATTCTATTTGATTTTTAAACTACTCCATGTACCTACTTTCATTTTACTATCTTTAAAATGTGTTTAATGTTACTTGTTTGCCCGCTAAAATGTACATTTTTGTAACAGCTGTGTCCTTTCTAAGTTCTTATTGTTTTTAGTCATTATTATTAACAAATATAATTAATGAAATATTAAGAAAATATAATAAAATTAATGTTAAAATTACAATACTAATAAAATAAAGGTTAATTATATCATTTGTATATATAAAATTCACATTTTTGAATAATAAATACATCACATGACAGGCTTTAGCCATTAGTCATGGGGTGTTAAGTAGGAAACAGTCAATAAAATGCGTTTACCAGATACTACATATAAAGATATGACTTTAATTTATGATATTTGTGTCCTGACTCCATTAGCTCTCATGATTAATTAAGCACCAAATCAATTTGCAGAAGCCGTATTGCCTTCCGCCTGACTGAACTGATTTCAGCTCAATATTCAGTGAACCCAGTAAGCCAGATGTCTGTTACAAGTGTGAGAAGGTAGGTGCCAGACGTGTGTGCAGCTCATTGGCATTCACGTGTACGTCACAGATGTATATGACAGTAATTTAGTGACAGGCTGACATTTACTGTCCTCGTAAATGACATCATATGGATTTTGTAGGTGTGAGCTGAAATCTTGCTGATGTGTTGAGCACCTGACTTCGATGGTAGTTTGTGACCTGAGGGAACAAAGACGCTCATCAAAACCCGACCATCATAATTATACATTCAGTCTCTCTCCCAAGCTGTGCACAAGATTGTTATGAGCTGTCAAAATATCATAAGAAGCATGTTAAATAGTCTGGCTTTGTGTGGTGTAGTTGCACCAAGTTGCCTAAACTGACAAATGTGATCCACAGAGACACCAGAACTGTTACCTGCTAATGATGAAGAATTTCACAAAAGAAGTTAATGAGATCTCACAGTTACCCACGCATTTACCTCACTACTGTGAATACATGATGACAGAACAGTCTCCCTTTGAGAAATTCATCACCGAGGCTGACAACGAAAGTCACTTCACAGTGATGGTCATTGCCTTCTTCACGAAGGTATTTACACTGCATGCGTTTTTACTGATCAGCTTGCTAACCGATAATGAAAAAAACAAGTGTAAAAGCTCTTGCAAGTCACATTTCATAGCAATGTGATCAATCAAACCACCTCAGGAGGCCATATACGCAATTCTCACTCATTCCAAATGGAACAGCCTCAACATATGGAAGCATGTTTGGGAAAGCCAAATAAAACACAGCACTACTGCATTTGATATCAAAGTAATTGTGCCTTCTTACTGTTTTAGTTTGTATGGGCTAAAATGCGGAAATGCTTTTATTTGGCCAATGTACACACCCAATCTGATAACAATGAGATCAAATGCCACATATAGTCCAAAAGGAGGAATCTTCAAGAACAAAGAGCGATTCCTTGTTTGAGCATGATCAAAAGCGGAAAACTGGAACTGTGGGTAGGGTGACATGGAGCGAAAGAATGAATCACAGAAAGAGGACGACAGATGGCTGTTACTCACCTTCCTGTAGTCTAAGCCAAATCACAAATGATAACACAGCACTCTATAAAGGAGAAAGGGACAAAAAAAAAACAAACAAAAAAAAACCTTAAACACATAACCCACTGTAGTCTCTTTTTAGCTTAGACAACATCGGCTTGCTTCCTTATTGTGTTAAAGATAACAGTAAAGATAGCTGTTTCCATATCCCCACATTTGTGAAGTGTGTAATGTCTATCGTAAAAAAAGAAAAAAATTACCATTTTCAAACGGGTTTCCCCAAACACTTTTAGCTGGCCAAAACGGACAGCTCCACCCCTAAGCTTGATCTCTGAATTTCATCCAGTAAAACAAACTAATCTTAAATGAAGTCATTAAACCATTTTCAATAGTCAAAACCCACGAACGACATAAGCAATCTTTGAAAATCATTAAAATGCAGCCAAGATAAATTATGAGAAACATAAGTCTAGTCTTTCGTTCATTTGTCAAATGACAAACGCAAAATAAACAAACCATTTACAAATGATAAATCACTGTTGCCTGGCTGCTCAAGCAAACAGAAAAGTTTTGATAGCGCCACAGAAAAATGTTTTTTACAAATGGATTATTTATGTTTGCCTTTTAATATTATTGGGTAAAGGAAAGCATTTTAACAAAAGTACACACTTCAGCTTAGATTTAGGTTAATGTGAGAACTGGGGTTTGTTATTAAGACATTGTAATGTGTTGAGGTTGTAAATTGCAGTGACAGAAACTTTGTCTGTGTGTCTTGTCCTGCTGCTTTTCTCACCGTGTTCTTTTTCAAATAGCGTGACCCAGACAGTCAGCGACATCCAGATAAGGGCTGTTTCAGCAGGAGCCTGTTCCACCATCTGATCCTCAATAGTGCAGTTTGGGTTATGGCTGACATTTCTGCAAAGAAAGCAATGCATAACAGAAAAAACATGTATATATTAGTTCTAGAGGTTTTTGAATTTTAGAGGGTTTGTTCAATAGTTGTTCTCCTTGTCTTCAGATCAAAGCATGTAATTACAAGGAGACAGGAAAAAAAAACCATCAAGGTAGCTGCTTGTTTGGCTTGGCTATGAACAGAGACCTATACAATTAGCAGATGGCAACCTTGTCATTTTGCCATCTCTTTTATTAGATTAAAGAAGTCAGTCATTGTGCTCTAGCTTGTGAAGTTCCTGTTTTTTGTTTTTTTTTCTTCTCTAGAGTAATTATTTGTCGTTTTAGATGTTGCATCATATGTTGCACTGTAGTGGTTTGTTACTTTTTGTAATTTACATTTAAAAACTCAGAAGTTTACTGATGCCCCCTAGTGGTTCACTGCTGAACAGAATGGCAGCCAGTGGTCTAGATTTGGTTCTGCTTCAGGTTCCAGATTCTAACTTTGATAAAAGGGTTACTCAGCTCCATACCAAAATTCTTTTTTGCACAAAAATACCCTGGCTGAAAAAGAAAAACGCTGTTAAATTCAATTAACCATGTAATAATAATAATAAATAGGATTAAATATGGTGAAAAAAACCACGTCCTTTAAATTCTGTTGCTGGAATCAAAGCTTGCGTAAGGTTTGCATATTATTATTATTACATGGTTAATTGCATTTCACAATGTTTTTCAGAACAGTCAGTTTTGCAACCCAGATTTTGAGAAATTTTAATTTAGAGTGTGTGATATTTGTTTTGTATTTTTAAATAATAAAACATAATACCCCTCTCAGTATATTAATTACTATTTACTGTATAATATATACACTGAAAAAAAAAGTGAAAATCTATATGCACTCAGAAATTGCTAGTAATTAAATTTTTTTTTATAAAAAAAATAGCAAGAATTACAAGACATGTGAATGACAGTAAATTACAGTAAATGTGAAAGACTGAATTAGTATTTTCCTGTAAAACTTCCTAAAATAATATTGTAATGTTGGTATAATACATGATACCTACTAAATGACCATTACAAAAACCATTTAAATATTGCACCAAGAATTTAAACATTCCCATAAAAACCAATAGCCTTAAATAACCTTAGAGGACAACGTTGTAATATATCATGTAAAATATTGTATTATATTTATAAATTCCGGCGTTTAAATATCAGCATGTCTTATACAATTCAAGCCTGCCACTTCAAAGAAGACGGGCGAATAAGAGCCTTATTTTTCTTCCTGCCCGTCAGTACAGGTATCACAAGGATAAATGAAAACTTTCATTTGAAAACATTAAGCCTTTTATGGAGGTAAACATGCAGCTAGACAGTTTTATTGCTTGAAGTCTGTTCCATCCCAGGAAATGGCTCTCTAGTACACATCCAGGTCCATCTTTCATTAACTTGCCTGAAATCACCCCTGTGCTCATACCGTTGCTACTGCTGTTGAGATCCTGGCATAAACAAGTTCATTTCAGCTAAAGTTTGAGACACTGATATAGGTAGCAGCAAAAAAAAAAAAACTGTTTTTGCTTTGAGCAAATGAGATGATTCATTCTGTCCTATCATGATTTTGTGATTATCTCTTTATATTATCTCTTTGCTCTTGGCAAGCAGTAATAAAACCTCGGATGCATCAAATACAACTTATTAAATACACCGCTCTCCAGCTGGGCCCTGGTGTTTACCTAAAATGTATTTTTGGGCACTCAGTGTGGGATGAGGCTACAACATTCTCTAAAAATAGAGACGTTCTCGTATATCGTGGTCTATTACTCACGGAAAATAAAATGCTGAGTGCATGTTGACTAAAAAACCCCTTATGTTTTTGTCCAAAACCCCCCATCTGCTAAAAGACAACTAAACAGTCCACTAGAGGGAGCACTTTTGCATTCATTTAACACAAATCGAGGCATGATTCGCAGTCGAAGCCCAATAGGTGGCGCTTTGGGATTTCTTATGTCGTGGAATATACATAATGTATAAAATGTCGATGTAAATTCTGTGAAAAATACGTTTTTGAAGTTGTTTCTCTTGGATAGCATAGCTTTTTAATATTTCAGCATAAAACCTGAAATACTGTATGCCTATCCCAGAATGCAAAGAATGCAATGTGCTCAACTTAACCTACTTAACTTAAGTTTCAGCTGCATTTTCCAACTTATCCTCCTTGACTATTAATTTCGTCAGACTGTATGTGGAATTTGTGATCTGCATTTCACTCATCCAAGTGCACACACACATCATGAACACACACCTGGAGCAGTGGGCAGCCATTTACTCACCTACCATCACTGCTGATACCAAGAGTCAAACATGCGAACTGGTTACAAGTCCGACTTTCTAACCATGATTGCCACAATATATACTGTATATATTAATATACTTTATATAGTAAAATTACTTAATATAGTAGCCTTTATAGCCGTCATCCTTGTGGCGATGGAGCTGAAGCTTTCACTGTCTTTACACTGCCTACACTTGACTCTTACCTTGACACTTGACTCATCCTAACTCAGCTGAGTTAAGAATGAGATTAATACATTTGAAGTGCCCCTATTATGGGTTTTTGGCCTTTTATGCAGTGTGTAACACAGCTCTAATGAATTAAAACATTCTGCCAAGTTTTAAATCTGAAAGTGCACTGCATATAAAGTTATTGTCTCTAAAAAGAAAGAGTTGACTCTGAATCATTGAAACGAGACATTTTTAAAACGAGTCCCAAGCCGTTTCATGTTTATGTCAAAAAGAAACATTAGCATATTGCCCGTCCACTTTTTGCTAAATAAAACTGCAGATTTATTCTTTGCTACTAGGTGCAGCTTTTGGGGCGTTAAAAACACTGCTTTCAAAGAAATCGACCAATCCCTGGAGGAGTTTGAAAAAAATGAATCGTTGAAGGAATTGTTTGGGAGTTGTTAAACAAATAAGGTACAAATTAAATGCATATTATAGGAGAATGTTTTTTAACCTCGCACACATGTTGGCCTTTTGTTTGGGACTCCCAAAACCAAAATATGCACCTTTCATCACGCAGATGTTCCTCACACATCCTGGAAAGTCAAAATAAAAAAGCTGCATTTGCTTCAGTTTTGTATAGTGGAAGAAGGTGGAGATGCATCTTTTTACAGTCTATGCATTCATAGCATTAATATGCAAACAAATGTTATGGTTTTGCATATTAATATATGGTTGACTTGGATCATCGAAAGTCAACAGCAAAGAAAAAATAGTATTACATAAGCTACATAATGGATGTTTTGTGTTATTTATCTTGATTATTGGATGTGTGCACTGAAATAGTGATTTCAAATATCAAATATGTCCTAAGCCTTAAAAGCAGATTTGGAAAATTTGATGTCTCCCCATTCAAACTGATAAGAGCTGCACTTGCATGCCTGAGAGGGATTTTACAGATGGCCGCTGAGTGATATGAATTGCCTTAAAGAGACTTTGCTACCGATTTATCTCAATAATCAGGAAAAATAATCGGATAACATAATTCACGTTTGTGTTGCGCTACCCCATTTAAACAACTTAACCTTCACTGTTTAACATTTTCTGTTCACAATCTTGTTTTGAAAAAAAAATGTCTTTCATGACATATTACCTATTTCAAGAGTTCGCGCTTCCTCATAATCAAGAAGGATAAAGTTTAGCATGTGTGGCATACTGTCCGGGGGGCGAGCCGGGAGGACGGCGGACA
>JAUCMU010000002.1:11410637-11423062 GCA_032275025.1 Enteromius treurensis | reverse complement strand
AAAAAAAAAAAAAAAAAAAAAAAAAAAAAAAATATATATATATATATTTGTTTTATTTGTAATATGAAATTATAGGCTATTATATTATAATGCAATGTAAATCTTTTGCACGTAATATTAATGTAAACCTTTGGCAATAGGCCCACTGCATATATTTTAAGGAACAGCACCACCCCCCTCGCTTTGCTTGTCAACACCTAACACCTTACAAATCCCATGAGATGGATTTAAGATACTCGTTACTTTTTGTCCCAGGTCTGAAGCGGGCCTGTCCGGGCCTGCCTACGAGGGGTGAGATCTCTTACCACTGCTAGTACCTTGTCATCTGGGTGTAATCCAAGGCTCAAGTAAGGTAATTAGGTGGTGTCTCACAGCTGGTGCCTAATCCCTCTGTAGAGTAGAAGATACAATGTACATGTTGCATAGAGTATCTATGTGTGTGAGCTGCATCTTTTTCCGCATTACAGCCAGCGGGTCCACACCCCTAATTATAACTTGTTGTTCTTATTCAATAATTCTCTTCCCTGTGGGTAACTCATTCTCTGTTGCTGTGTGAGGTTTTACATGGCTGTGAATCCCTGATTCACCGAGAAACTATGCATGTTTAAAGTGTTGCATTTATTTTTTCTAATGGTTTATGAGTCAACCAATTTACTTGAGCATACTTGCATACACACACACACACACACGTTGGTTGCAAACAGACATAGTAATGGTAGAGAGCTGCAACGGAATAATGTTTTCAGGGTTTAAACCTTGTTTAAATTAGTGCTGTCAAATGATTAATCGCATCCAAATTAAAAGTTTTTGCTTACATAGTATATGTGTGTGTACTGCGTATATTTATTATGTGTATATAAATACAAACACATATATGCATATATAAAATAAAAGAAAAATATGTTAGATTTATATAAATGTATATACATGTAAATATTGCTGGGGCCGATCAGCCAGAGATGAAGATTTGCAGGTGTGTGTCCTTCCAGGACTCCCCGGGATGCTCATCACAATGTCTAAACATTTTTTGTATCTTATGCTTACTTATGCTAAATTTATTTGATCAGACATACATTAATAACAGTAATATTGTGAAATATTTTTACAAATATCTTATTTCAATATATTTAAAAATGTAATTATTCCTGTGATGACAAAGCTGTTGTTGTTATTATTATTAAACAGTAGTTTTTAACAGTGTTAAAACTAAAATAAAATTTAAATAATAAATAAAGATAGATATGTCTATATGGCTTGGTTTTCTTTTAATGTACACCCATGGTTTTCCACCTGATTGCACATGAAAACAGTACAGTTTGAAAAGTAATAACATGCATCTCCAAAACATTCCGCAATATCTGAGGTATCATTCTTTCGTATATTTGAGTTATGCATCACATTTTAATACTTACGGTTAGTGTGCGCAACAGTATTAGTGATACTTCTTGCCTTAGCAAGCATCACAGATCATCATTAATCCCATTATCATCAATCACAACTGAAGCTTTTCTTTTGTAACCCCGTAGCAGAACAAACAGAAAATGTTCTAGCATGCATTCAGTTGCTGAATGTATTTGGCTTTTTTTTGTATATCATCTATTGTTTCACACAGTGATTCCACCCTGCAGGTTTTCATGTTCCTTAAACCCGAGCTGGAAATGCAGGGTGTGGGAGTGCTTGTGTGTTATGTCGTTACCATGGCAACAAATGATGATTAAAAGTTCTACATGAGAGCTCCTATGGGACAGACACCAGAATCCCGTCAGCCTATTAAGACAGTGAAGCAATCAGAAAAGCCCATGGCATATTTGTTCAACCTGTCGGCAAAGTTTACACTAGAAAGTGTGGGAAACTGCGCTCTGTCCACTTTATCTATGAAACCTACCCTCCCAGAGGTACAACTGAACCTTGACAAAGAAATATTAAATAAATAGATTAAACCGTTTCTGGTAATGTAAAAAAAAAAAAGAAAAAAAAAAAGAATTGCACCCATTGTGTTATCAAACTATTAAAATGGTTTTTGTTAACAGAAATTATTAATATTAGATTTATGTAAGCTTGAGAAACTTTACTAATTACCTTCAGTATGGTTCGGTATAGAAGAAAAAAACAACATAAAATTGTCCTGAATCACTACAGTACACCTAATAAGTGTTTATATTTGGACTATTTAGACTGGTTCGGGAAGGTACAGAGTAGCCCAGTACCTGCGTGATTCGTCATAGACATCAACAGAGAGAAATGCATTCAATAGGAAAAAATAACCGTGATTTTTTAACGGTGAAAAAATGCTACATGAAAAAACCTGTTTAAACATGTTGCTTAGTGTTTATTGTTTAATTTTGTTGTATGTTATATGTAATGTTGTTAAATTAATGTTTATTGCATATTTCAGTTTAATGAGTCTCACCATGATGTTGTATAATGTTTGTATGAATGACATTTAAGGCCACGACATACTTCATTTCAAAGAGAAGTTTTAAACGGTTCACTGACATTATACTGTTTCTGAACATTCAGCCCACCCTGGGTTGCTGGAGGCGGGGGATAGAATAATCTAAACTCCTTTCCTTTCATTCTTTTCATGGCTTTGGAAAACTTGCATCTGATATTTCTATATGTCGCTTTTAACTCTGTATAATGTACATAGTGACTGGAGAGGTTGCTCCCTTGCCTGACATCGGCTGAATGTGTCAAAGAAGGTGGAGTTTCAGAACACACCCACCGATTGCATAGTGGACCAATGGTAGCTCAAAAGTGTTTAGGAGCCTAAACAAACTCCCCAAAAAGTTTGCTTTGGTCAGCCGATAATAGGTTCACTTTAATAGGTTGGTATATTAACATTATATCAGTGAATGAAATTACGGTATTTAACAGTAAATTTAACTTACAGTACACCATAAAACCTATTTATTATCATATATTACCTATGTATAATATAATACTATTAATAAATACTATAAATAACAATAAACGTCTTTAGTTCATCAACGTATTTATTCTTTAATTAAAAGTTAAATTTGTTCTGCATGTGTTTTATGACTAAGATCTATTCCTGGCATAATTAGCAATGCTAACTGCATGTTTTCAATAATAAAGTAACCTGTTTGGATGTTGAGAGCAAACAAACAAACTGAATGACAGGGTGAGATTTCTGCCAGAACATCCTTGAGCTAGAGCCAAGCTCATCATAATGTAATATGAAACATTCAGGAGATCAGACGCAGGTCAACACGTGAAATTGTGTGCAATAGTAAATGTGAAAATGTAATGAGAGCAAATGAGATGGAGAAGAAAATGAAAAACCTTTTAACAGGACTATAATTAAGTCTGTGAATGGAGGAGATGGAGAAAGTTGTAAGTATAATGGACAGGTAATGCATGTGTGTATAATGACTGCAAGTCTGTCTCAGAATATGTTGTAAATTAATATATGTCTTCAAAGAAACATTAATGTGCCAGAGGCCCAACACTGACTAAAGACTATGTCGGTGTGTGACATGATGGCAACATTTAAGACAAGCCACTTATCATTGAAGACAGTCTGATTATACACATATTACATAATTTGGCATTGTTTGCATTACTATATTATAAAGAGTCTTTATGAAGAGTAAAAAAATGCTAATAACGCTTGATGCACATTCTAAGAAATGTACCACATCATCAAGTGAGTATTTTAGTTACATTTTTAATTTGCAAAATATGTACACTCAAATCAAATTAAAGCCTTGTCTAAAGCCAAAGCTTTAATTTCCGGCAGAAGAATCTCATTGTATCATCTTGCCACGTTTCCCTGATGAGCTCGTCCTAAATCTACTTCCTTTTGTCATTGCTGGGCCGCAGCGACAACAGCACAGACATTCCAGCGGAGCGTCACTCTGAGTTAGATCACTGCTGAAACATTCCTCTGGCAGAGCTGAGGAATGAGGCTCTCTGGACTCATTCACTAGTGGATTTTGGCTAAACTGCAGTGTGGGTTCAAACACACACACACACACACACACACATGTTGGTTTTTGTGGTTTACAGGGACTCTCCATAGGCACAATGGTTTTTATACTGTACAAACTGTATGTGCTATCGCCCTACACCAACCCAACACCCAAACTTACCCCTTACAGGAAACTGAGTTTTCAGATTTAAAATTAAAACATAATTTAGTATGCTTTTTTAAGTCTTCTGAATTACAGGGACATTGGCAGTGTCCACATATAACCACCTTCAAACTGTTTTACCTCTTTCATACTCATGTTATTAAAAATTCATCTACACATTCAACTCCTCATTTATCCATCCATTTACCCCTATCTATCTATCTATCTATCTATCTATCTATCTATCTATCTATCTATCTATCTATCTATCTATCTATCTATCTATCCATCTATATGTCTGTCTATCTATCTATATGTCTGTCTGTCTGTCTGTCTGTCTGTCTATCCATCATCCATCCATCCATTCTCTATGTATGTATGTATCTATCTATCTATAATAAGCAGCAATTCAGATTTTAAAGATATAAATAGACAGACACATTTCTTTCAAAACATCATAATATCTTGCTTCCGTCAGCAGAGTCTGTGTCTGAAAGTGGACGTTCATGTCTGCACACACTGCTTTCTCCATTAGAGAGGGTCCATCAGCAAAACCTGATTAATTCCCATAAGCTGTGCCACAGGCAGGCGCCAACATTTCTCTTGGGCCTCTCTCTCACCACGTAGCCCAGTCAGACCATGGAGCACGATCACAGGGAGAGACAGCGGGTGGCGGAGAGGCGGAGGGTGGAGGCCTGGTTCTCTCCTGGGGTGACTGACATCAACAGTGGGTCATATGCATACATACACACTGCATGATACCAGTCCAGGAGGCGTCATTGGTTCTTATCATGTGATTAAAGCACAGGAAGTGATGCGAGGGTGGTGACAGCGAGCTGGACTGAAACACAGGAGGTGGCCAATATTAGTAATACTCTCCCTAACCACCTACAATGGAGATAATACCAGATCAACAAGCAACACGATGCTCTCTCATGCCTGGGGGAGTCCATGTAAACGCAAAAGGAATAACTGAAAAAAAAGAATAAATAAATAGGTCCCACATTATATTGTGGCCCTAATGCCCATGTAGTTACATAGTACCTAGATGTGTATTTAGTATGTAAGCACAGTGTAAGTACACACTGGTAAATAGTATCTACAGCTGTAATATTTCTGTAACTACACACATGTAAAAACCCTTAGAATTGTGTGTGTAAGTACAAATGTGTAACAGGACATTGGTGACAACACTTTTTTCTCTTTACTAAATACTTGTGTAACAGGAATTATATAACTACGTTGCAACACAGATTTCGAGTTGGTGCACCATTGTTATACCAGTGTACTTACATGGTAACTCCTCAGGAACTGTTCACTTGATACAAAGTGTAACATTCTGGACGCTAACCACAATTTCTATGTAAAGCTTAAACTGACTGGCTGATAATGTGTCAGTAATGTAATAGTTTATTTTCCTTATCTCAAATTTACTTGTTTTCAGCATAAACTCAGCAAAATGCAGATATGAAAAATTCACTTAATTTATTCTTAGTAAAGGTGATCTATATAAAATAAATAAAATATTGTGTCAGGGACATTTTAAACATTTTTGACAAAAAAAAAAAGTAAAGTTATAACAAATAGCTTAATAATGCAATTCATTTCAGTTTCAGTATCACTGAAATCATTTACCACACACACACACACACACACATATATATATATATATATATATATATATATTTAGGGAAAAAAAATAAGAATGTGTAACTGTTCTCAAACCACCTAGTTTAAAAAAAAAAAAAAGCATATTCAACCAATAAGGGATTTTCTTTGGTGCTCCAATAACAACGACACCTAATGAACCGAATATTGCTAAGCAATTTTCTCTGGATTTATGTGGTGGAATAGCACAACTGGGACACTTGTTTTGTGCTTATGCTGTTTGCACCCTTTTAGTGCAGCGCAGGGTCCTGTAATTTTTGGCCTGTTCTGTGTTTTTTCAGCTGTGAATTGCTCTGTCTGTCACTAAACCCCAGCGGTATAAATTTGCTGTCTCTCATCAGCATTAAAAGGGCCGTGGATCAAATCAAAGTTTGTTTAAATAAACAGTTCATCCAAAAATTAACATTCTGTCATTATTTACTTACCCACATCATTCAAAACCTGTAGGACCAGCTTTTTTTGCTGGAACAGAAGAAAAGTTGTGTTGGCCCTTTTAAAAGACAGTAAATGCATCACATTTTGAGCTTTAGCGACAGGCGGAGCATTTCACATTTAAGTAAACTCTTCCTTTAAGCATTTAAAATGATGACTAAAAGGATGTACAGTATACCACTTATTGCACAATCCTGTGTTTGTATGGTGAGATCAAATTATCATAAACAGACATTTTTTGCAGGAAAATTGGTATTGGTGATCTTTTGATAACAGGTGGGGAAATTGAAGCAGAACAAAATTGAGTATTGAAATAAAAATGACATTTAGAAAATTACAGGTTCAATCAGACTTTCCCAGCACTAAAAAATGTGTCAATTAAATGACATTTAATAAGTGTTACATCTAAAAGATAATTTATGACGAGGATAAATCCGCTGTGAACAAAAACAGCTATATGGGCTTTCCATAAAATCACCTTTACAACCCCAAGAAGCATTAACAATCGCTAAAATGTACTGTGTGTGAGGGTCAAAGGTCGGTAACAAACAGAGCTTTTTCTTTTAACATTCGCTCAAGTAACAAGCATTAGGTAAACCAAAATTCCAAGAATGCAATGCACCATTTAAATGCACTGATGTCCTTTTAACATCACAACATACTTAACAAGAGCATCATGTCATGCTGTGTTCTGACTTCTGCCCTCCCCTCATGCACACTGAACTCTTCAACCAGGCCACTGAACAATAAACTGCAAGGTCCCTTCTGTGTGCTGCAACCTATAGGGAACAGCATCTAATTAAGTGAATTTATTGTGTAATACCCCACTGTCTGCTGTGTTAAGCAGCTCTGTGTTCATGTGGCTGACTAGCAAGAACATGTGTTAATCTTAAGGTTGGAATACACTGCATGCCGTTAAAAGTCTTAACAGACTTTAAATTGCTTGGCATCACACATTTGCAGTCTTTGTAACTAAAAAGGCACTAAAGGACTGAGGATCATGCAAACTTTCAAGTCATTCCAAACACAATAGACTTGAGCAGAAACATGCACCTTGTTTCCAGGAAACTCACAATTCGAAATCGATTCAAAATATCAAACATTTGTTTGATATCGTCCAACTGGTTGGAGTCATAATCTTCCACAATCAAATAGCATATTAAAGCCACAACTATTGCTGGATGAAAATATTAATTCCTAATAATCAATGTCATTATTTACACCCTGTGTCTTATTTTGGAGACAGGTTGCATTTGTCGACCGCAAACCTCAATGAGTGAGACTTTGACTGTTATTACTTGCGACTTGTAACATATTGTATTTTTTCTTTCTATGCAGTCTACGTTTAAGTCTAGACTTCTGGAGGATGCAGCCTTCAAAATGAACCACACATAGCCTAATGCAATCAAATTTTAATTGGATTTGCAGTCAAAAATTTAACGTGATAGGATAAGATAGGACCTGAATGTCAAACAAAAAATCTCTGTATAGGGTGCACAATGCACATTTTTTACGCAGCCAATGATTTTTCATCACTTTTTTTGTTATTAAAGAATATCAATTCATTATTTGTAATGATGTTTAATTAAAATACATCAAAACAATATATATTAGATTGTCTTCAAGCCTATGGGTGAGGCTTTTAGGTAAGTAACAAGGAGAATAACAATGTGCAGTAAACGTTAAAACTGTTTGCACTACAAACCAGTGTGTTATTATGCATAATTCAGATAATACATTAAAATAACATGACAAGACACCAACAAAACGATCAGATTTTTACAGCTTAAAATAGCTGGACGTGAATGAGAATGAAAGCTGTTACGATTAACCAGTAGGTAAATATTTTGGACTATCTTCTCTATCGCGGTTATACACTCACGTGACGTTCTGTGCTGAGCAAGCGACAACCTCCCGCTGCTTAATTAAGCATGGATTGCCGCAGCTGTCACCCTGTTGCGCTAGGTGGGCGGGGTTTTATCAACCAGATCCCTCCTCTTTGCCCATTTTCAAGATCCGAGAGTGACATGCGGTGATACAATTACAACATGGCCACGGTTGGCTCCGCCTACTTTAAAAACCTATGGGTGATGTCATGGACACTATGTTCATGTTTTGTTTTTTAATAGTCTATTGATGCATCCAAAATCGCATACTGCTGAAGTAGGTACTACATTTAAAATTTAACATACTACCCGACCGTTGGTTTCAAGGTTGTTATTGCCGGGGGGGTAGTGGGGATAAGCTCCCACTCCCTATAAAATGCTCCAAATTGTGTGCGTCTCAAATAGCCTCTGACAACCAAGTCCAGCTTCTGGCCTTCTTGTGTGGCTTAGCTACTAAGCCTGGTGACACTGTTTCTACTGACAGGAGAAGGAGCGAAGGCGGTCTACTGGCGCCTTAAAACCAGTCGCTTCGGGCAGACGGGGCTCGTTAACCTTGGATGGTAGCTCCCCTAGAAGAAGGAAAACTCTGATTCCAAACCTCCGCTACCTTGCGGCATGCCCTCTCTTTTGAAGGCTAAAGGAGTAAACCCCGACAGAAAATCTGGAGCTGGAGTCCCTAAGGCGGTTTGACCTTGTATTGTCAACACCGGCTTCTCCTGCGGCGCAGCTGAAGCCAAGTTGTACTGACTTTGTCTTTCTCTTGGATTCTTCAGCTGCAATGAGAAGGGGGGACTGCTGCATGGGCAACAGCTGCCCAGGCTCTGTAGCTTCACTGGAGAGTCGACTCAACTTGGGAGGGGGCAGATACCGGTTATAAGCTCGTCCGATTGGCGAAGGAAACGAGGACCAGGGGTCTCCTTCAAAGGTGGGAGAGGTCATCGCTCCTCATTGGACAGCTCCCGCCCGCCTCAAGCTGGGCAGCCCCCAGCCAGTTAGGTGCTGTCCCGCCATGGCTTACCTGCCCCACTGGGTGCATGGGGATTAGAGAGGCATTTCTCAAAAAGTAGGCAATAAAAGGCAAGTATAAAATAAGAAAGAAGAAGAACCCGCTTGTCAGCTTCACAGAGCCCCCCACAGCAGGCACAGAGAGATTACTCACCCTCCGGCTGTCAACGTCTTCTGGCCCAGTCAACATTCTCAGGGTGTACGCCCCAACCCTCTGCTCAACTGCCGAGGAGAAAGATAAGTTCTACCAGACCCTAGATGAAGCGATATCCAGGATCCCTAGCACTAATGGCCTTTACCCTCTTGGAGACCTCAATGCAAGAGTAGGAGCTGACCATGAGGCTTGGCCCACCTGCCTTGGACGCTTTGGGAGGGGAAAGATAAACGAGAATGGCCAGAGACTGCTTGAGCTTCTGTGCCACCATGGCCTGAGCGTGACCAACACCTTCTTCAAGTGCAAAGAGATCCACCAAGTGTCATGGAGTCACACCCGCTCCCGCCGCTGGCACCAGCTTGACTTTGTCATTACTAGAAGAGCGGATATTGGCAGCATCCTCCTCACCCGCAGTTACCACAGTACAGACTGTAACACTGACCATGCCCTTGTGGCAAGCAAGTTGTGTATAACGCCAAAGAGGTTGCATCATTCAAAGAAGAAGGGGCGTCCATGCATTAACGCTAGCTGTGCCAGCAACCCTGAGAAAAACCAGCAGTTTATCAGCAGGCTGGGAAATGCCCTCAGCGAGGGAGTGACAGTAGATGTGGCCACGTCTCCGTGATGCCGTGTACAACACTGCCATTATCACCTACGGGAAGAAAGAACGGAAGAATGCTGACTGGTTTGAGGCCCACTGGGAGGAAATGGAACCCGTGACGGAGGCTAAGAGAAAAGCCCTATTGGCTTACAAGGCAAAGCCCAGCCCCAGTACACTAAAAGCCCTACGGACTGCCAGGAACAAAGCCCAGCAGACCGCCCGCCACTGTGCTAACACCTACTGTCTGAACCTTTGTAGCAGCATCCAGGCAGCTACCGATACAGGCAATGCAAGAGGGATGTATGAAGACATCAAGAAGGCTATAGGCCTTAACCCCCTCCAAGACCGCCCCCCTAAAGTCCAAGACGGGTGAAATCCTCAATGACCAAGAAAAGCAGATGCAGCGATGGACTGAGCATTACCTCGAGCTGTACACGACGCTGAAAACGTTTCAGACACAGCTCTAAATGCCATTGAAGAGTGGGAAACCAGCCCTGCTACAGCCACTTCACAATCTCCCCTGTCTCTTCTGGGAACAGGGTTCCATCCCTCAGGACATGCGAGATGCCAAAATCATCACTCTGTATAAGAACAAAGGAGACCAGAGTGACTGCAACAACTACAGGGGCATCTCCCTTCTCAGCACCATTGGCAAAGTGTTCGCCCACGTTGCTCTAGCTCGCCTGCAGGCCTTCGCTTTCTGCGTCTACCCAGAATCCCAGTGTGGCTTCAGGGCCGGCCGATCAACAGTGGACATGATATTCTCAATACGCCAGCTGCAGGAGAAATGTCAGGAGCAGCAGATGCCACTCTACATCGACCTCACAAAGGTGTTTGACTTGGTCAGTCGAAGTGGAATCTTCAGCATGCTGCAAAAGATTGGCTGCCCCCAACACCTGCTTGCAGTGGTCACTTCCCTCCATGATACCATGCACAGCACGGCTTGCTACAATGGCGAAACCTCCAAGGACTTCCAAGTTAGCAGCGGAGTAAACCAGGGATCCGTCCTTGTGCCTACACTCTTCGGCATTTTCTTTTACATGCTCCTCCAATATGCCTTTAAGGACTGCAGCGAGGGTGTCTACATCCACACCAGGTCCGATGGCAAGCTCTATAACATAGCCCGTCTCCGTGCCAAGACCAAAGTCACAGAGGTACTCATCCTTGAGATGTTCTTTGCTGATGACACAGCCTTAACTTTACACTGCGAAGACGCCCTTCAGCAGCTTGTTACCTGCCTTCCCCATGCGTTCAAAGGATATGGACTGACCATCAGACTGAGGAAGACCAAAGTCATGGCCCACGGCACAGAGACTCCTCCGAACATCGCCATTGACGGATTAACCCTGGAGGTCTACCAAGCCGGCATACTCAGGACTCTCCTCTAAGGTAGTGAAACTTGGAGCACCTATGTGCAGCACGAAGGGAAACTCAACAGCTTCCATATGAGGTGTCTGCGTCGCATACTGCGGATCAAGTGGCAGTATAAGGTCCCCAACACCGAGGTGCTGGAGTGAGCCAACATGAGCAGTTTACATGCAGTTCTCAGTGAGAGGCGTCTCAGGTGGCTCGGCCACGTCAAGAGAATGGACGCAGGCCGTATTCCCAAAGACCTTCTCTATGGTGAGCTGGTTGAAGGCCAAAGGACAACAGGGCGCCCAAAACTGCGATTCAAAGACATCTGCAAGAAGGATATGAAGCAGTGCTCCATCAACTCCGACTCATGGGAAAGTCAAGCAGATGACCGCCCAGCCTGGAGGCACACAATCAGGGAGGGTACATTGTGCGCAGAGGCTGAGCGAAACGAGAATGCCACTCAGAAAAGATCAACAGCAACAGCGGCAACAGCAACTACACCAGCCATCCGCCTTCACCTGTACCAAGTGCAGCAGGAACTGCCACTCCCGAGTCGGACTGCACAGCCACTCTCGACTGCGCAAGTAGACTCACAAGAAGCTACACCATCTTCTCCCGAGTGCTGATCCCCCATCTGATCTGGATACGAACTGAGGAACAGAATAGTCTGAGAGACAGACTAATATTAGCGTAGATGCCATTCTTTCTTACAAAGTAATGAGTACATTGTGTGTTAAGGGGAGTTTTCCTGGTTCCGAGTGATCTAATTAATGCAGCCTAACAATCCCTTAATGGATTTTATTAATATATGTGTATTAGTGTGTTAAGTGTAAGCCAGAGTAAAGAGATGTGTCTCAAAATCTAGATTTAAACTGACAGTGTGCCTGCCTCCCGAACAGTAATTGTTCCAGAGTTTGGGTGCTAAATAGAAAAAAGATCTGCCACCCGCAGTAGAATTTTAATATTCTACGTATTATCAAATAGCCAGAGTTTTGAGAACGCAGCAGATGTGGAGGACTATAATGTAATAATAGCTCGCTTAAATACTGAGGAGCTAAGCCATTCAGGGCCTTATAAGTAATTAACAAGATTTTAAAACCTATACGATGTTAGAGAGAGTATAGGATGTTGCTTGTGACAAAAAGATTTATTGCCTTGACCTTTGACCTCATAAAAAATAATAAATGATATTCATATGTGACCTTTGATCTTAAAATAAAATCCGG
>JAUCMU010000002.1:11387583-11400227 GCA_032275025.1 Enteromius treurensis | reverse complement strand
CAGGACCGGCTTTACTGACAAAACGAGCAAACATATCGGCTGATCTGGATCGGTGCATCCCTACTTTCAAGTACAATTAGAAGATATTAGAAACGCTAGTTGGTGCTCCAGTATAATCGGTCCGCCGAAACTCATCCAGTGAGAAATATTCTGCGGTGAAAAAAAATTGAACGCGTTATTTTTGTGTAATTAATTAATCTAAATTAACTAAAGTCCCGGCCCTAAATATTATATTAAATAATTATAATTATTGTAATCTTTAAAAGTCATAATTAATTAAAAATTATTATAAAATATAAACTGAATTAAATATTAGACCCAAAACACATATTTCATATCTTCCAGTGACGTCTACAAAAACAGTAGCACAGTAATTTAAAAGGAGATTCTTACTAGAGTGACAAAAGCACCTGCACTTCTAAAGAAATCTTTAGCTACATTAACCACGCAGGCTGCACTTTACCTTCATTTCATGTGGTCGAGAAGAGGAGGGACAGGAAAAGATGACGAACGCAATGAGATATGCATAAACATACACATGGTTTCTTTGCGTGCTAAGAACCGTATAACACAATCCATGCCTAACGTTAAGGATAAAACACATGAACTGCAAAGAGCCCTAATCTTGTTTGTTCAAAATCTGTTTTCTTTTTGTTAGTATAAGTGAGTGTGAATGTGTAGATCAGTGTGAATACTGGGCAGCTGGGTTATTTGAGCGAGTGAAACAGATATAGAGAGAGTAAAAAGGCCAAAGAGAAAAACGTGACGTCCTATAAGTGCAGTTATAGAGAGGGCACGTCGCCCTCCTTGGCCCATCCGTTCAGGAAAGCTGCGAAAAGCTGATAGGAGCCCTTGTCTGCCCTCTCGCTCTGAAATACCACAGGGCTTCGAATGGGCACAGACCAGACCCACACAGGGGCCGCCAACAAGACCTTTGGGGAGTAAAATGCCCTAATAAATGATACAAAGGCCTGCCCTATGATGTTGCTATGAGACTCATTGCCAAACAGGAAATTACCTTTGATAAGAGGAACCGCTTCTTTGTGTAATCCGACTGCTTGCAGTATTGTTTATCAGTCAGTCACTCTATAGAGTAAATTACATTTTCGGATATAAGCAACAACACGTAGCCCGACTGCGAAAAATGATTAACTGTAGTTTCAAATAAAACGAAGCCGTTTAGCACTTTGAACCTTTTCTTTTTGCCCAAAGCAACTTTTTATTACTCAGAGGTTGCTCTTTTACTGACTTAGAGTTATCAGTTCGATCATCATGACAACTCTCTGAACGTTTTAGCATGGTTACGGATATGGCGATGCTAATGCGCTTGGTCTTGGTGGAATCTGCTACGCTGCTGCTGTTGGTTATTACTGGTGTAGATTAATTGCTGCTGCTGCTGCAAGCAAGTACAGGAACTTGCTACTGCCAATACATACAGTACACCAATACAGGAGTATTTAATACATACTGCTGCTGCACAAATTGCATGTATTAGAACGAGTATAGCAGATCTATACAGGTGGAGCTGGGGAGTAGGAAGGTTTCAGAGGCACTGCGAGCTGCTCTAGTGAATGCTAAACAACCATTTAAATGTAATGCAAGCAAGCTCATTGGCTATTACAACAATATTATTGCAAATTTTAGATTTATGTGATGGCAAGGCTGAATCACATGATAGTACAGAATCATTCTAATACGCAGATTTGGTGCTCCGGAAACATTTCTTAGCATTATTAATGCTAAAAGCAGTTGTGCTGCTTAATATTTCGGCATTCATTTTAAATCGAAATCTTTTACAACATTATAAATGCCTGTACTGTAACTTTTGATCAATTCAGTGCATCTCTGCTTTGAACCGTAAAACTCATTTGTCCGATTTGAATGCTGGTCTTCTTAACTAGCATAACTTTCTAGGTAAACCACCAGCCTCACCAGTAAATCTAGATGTGCTTGATTAGCAGGGTTTGAATCTTTGAACTTTGATTGCATATGTGTGAGATTTCTGAAGTTACATGTCAGATTTCTGAAAAGTCGCTCTTTGATCTCCTTTTAATCTCATTGCTGCCTAGGAAAAACACCTGCAATGTTAAGAGGTCTCAATTGTGATTTTTCTTGCCTTGTGCGGTTTCACTCAAACATGTTCACACACATGTGCACAGGGACAAAGAGGGCAGGAGGTCACAGTCATCTCGACACCCACTGAGGTCTATCACGCTTTTCTAACTGCTTTCCAAACCCCACCCAATAAATCCAGTCCCACCTTTACAAACTAACTCTCATACGCACGAGCAAACACCTGGGTTGAACTCAGATCTGTTGTTTTATCATTTCATGTGGTCGCTCCAGGGAGGGGCAGGAAAGGCAGAGACAACTAAAAAGCCTGTAAGGGAACAGCGTGAAATGAAACACACTCTTTTTCTCTCACACAGACACATTAAGAAGGTGATTCAGCTCTTCTGTTGTGTAAAATGATTGGCTGATTGGTTTACAAAAAACATCTTTTCGTTTTCTATTATAGATCACGATGTGACATTTCAAATTAATTATATGTGGCTTTGAAAGAATGTGTGTGTGTGTGTGTGTGTGTGTTTTGGGGGCTGTGAAACCAGAGCAACTTTATGCAGCCACGTTTTTTTATTTCGCTTTAATAACAGGGTGACCTGACATGAACTTTGTCACTCACTAAATGAGTTTGACTGTTCATTTTGCCCTTTTAAGTCTTTTCAATTCCTTTTACGTTCTCTCGCATCTGGCTCAGGGTCAAATGGAAAACTAAGACTACAAAGCGGTTTAGCAGACTGTCCTTAAAACATAGAGAAGAGGTTTGACCTGTACTGGTACTGAAGGTCTGACATCAAGTGCTTGTTTAATTGAAGAAACAGTTGTCCTCATGTCATTTTATAATTAAGACAAAGTTTCAGATATTTATATATATATTCCAATTCTCCTTATAGCTATATGTGTGAGGAACTGAACAAAAGTGAAACTATTGTACAGTAAACTAACACTTTTTTTTGTATATTTAAGCAACATTGTCCATTGTCCAAAACTGCGGCATCCCGAAGAACCAAGTTTGAATATGCTTGCATGCTTTCTTATTTCAATGATGCAAATCACACCACTTTTCTGTCATTTTTGCAGCTCAATGGCTCTGATCTCCATCTGTATTAATTGTATGGAAAGAGCTCGTAGACATTCTGGAAAATAATTATTTTTGTGCTCAACATGATGGTAAGAAAATTCATTTCCATTTTGGGGTAAACAACCTCAAATATTTGTTAGAAAAAGTTAGATTTGCTACAGCTCTAGTCTAGCTTGGAGTATATGTCAATTGGGGCCCATGAAGGAGTGATTAACGTTGATCATGCTTAATGCAATACAATGAGCCAACATGCTTCACATACCAGTGTCACACGCAGACCACCTGCACTGTGCCAAACCACACAATGCTTAATTACTGTAGTCAGTCAACTGATGAAAAAATTTTAGATTTAAAATGCAAAAAAAAGATTCTCGTCATCATTTACTCATCCTCATGTCATTCTAAACCTGGCTTTTGTTAAACATTTAGTTTTTAAGTAAGGTATGTTTAACAGTTTTTGTTTGTTTGTCTATGACAGAATTTTTATTTTTGGCTGAGCTACATTTTCTTTCAAATGTTATTGTTTAAGTTTGGAGTCGATACGATTGTTTTTTTTTATTTTTTATTTTTTATAAAGCCTCAGAGGCTGCATTCATTTAATCAAAAACAGTAATATACTGTTTGAATAAATTTTAAAATATAATTTAATTTTGTTTTAAAAGCATCATTCCAGTCTTCAGTGTCACATGATCATTTTGAAATAATTTGAAAATACTAGTTTGATGCTTAAACATTTGATCCTATTTCCTTTTTTATGTTTTTTTTTTTTTTTGTTCTGCTTCACATTTTTGTGGAAAGTTTTTTCGGGATTCTTTGATTAATAGAAATAGAAAGAGTTTTTGAACAAATGTAAACATCTATACTTTATGTGCTCAACTTCCTTTTTAAATAAAAATATTTGTCTTGAAAACAAACCAAAAAAATTAATTAATCAGAACATTTTGAAATGTAGTGTATGCTCAATGAAAAATCTCTAAGCCAAGGATACAGGAAGTGACATCACATCTTTGCAGAGGAAGAAGAATGAACACACAAAACCAGGCCAAGGTCATGTGAGCAAACCCTTATCTATTCTCTTTTCACTGGGTTTTTTTCCAGCAAACAGAAAAAGCATACGCAAACACTCTCTCAGTCTCACACACGCACATTTATCTCTTTATCATGGTTTTCCCACATCAACAAATGTCCACTTAGTTCCTTTAACCCTCACAGTGGATGAAAAATGCTTTTGAGAAAATCTGAAGTAGGTCTTGTCCTGCCACTTGTACAGCTTTCTTGAGAAAGGGAGATGTATTATATAAGTCATGCTGGTGCCAGTTGACATACTGCACGTGTGGTAACGGTTCATGTCACAAGCCACTGAGAAAAATACAGACTTCCAGTAAGGCGCCAAGCATCAGAGGTCTTTCTGCCCACTGGTATCCAGTGAGCAGCAACCTCCCTTGAGAGTGGAAGAAAGCAAGAAACGGAACGGAGGAACCCCCTTTTGAGGGAACACCCTCTGAAGACAAGCACCTGGCCTTTGTGAGCATGTATCGAAGCAAACGTGCCTTTGTGTTTGTTATGAGTGAGTTTATGCACATGTATGTGTGTGTGTGTTACAGGAAGCAGAGCCCCCCCCAACTAGCCCCCAGAGGCCTGCAGGGGCGTGTGTGTTATTGTGAGACAGTGTAAAGAATAACACACCTCCTGTCCCTCCCGTTATTTCTTGCTCTGTCTCTCATTCTCCTGCCCAAAAAATAAAATAAGATAAATGACAACTTGAAATAACAATTAAATTTATTACATTATTTAATTTAGTGTTATTAAAAAAAGTGATTTGTCCGTTGAGGATTTGATACGATTACTAATTTCTTGATTGTTTATGCATATTTTGTAAAATTGTATGCTTGTTTCATTCAACATTTTTATGCAATATACCCAAATTTTTTGGGTGTTTTCATTTTCACAGTTGACGTTTTTTGCATCAAAGGTTTATGGCATTGGTCAGTCAAGAGACCACTGAACAAGCTCAGTGTTGTTATCAACCAAAATTTGAATGAGAATGTATTGAAATAAATAAGTTCAAGAGCTAAAATACTCAAAATAATACTGAAATTAAATTTATTGAAATTAAAAGGGATAAATACATAAAATAAATTCAAAAGGCACAACAAAGTTACTAATACAAAATAAAACATAAATATAAAAATAAAATAAACACTATAATAGAACATAAATAATGTTATAAAAAGTGATTATAACATGATTCTGGTAAGTGAAAGAACAAATCTAATCATCCTTTCTACTAACCTTATCAATTTCCCTCTTCTGCTGATGTAACCAAGACCAATAATATCACAGATGAACTTCATAATTTAATCAAATGCTAAAGGACAATTGAGTTTTGTCCTTCAATACCTCCAGAAATCTCCAAAGGACATCACATTCAAAAAGATTTATTTATTCTAAATCTTTTCTGTCTTCATTTAGCAAATCTGTGGGTTAATTTGTGTGTAGGACTCTCACCCCGTATTCACATCCATTCCAAAAAATTGCATAATCTTTCCCCACACAGTCAATGCAAAAAAAAAAATAATAATAATAAATAATTCATAAATCTGTGTGGGCCTACGCATGTACGTCATGTTTTTTTTTAAAGCCAGTAAAGGATGCGGCCTCCTTTTTATCCAGACTCATATTTGAGTTTTATAAAATATGATTTATGAGTTAGCATCATCATTCATTTCCATGTGCTTTTAATAGGTTGGCAAAACTGCTTCATATTGCACAGCATTCTGGAATGAACCAGACAGGCTGACGACGACTTTTGTTGTCAAACTCTGGTGCCCCCCGTCTCCTGGCCAGGCAGAGAGAGTGTGTGTGTCTTTTTCAGAGGAGGGAATGTCGCTATTTTCCAGCCACTCAGCAGGAAACGCATCATCACTCATTGTGGGAGACATGTGCACTGTTTTTACAGGAAAGTGCAAAAATAACCTTAAGCCAAAGGTTCCACCGGAGCCACTGGACTCAACATGACAAAGGTCCAGTAGCGGCTGAAGTTTTAGATTAAAGGAAAAGGATATCACTCCAGAGGCCAGAGAAAAGGGTCATGTTTGATTTAGACGTGGTTTTAATGAGATCCCTTTGGGGCAACAAATATGTTTTTGATAGCAGGAGTAGGCGGGATCCAAATTATTTTTGCCAATCACAACAGAATTAAGCAAATGTACCTGCCTTAATATAAGAATAAAATTATGTCATGAATAAATAATGAAATAAATAAACTTAAAATTATATATTCCATGATTTAAGACATTTTTGAAAACCATTTTTCCATAATAAAAAAGCTATTCAAATAATACAACTTTCTAATGTTCATGTTTTTTCATTTAAATCTATTTCAATCTGTTAAAATTGTATTTAATAGTTTCAGATTTCATTTTAGTTACTAACACTGAACAATGTACTTATTCAGTGGTCTCTTGAACAATGCCATAAATCTTTGTTGATGCCAAAAATGTCAACCTTGATATGGAAAATGTAAAACTGCAAAAAATAAAATAAAATACTACTAAAAATAATAATAATAATAATAAAATATTTAATTTGTAGCTATTTGAATTCAGGGATATCATGTAAAATAAAAAACATTTATTTTAAATCTATTTTTTCCCCATGCATGTAAGTGTCACCATAAGAAAAAGAAACCGCTATCATAGACAAACAAAAATGGTTTTATCATCAACATAATTTTATATAATAAAAAAATTACATATTTCTACTAATAATGCACAATTTATAAAAATGGAAACAAGAGGAAGAGGAAAAGGAGAAGAATGAGTACAGGCATTCTCAGAGCATGATTTACACACACAGGAAGGACACGGACTCAGAAGTCTAATCAATGCTGAGAATGATTAGTGGTAGAAAATAAAACAGGGGAAGTCATTCATCAGTGTGTTCTCAGAGAGAGCAGCTTTCAAGATACAGCGTCTCTGCAACAGAGAAACACGGATGCAGCAGCACTGGACAACGGAGACATTCATAGGTCAGTGACCCTTGTTAAGAAGAGCAGGACGTCAGAGGGACAGGGAAGCTTAGTGTTACACAAACCATGCTTTACACGTTTAGATGGTTTGAAAGCAATGGTTCATCATTTACTCTGCCTCAAATCTGTGGCTTTATTTCTTCTATGAATCGCGAACGTGAACGCGACCCAACCAAAACTTGATAATAATAAATAATATAATAATAGATAATAATAAAGTTCAGCTGAATCACTGATTGTTTCGATGTCAGCAAACAATGCTGAATTCACAATCTCACATTCTTTCTGATGTTGTCTTAGTCCACAAATATTGAAAGACCTAAAGATGGGGGTAGAAATGTTAACGTTAACATGACAGTATCGGAAACACTGCACTGCACCGTTGTCCCTCCGTAAACACAAGCTGCTGTCTCTGACGGAACACAGAGGAAATGCTTTAAGGAACGCACAGATGGAAATGAGCACAGTGCTCAGGAATGGAGGATGTTTGACGCTTTTCCCTAGTAACCTCCTTTCCTTTCCCTTCCCTTCCATTCCTCCTCCTCCTCCTCTCCTTTCCCTCTATCCACAATGCTGGAGGAGTTTTTGTC
The DNA here is from genome assembly GCA_032275025.1 of Enteromius treurensis. Lineage (NCBI taxonomy): Eukaryota > Metazoa > Chordata > Actinopteri > Cypriniformes > Cyprinidae > Enteromius > Enteromius treurensis. The sequence continues at coordinate 11,392,465 of JAUCMU010000002.1, read as the reverse complement.
ACCTCCTGTGATTGTGCAGTAAGGCTGAAGTACAGTGTGGCCTACAAAATACCCTGTGCTGCCTTTTAGTGACCCTTTTGACCCCAGATGCCTCTGATCTCACTGGGACTTACAGAGAGAAATCCCATGTGAGAGAATTTTTAGACAGAAATGGGAACACGGGTCATTTAAATGCTTTGGAGGGTGTAGCTGTGTTTTAACCACAATGCAGACCTCCCATGATACCTTACAGACATGGCGTCAACGAGGTGCGTTCCTCTACATGACAGACAAGATCTGACATCAAGGGTGTAGTTGACCTTTTGAAGACACACTTTGAAAGAAGATACGGTCCTAAACAGCCTAAACCTGGTGTGCTGCGTCTCTGCACCTTCCAGTGTTTTATTCATACGTCTATAGAATAAAAGGCAAATCTAAATAAATAAATATTTTAAATTAAAATGTTTTACGTTGTTGAAAAGTGTCTTTCAAAATGTATCATGGTTTCCACCAAAAACAACAGCAAAAACTTGATAATGAAAATTACAGTTACAATCTTAAAAAATAAAATGAAATACCAAATCAGCATATTTTAGTGATTTCTGAAGGATCATTTCACACTGAAGATTAGAGTGATCGTCATATGAATAAATTACATTTTAATACGTATTAAATTAGAAAACTGTTTTTTGAAATAGCAATTTTTTTATATTATTACAGTTTTACTGTGTTATTTTAATCAAACAAATGTAGCCTTGGTGAGGCTCTGCTTTCAAAAATGTTAAAGTTTTGAATGTTTTAAAAACATAATGTCTTGAAAACAAAATGGAAATACAAAATACATGCAAACTTTTCTTATTAAAACTATGACTGAACCCATTCTTTGAATAAACGAATTATCATCCAGACAATAAAAAAATATTTACAGATGGCCCATATATTTGGGCAAAGGAAAAATGGGCAAAAAAAGGAGCTGTTTAGTCTTTAGTGGTAAGTAAAAGCACAGTAAGAGGTCTGATTTCTTGTGGTGTGGCTTTGACAAATAAAACAAATGTCTTATTGTCTTGCTTTCTGGAATAATTAGCTAAAGCTGGCACGACTTCAGCTCTGAAGAGTCCAGGGAATTTTTCCAGCTAAAATGCATATGTCTTTTCTTAGCAAGAGCAAACAAGTTTTTTTTAGGAATGTCTCTGGCAAGTTAAAGGGTACATTCCTGTCTATCTTATACCTATTTCTATGTCTTCATCGTGAAGGACAGTCTAGGCTTATCTGAATGAACGCTACACCTCAGTGCCACTCAATTCAAGTTCAGTTTGCTGCTATAGATGTGTTCTGGGCTTTGGACACCCATTCATATAAATCAGCCAGGTTTTGTATTTCTTTTTGGAACTCGCTGATTTGAGCTTATGCACCTCAGTTTATGAGGGAACAAAAAAATAAAACAAATAAATAAGTTTGTGGGTAATTTTGACCATGTTTTAGCAATTTGCTAAATTGAAAAGAAAAATTTGAATGCAAAACTTGGTAATAATATATCATTGTAAAAAAATTGTACAAGTCATTCTTGACCAGGAACACCATACGTTTAACAAAATGGGGAAAAAAATCCCCCAAAATTATAATTTTTGGGAAGCTGTTATAGGCTGTGTGAGCAAAGTCAGTAGATTTTAGCCCAATGCAATAATATAAAACTAGCTTTTCTCATTTCTTTTTTATTTTGTAAGAAAAATAAAGACCTTTTTACATTACAGTACAGATTAAAGTATATTATTATTATTCATTCTTATTTTTGGTGCCAACACTGAAATAACTTTTTACACGAATTGTAATCAAAAGTGACTACATTACATTCTTTTTTTGCCTTTTACCTTTGGCTTGACATCCGGTTGTCGTCATTTGACATTTCAGTTCGGGGACTTTTTTTCCTGATATCTGATGAATTCAGAGGGTTTTCACATGTATCTTTTTGTCACGCTACTGTCCCATGCATGCACACTGATGTAGCTCTAGATTAAAAGCCACAAGTACCCACATAGCCAAAGTCTGCACCAACTCGCAGAGCCACAGTGATGAAGTCTTTCATCTAGCTGTGGTACCGTGGAACGGCGCTGCAACTGCTTTCATTTCATTTTCAACCCTTTCCTCCCTTTCCTTTCTGTCTTTCGCTTTGAGTGTGTATAAAAGCAAAATGTCCCTCAATTTTGCTGCACCTTGCACAATGCTAATTACGCACTACTCAAGTTATGCAGAGCAGGTATCAACCACAAACTTCAGCCTCTGCACACTTCACCTGTACATCCTGGCATTTATCTATCAAATGCATTCCGAGAAACTGCCCCAGAACTTACAAACCGAATGCAATTAATGTGAAATTCGACAAATTTGATTTGACACTTTGAATCCGGAAACACATCAAAAGTGACTAGTTTTAGAGAATCAGTGGCCAGTACGCCTACACTCGAAACTTACTGAACGACAAAGGATACAAATTGGTATCTGCTCAAGATAAGCTTGAACAAATATTGTGTGTGCCTTGAAATAGCCTGAAAACACTAACGTACAGATGTATAGCTTGCATGTTTGTGCATGTGTGTGTGCATGTTAGTAGGTGAGGTGAAAGCCTATGGTGAACTTCAAAGCGTGTAGAGGTAACAGGGTTCATGTGCTGTAAGTAGGACTCAGAGTTAAACATTTTTCAAAAGCATAAGAAAGAGGGGGAAGTGAGAGAGCTTGTTTTTTCTCTAAAATAACTTAAAGAAAACCACATGGGTTCATTTATAAATCTGGATGAGCAACTCTTAGTACGTTAATGACAAACTGAATGGAACTAAAAAAGTAAAAACGGCAATAAAATGAAGGGTGGTGTGTTTAGTTACTATTCAACCATACTACTAAGATGAGCTATAGTATGGCTCCACACAAGATTGTATCACTATACCACAGATATAGTAACACATCTCTAGCTTTGGGTGCAAACTGCCAAGGCTTCGAAACAGAAACTACATGCCATTTTTTTTTATAGTAGGGCACGTGGGAATAACTAAACTGACCCACACCGAATTCTACCTGTATGTGTGTGTGTGTGTGTGTGTGTGTGTGTGTGTGCATGTGTGTGTGCTTGACTGCTTAAAACACATAAAACAATAGTGTGCATATTTAAAAACACAAGAGAGTTATAAAACAACATGCTGGGTGCCAGTACCTCATAAAATGAGTCTAAACACTATTCTCATTAGTTCACGTTGACTTAAAAGGGAATGAACATGGATTCCCATCACATGCTCTTCAAACTTGTTGGCATGACCTTGAAATGTTGACCTCTGAACCACAGAGATTTCTGGATAGCAGTTACATCTAGACTTGAAACTAAACAAAAGTGGTAAGTTTGCACTCGATTATCAATTTGATTTTGCAATAATTGTGAATCTAAAACAAACATGATTCCAGTGATAAGCAATCTGACCACAATGAAACTAAAGTGGCCCGTAAGGCAAGATAACAGCCCGTAAAAGAGTATTTTGAAGCAATGAGATTAAAAAAGTGGAAGAAACAATTGCAATGCAGAACCAATCAATAAAATAACAAAAACTCTATAACGCATGGTGTATGTTTCACGATAAAAGCAACATACTGGTCCACTGGTACTGTCATTGCCCTGTCTGACCACTGGTGCAATGAAGCAATGACGGAATGAATACATTTGCATACAGTTTATATGGCTTTCAAGCTTAAACGTTTGGTTTTCTTGGTGCAAATGATCCCGTTTTAAATATATCTCCATGTTAAATGTATCCAGCTGGCTAACACAGCTGAGGTTTTGTCACAGTTGCGAGACTTATTTGTGGTGTCTTGGAAGCATCAGTTATAAAGGGTTGAAAAATCATAAAGAAATCTTCTTATGACATCATTTTCCAGCAAAAGTGGGTTTATGAATTTATAGCTGTAAGAAAGTTACATCATAGATGTATAATTTCCAGGTATTACTGCAAATGTAAAACCTAATAAATTCTTTGTTGCACTCATTTAAAATAAAACGGATATTTAAAAAAATAATATATACTATATAAATCTACACACATTCATCTATCCTTAATAGAAAGCTTATTGCATATACCTGCATTTTACTCATAATCATATGACATTGACTCAACTGCATCATGGCAAACCCCCTTTTGTAGTTGCTCATGTTTTACTTACGTTAATGTGACAGTCATGGACTGGAATCTACTGGCACAGGAAGAAGAATACTATTGTAGTCTCAGGTATGTAGACAGTATGATGATAAAGAACAGTCCAACCCCTACAAATATCCCATGAGTGACTGGAATGCTGAAACTATGATGTCACAGGTGGAGGAGTCCAGACGATGTTTTGTCGTGGCGTGTGGTTGAGAGTGAGGAGGGGGCGAACCACACCTTTCAGGTAAATGTGTCTCCCTATAATGACAGGTAATCCTGCCGGTATTTTTAGCTCAGAGTTGGGAGGAGGCCCTGACATGGGTGACGGTAAGGATTTGTGTTTCCATTTACGCACAGAGCAAGCAAAGAAACAAAAGTGGCTTGTATGGAGGGGTGAATCAGAGACAGGGACAAGTGCTCTAGAGGCAAATGACAGGTTGACAAAAACCCTTTCAACACTCTCTGTTTGCTCCACCTCACTCATGGCAGCCCTGATAGTCGGTTTTAGCCATCAGGCACCTCAAAGCACCTCAGGAGCTTTAGAAATGTGTCGTCAAATCACAAGACTTACAACATACCTCTGCATGAGCGCTTGAAAAATAGGTCACATGACTAAAACTGATGAAAATGAGCAGCGTTCACTCACACTGCTAACAGTAGTTCTCTCACAAAAAGTGCTTTTTTCATTATTTTTCACACAAAGCTATTGTATGCCACACGTTCAG
>JAUCMU010000002.1:11367336-11380236 GCA_032275025.1 Enteromius treurensis | reverse complement strand
TACATACCTTCTATGTACATATCAGAGAACAATTTAAAATATTCTCTCAATGCATTCTATGGCACCTTTAAGGATTTCAACTAAAAATTAAACTTAATGTTTATTTATAAATGAATTATGATTCAATTGCGTATTTGTTAGTTCATGTTGGCACATTTACTAAGGTTAATGTGTAAAAATGTACTATTTTTATGTTAGTGAACTTTTATCAAGATTAATAAATGTCAAAGGCTTTTTAGTGTTAGTTAAGGGTCACTTACAGAACGACTTTATTTTAAGTCATTGACTGTTCTAATGTTTCTTTCATTTCTGTCATTTCTAGAATTCAGGTGGCATTAATGTCTTATTTTAGTTCTCATTTTTACCAACACTGGAGATCAGCTTCATATAACATGTCACAGTTCTAACTAGTTACTAACCAATACTGTACTTAAACCTTAGAAATCTTTGACCATAACAGCACAGCTTGGCAAATGCTGATAAAGTGTGTGATCAGGATGAAAAGCAGACGTATCAGCACTTAGAGCAGTTTAAGGGCTGCATTTCCTGGAAGTGATTGCAGGCTCATTACAGCTGCCTTGTTAGTGGCTCTTATTGCCGTGATTATTTCTTGCAGTGTTAGGACCGTGGAGGGGTTTATCTGTCCGGAAAACCAAGATGAATCATCTCACGAGCCTTTTGTGAGACTGCAATTTCACAATATCAGTTTTTGTTGGCACTTCCATTCACTTAAATAGAAAATGATCCTTGTGTCCGGGAACGAACATTAACTAAGAAAGATCGTGACATGCTGATCACACACTAGGTTCTGCATATTGTTTGATAAAAATTCCTTTTTCTTTTACATTACCCTTGCTTTCGTGTCAAACTAGCAAAAAAGGCAAGGCCTGTCACAGAGGGCTATATATAAGTGATCTCTCTGCTGTCTGTTTAAAAAAAAAAAAAATTCTAAGGCATCTCTTTGCAGAATACTCATGGCTCTATGTGCCACACTGTGTTTACTGACTTCACCTTCACCTGATTTTACAAATTAGCACTGTGTATCCTCTCCAAACAAAGAAGGAACAAGCATTAGTTGTTTCCTAACGTTCTTTACATTTATCATCGTCCAAAAAAAAGTGCTTAAATGGCATTAGATTACCATATTTCTATATTAATATTATGTATGTACAGTATATATTTACAGAATTGTAAGTATATGATTTTGAAATCGCTCTAAGGTACTAGCAGAGTTTACTAAATGGATTCTAGAAGATTCTAGAACTGTGCTAATGTAAAATACGAGTGCAGAACACACATGGTCTAACTGCTCTTTCAGTACTTGTGCTGTATATGACATTTGTTTTTACTCTGACTCATCAGATTAAAAAATGAAGACGGAAATAAAGCTCATCTTTTCCCTCATAGAAACTTCTAGTGTCGTGTGTCGTATTTTCACCTGCAGTGAACTCAGTTTGGGAAAAACAAGGTGTGTGAAGGAAACTGTTTAAGTGGTTTTACAGTGTTCATTACCACAAGGTCTGTCTTATAACTTTCTTATTAAAATAACTAAAAGAGTTTGAACTGTTAACACCAGCGTTGTCCCTAAAGTACCTTTAGTTCATAAATTGGAGTTACATTTGATTTCTTTCTCCACACAATTTCATGTGCTTGCAAAACTACAGTCGTAGCTCTTGATAACCACTAGAGGACAGACTCACACCTCATTTGCCCAATCAGCAATCCACTATATAGCCAATTTGATAATATGATTAAAATGTGTTCATTTTCGTATGGTATTGGCTACACTGTATATTAATGAATGCATCATAATTTCCACAAAGTATTAAGCTGCATATTTGTTTAAAAAAAATAAGCACCAAATCAGCATATTAGGGTGATTGGACTTATTGCTTCCCAAAATACAGCTTTGCCATAACAGGATGAATTTGAAAATATATCAAAATAGAAAACTGATTTTTTTTAATGTATTTGCATTTTTATATAAAGATGTTACCGTCTTTTAAACATTAGAGGCATTTAGGTATAGGCTGCTTTAATACTCACTTACTGTAAAGCGTTTCAGATGGACAAGTATAAAGGGAGATACTTTAGCTGATGAGTTTTCAATAGTATGAGCAGTCCTCTGGCTTTGAGATGTTGTTATTGATCGGTTGGCTATGGTGCTGACAGCTGTATTTTCCAAGTAAATTCTGAAGCTGAGAAGAGAAACCTGGATGAGTATTGATCATAGCTGAAGTCGTCTTTCTCTACATCTGCAGAATTCAAGCCTATAGAAATAATGAGGACTGAGGAGAAATAACAAGCCTTTGTGTTCAAATCCTGAACTCAATCTGTCACACAATATACAGTGTAGCCGTACAGCAGGTGTTTTCCTCAGGGAGGCTATGAGCAATAAAATTACTTCTCATTTTGGAAAATATAATATAAAAGGTAATAAAATAACAATTAGCATTTGTTTTTACTAATGCTAAAATTATCAAAATAAAGTGTATTATGCTGTTCACTTCCTATTCAACTCTAATCTATCCTATCTTAATAGAAAAATGCCCAAAAATGTATTTTATTGTTAACTTTTAATGAAAATAGTTTTTTTTTTTTTTTTTGCTATTAAACATTTCTGTGGCAATGTATTTGAGTTTAGTTGACTTATTTTCTGTTAAAAGTGTCAGTGGCAGGGGCAAGCTACCATCTATCCCTAATAAAAGATCTGGAGGTACATGCAGTACGTAAAGCGATCACATCATAAATATTAAATGTCAGCTAAAACAACATCCTAGCTCGATAAATCCAGCGGCCATATTGTACAAACCTATTAAGCCTTCGATGTTTGGAGGCGTGGAGCTAATGGGCCAGTTTCAATCCTTCACCAATAACCACAGCAACTGCTCCAAGCGCAATGCTCGGCTGCACGAACCCGGTTACCATGGCGATGGGGCCTCCGTCATTCCTAGTCTTTTGACTGTATTGTGGAGGAGCCTTGCATCTGTGTGAGAAGGGGGAGTCTTGCAACAGGAAATCAGGTCATTGTGTGTATTCCTCATTTTTTTATATTATGTCTTCAAATTTATTGCAGCTAATTTAATAAGGATGCAGAAAGCGAAAGTATGAAATGATCTGTGGTTTGAATTTTTAAATAAAGTATTGTTTACATACATATTTGTTTGCATTCATTTTGTTTTTGTTAAGTGGTAAAGCTGATTTATGATCTAACAGTTTTGTAGTTGTTGAATATATTAGACAATGATTGACACTCCCATAAGAGATGATGTCATATTTGTCTTTGAGCTTTGCAGAATATCCCCCTACTTTCTGTTCACTCCTCCTTATTAACCATTAATGGATTCACACGGTCTGTTAGACAAAGACGTGCCACATGCATACAACCAACAACTATCAAATATATTAAAACATGCTAGAATTATACTTTTCATATTCAAGCAGCCAGTAGTAATACAGTTGCATTTGTATTTCAGTCACGCTGCATGCTCCAAACACCGAAATGCTTTTCTGAGTAAATCTGGCCACATGGACAGGAAGCTTTACTATATAAGGACTAGACGTCTTGTGATGTCTAGAGCAGCGTGTGCCATGCTTTTGTTGTTTCCCACAGTCATCTGCTCAAAACTGTGAAAGCATTGTCTGTAATCCATAAAATCAGATGCTAATCCTTGGAATATGGCAAGCCAATTTTGAGCAGCTTGTATGCATGCAGACACATGCATGCTGGAAGCGTCTCTAACTGTATGGGCGTTTTTACAGGCTGAGACGCAGATTAAAAGCCGTGAAGGATTAAGGGCAGCAGTGGATAGTGGCATTACACATGGGAGGTGTGGATATGTGTGACGTAAAGGGCAAATGGGCAATACAATGACCAAACTAAATGGTTCTTTATGCCCCATCAGTTCCTATAAGCCACGGTCTTTGTCTTTGCTGCATTTCTCGCTGGATGACCTGCAGAGTCAGACAAACTGAGCTGGTAACAGTGGATTTTGTCTGTAGGGGTTCAAAGTCTGAGACTGCATTGACTTCTGTTGTTTAATCTGTGATTAATTATCTAATATAGACTTGAAAATGTAAAGTTTTAGTAGAAGGAATTGTATTTTTTGGAGTTATTTGGTTTCTTTAGTTTAGTACAATATATTTTTAGCAACACTTTACAATAAAATCTCATTTGTTCGTGCGTTGGCTTATACCAATGAACAACATTACAGATTTGTATTAACCATTGTTAATGTTTTCAAAAAATACAATTAGATAAAAATACAGTTGCACATGTTCATGTTTGTTCAGTGTATTAACAACTGTTAACAGATACAGCTTTTTATATTATAAATATATGTTAGTGAATGTTGAAATTAATAAATAGCCCACTGTAGAAGTACTGTTCATTGTTACTTCTTGTTAACTAATGTTAACAAATGAAACCTTACTGTAAAATGTTACCATAATTATTTTCATGTTAAAGCCAATAAATGATAAATGACAAATAAAACATAAAATTGAAATAAAAATAAAACACAAAAATCTAAAATAAATCATATTAATTGCAACAAGGCAAGGAAATTTGGGTATTATAATATGCATTACAATGCAGCACGGAAAAAATGGACATTAATTTTGAGTGCTTTAAAGTGCTTTTTAAAAAAATGAACCTTAAATGAGTGGTAGATAATGGCAGAGGTAATGTAAATATTAAATGAAGAAAAATTACAATTCTGCTAATTCTAAAGGTCCATAATCAAATCTGACAATGTTAATTTGAAATTTTCATTAAATTGTTTTCACTAATATTTTCACTAGTGGTCTCAGACTACTCTACATGACCCTGCAGTATTATTAAAACACTGTAATCTTGCCACATTCATAGCTTTCATTTCAATAGTATAATGACTGACAGTAAGCAGCCAGCGCATATGTTGTTAGCACAGCTTCTTTATTGAAAATCCCTTGAGCGTGCTTTGAGGGGTAATGAGAAGGGGATCCTGCCAAGAGACCCCTGATGTGGCCGATGACAAGCGAGTTCAAGGTGTGAATAAAGCCCCAATACAGCTTCTCTCCATTACCTCTCACTGTTTTTTTTTTTGTCCTTCCTCATGAATATGGAGGGATTTGGCTTATAGCAGACTGAGAGAAAGGGAGCAGGAGGGGTAGGGGGCGGAGAGAGTGAGGTGCATGAGGAGAGCAGCAGAAGGGGGAGGGTCGACGAGGAGGATGATTCCGTCAGTTGCCGTACCAATGCGCAGGCTCCGTGGAGCAGGAGAGGACGGCTGCTGCTTAATGCTCAGAAAACAACACTCTGAGCCTTGACTGGCTTAGACAAGACGCCGTGGACTAGAACAGCGGCCATCACGAGACAGAGCTTCTGAGTGTGTGTGATGGGAACGATCGGGCCTGCTGTCATTTCATCCTGACCGAGATTTGCTGATGGTGGTTTCTCACTGACTATATTGGAATAGGAGGGGCTGTTTCTACCCAGATACACACAGAGAGATTCTTCTGCAGGTAATTTGTTCTTCCCTCTCTCTCCTCCATCACTCCGTCTCCATCCCGCCATTGTTTTCCTATTCCCACTGGGAAATGGGGTAACCTTGATCTCCGTCCGTTCTGCATCCATCCCTTTCTTCTTCTTTCTGTTTCATTCAGTACATATTTCTAGAAAAAAAAATCTAATTGTTATTTTTGCATTGCACAAGAATATTTTTCTTCCATTTGGATAGTCAAAAATAATATTTTCAAATCCATGTGAAATACAAAATAAATTCTTCAGGTGAATCCTGTATTTTATCTCTCCCATGCTTTATGATGTGATCCGCCATATTTCTTCCCATCATGGCTCGTCAGTTCATCTTATCTCGTGACATGATTGTATTCATATTCATATTTAACAACATAAGTCATGCATGCCACAAGCACCGTTAACTGGAACTCACAAATTCATGCTGTGATCCAGATTTAGCAGTGCGTTTCAGAAATATCCCTTGCATTTTTTAGCACTGTGATAAATATGAATGTAATACACATTTAGATGACGTCACGCTCAGCGGAGGTCCCACAGCAAAACTGTTTTATTCCATTGCCACAGTTTGTTCCATTGATTGATTTAAGGTCAATATGCTATTTACACTCCTGCTCGATTCCACCCCCTTCCTCAGGAAGTGTGAATAAGGGGCAGCGGTTTATGGGTTGCCTCTTTGCTTTTTTGAATGGGTTTTGGCTATAGGCATAAAATTTTGAGTGGCGGACAAACAAATCACTTGGTAGCCAAAAACCAGGAAGTGACAAAAGGTCATTCGGACACATACACACTAGGGTAATCGAGTGTATTAGTGGAATGGAACTTTGCTGACTAATGTTATGTTGGGGTAAAAGCTTATGCAAGCCTGTTTCAAATGGATTTTTATCCTACAGTCTTTTAGCTTCAAGTTAAGCCTGATAAAGCCTTTCAACCTCATTCATGGGAACTGTCACAGGTCGAAAATGCAGGAAATAAAGAGTGGATGTGACTGTATAATTTTTAGTGGAAGACATCTTGACCTGAATAGAATGTAAAGCGTTTGTTTTGGGTGAATCAGAATATAACAAGATGCGTTTTTGCCTAGAAATGCTCATATTGTACCATTTAATTTGTAAAAAATATAATAAGGCATTAATGATTAGCTAATTATTAAGTATTTCCACATGTATTCTTTTTTTCATATGTTTGATAAAAGTTAATTCAAATTAGCAGTAGCTATAATTGCTGGTTGACTTTGGCTGCCTCACTGTCCCAGAATTCATTGGGAAAAATCCCAGAGGTTCTGCTGAATCAACCGCCATGCAAATTAAACACAATTACTTTCACTCTGCTTGAGCGAAACGCAGTCATTCGTGTTCCCTGCTCGCTTTAGTCGAAAGGAAAGGGAATTAATTTAACGAGATGCCATCTGAGAAAAACTGTCTAAATCTCTATAGTTAAAAAAGCTTCACAAAATGTTCTTGAGTCTGAAGAAGCCATTACTGTTATATAACTTCATTTTCAAATACAGTTTAAGCTGAGAAGTGAAATTGGTCCGTAATAAAAATCTGCATTTTTTCGTTTTAGATAATGATTGAGATGAGAGATTGACAATTATCGTATTTTTAATTAGGGACTGTTGCAGCGACAACCTCCACGTGACTGTGCGATCAAGAGGCCATCAGGATGGAGGCCCCTCTGGTGTGCCTGGATGAGGAATTCGAGGACCTGCGGCCCTGCAAGATGGAGGAGCTCGAATACGAGCAGTCTGACTGCCGGCCTCACAAAACCATTCCTCTGGCCCCGCTATGCCGCGAAGAGTTTTCAGAGCTGGAGAACTTCTCCGAGATGATGAGCTTCAAGTCCATGGAGGACCTCGTCAATGAATTTGACGAGAAGCTGAACGTGTGCTTCCACAATTACAACACCAAGACAGAAGGTCTTGCACCTGTTCGCAACCAATCGCACGCCGAGGAGGATGAAGAAAGGCTTCAAGATGAAGAGTAAGATCTTTTCTGTTCTGCTTCTATAGTAGCATTTAGATGGTTAATGAGGTTTGATGCAATTAGCAGCTCGATTTTGCACCACTTAAAAAGTAGCATGGATACTGTTATGACTATGCTGATGAATATGCCCATCCAGTTGGCTCTCTCTCTGTCAATCAAAAGTGAGGACATGTCTGACATCCTTGCCAACTGGCCTGCCAATCAAACTGTATAAAAACTCCCTTTGTCTATCACCAGCGCCCGTCTGTGTGCGTGTGTCCACGGATTGGCCGTGAATTATTCAGCAAATTTTTATACGCCTCAGTGCTTTTGTTTGTCCTGACTTGTCTGTGCTGGCAGCCTGTCACCATCCTCTCTGCTGTCAAATCTGCCTCTCGCAACATAGGACAAATAAAAAAAATGGTCTAAATATAGCGTACGCTCTTGTTGATTTAAAACAGTCAAAACATCATCACTGATGGAGACTGTAAAGACAAAAATATACACTAGTATTACCAAGTAAATAAAAAATGAAAGGAAATTAGATCCAAATCAACATTTTTTAGCCCATTTGCAGCCTTGTAAGAGATAAAACTGAACATATTACTGGGTTTTCCAGTATTTCAGCATCTTGCTCATTACTCTTATTGTTTGTGCTGTAAATATGCCGTTGATTTATGATTTGTTAGCCTGTTATTTTCTGCGTTTCCCGCTGTGATGTGTTCTCATTGCCCGTGGCTTTTGTTCTTGGCTTGTTTTCAGACACAAATCTGTCTCTACGCTAGAATTCAGCCTGTGGCTGTGCATCTGACGAATAACAGAAACCAGCCTGCTGCAATTCTCAGTATACACGCATCATTTTTTACCTGTGGTTGCTAAATATTCTAGATAAGATGTTGCCTTTGGAGATCTCTAGACGGTAAACAGAAATTAAACTCCTTCCGACAATGACATATGGGAAGACGAAGAGTCTGTACCAGTTTGGTGTTGATGCAGGGCTGGAATGAAGGCTGGTAGGCTTGTGTCTGTGTGCACTCAGAGGATCAGCACATTTTGAATGGCCACTTGTTCCCTGGATGACGAGACAGAGGCACAAAGAAAGTGTGGAGAGTAATTTCAGTTTGTAGATAAACAGATAGTGAAGAGAAAGAAAGCGTTGTCACTGGCCCAGTTATATAAATATGCAAACCAGTTAACAAATGCACATAAAACGAATGCTCTTTATTTATCGTTTATCATAATTAATACATTTAAATGAAGTGAGTGCTTATTAAAGTTGTTGTTAATGAATGTATCACTCATAATTCTGAAATTGAATGTCTCATTTGTTCCATTTTCATTGTGTGTTGGTTGGAACTCTGTGTATATAAATGTCCATGCATGTGTTTTTTTAGCGTGTGGGATGCTCTGACTGACAACTACATCCCCTCCTCTGTGTCCAGTTGGGACGACCCCACCTCAGAAACACTGAACGGCAACCTCTCAGATCAGGAGGTAAACATCTGCACCGCTCTGATAACATTCATGGTGTTGACATGATAATAGACTGCTGGGTAACTGTATAGATTAGTAGTGCTATAGAACATGACTATAAGTTGGAGTACAACATGTTAGAGACAACAGAAATTTTACTAATGCAGAAACAGCTTATTATTAGTGAAGTTTATATTAGATTATTTGTAGTTGCTTAATATATTAATGTGAATTTTATCCTACAATGATATTACTACTTAATATTATTATTTTGTTGACATGAATAAATATTATTTATAGTTCAAGGTAATTTATTAATAATATTAATTATATTATATTAATGGAACTGTATTAAGTTGCAAAGAATTATCACTGATGCAGTGGCCATTAAAAAATATCCTGAAATGATCCTTTTATTGAAACCTCTTCCTCCTTATAATTGAAAAGCCATTTTATTTCCTCTAAGCAAATGACTGCAGCACTATAAGAGAGTACAGCTTTGCCCTCTTGATTCAGGGTGTGGTGTGTAGATTTATGCCAAATGGATGGCAGAGATAGTCACTCGCTGCCAAAAACCCAGCCTGATCTACTTTCCCTGGCAATCGGCCTGTCAAAAGCTTTGCAATGAACAGTTTAGACACTAAAAAAAAAGAAAAATCTCTGAATAATGTCTATGGCTAACTGGCAGACATTTATATATTTTATCATCATGTTAGATGAACACAGTTACATTCTTTGTACATAAACAGATTATCAACTAATGCAACTTGTCAGAAGTGAAATGAGGTAATCCAATACTAGCTTTTGACTAGTTTATTCAAGACTCTGCTGTACATCATTGCAGGCCAGAAGAGCTATCAAGCTAATATTTGAAAGCACTTTCTTCAGCACATTACCAATGAGTGTAATGGAACTATATGGAGCCATTACTCTCTACAGTCCTGCCATATTGATACGGCTGACGCTCTTAAACATGCTGTAAAGATTTTCATGAACGTATTTGTCTGGGTTTTAAAGATACATGAAAAGGAAGAGGATGAGATGAATGAGAAGAATGAGAATGCCAATTGTCTGAGTGAAGAACCTCTTATTACAGCTGATCAGGTGAGTTTAAACTTTTACAGCAACCTTTTAAAGAAATCATGATTTTTGTCTTTACTGTGTATATATACAAACAGATATGCACTGGTTATAAATGAGAATGACTATATGCTGTTTATATACAGAAGTATTTTTTTCTTTTTGTTAATTAATGCATCAAAAGGGTAATAGTAGTATCAATTCTAGCCTAATTCTATCACTTTACATAGAGCAGGTTTATACTTGAACACTAACCTAGCTTTAAACAAATGTGGTATGATTATTTGTTGCATCCTGTACAAAGCTAAATTTCAAAGCTACAACAAAAAAAACTGAATATGCTGATTATATTTTGAAGCATGTACTGGTCCTAAGCAAATAGTTTCTGCTCAAGACCATCTCATAAACAGCTCAGGACCATCTTAAACCAACTCATGACCAACTAAGAACCAGCTGCCATGCTTCAAAACATACGTAACCAGCATATTCTGTTTTTTTCAACAGGGCAGTTTTGTTGTTTCTTTAAAATGGTTTAAGCGCCCACTGAAATCTGTCATTTATTCTCTCACCAGGTGATTGAAGAGATAGTGGAGATGATGGAAAACTCACCAGACCCTGGAGAGACAGAGGAAGAGGAGGAGGATGATATTGCAGTGTCTTCCTCTAAAAGCAGTCCTTCTCTACTGGAGGAGATCCGCATGCTGTCTCAGGCCTCCAACAACAACTGCTCCTACGAAGGTGCTTGTTCAAACCTGCAATTGATAAATATCTTTGAACCACAGGGTTTTATTATTTTATATTTATCTTCATGGTTAAACGAACCATGATGTCTGGCAGCAAAAGTGTCCTTATTATTATATTATCAGATCAAGGTCAATGTAAACATGCTTTGCATCTCCCCAGGAAAAAGAAACAGGTGCCTATCGAGTACACGGAGAGGGTTGCTATTTAAATCTATGTTGTTTCAGCATTTCTTCATCCCGGATCATGTTTTTGAAAAGCCGCAGTGGAGCAAAATCGAATGAAAAATAGCCCACGTCAACTGAGAACGACACTAAAGAAACATTACAACATTAGTCACAGTGTGAATGTCAAGTGTTGCTCGCTTTGATCAAGTCTTATTAAACCGAATGCTTGTCATGCAGGTTTGAGGCTGATGCCAAGCTCGGCGCTGCTTGACATCTTGTGTCGGATGGAGGCGGCTATACGTGAGTATTCGGAGGAACTGGTGGCCCAGCTGGCCCGGAGGGACGAGCTGGAGTTTGAGAAGGAGGTGAAGAACACCTTCATCACAGCTCTGATGGAGGTCCAGAACAGACAGAAGGAGCAAAGGGAGCTGAGCAAGCGCAGGCGTAAGGACAAGGCCATGAGTCTACAAGGATCTACCCGCACCGAGAAGACCGGGAGCATGCCTGCAAAAGTAAGAGCGTTGAAATAAACTGCGTGATGTTTACCTCCATGCATAGACATCTCTCTCTGCGGTTAATGGACCTTGCCCCATTACTCTTCAGCTGCACTTAGCACTTACTGGAAGAGTAGAGGAAGCATTCCCCTGCAGTATGAGCTGTGGAGGCAATACCAGCTTCCTCTTACAGTAATGCCGCTGTGATTCGATTACATCATGCAAGGCCTGCGTCTCTGCGTCCTCATCCTCCATGTTCTCACAGGGATGAGTTGATCAATTTTTAGTCATTTTGTACACATTGACCAGTACGTAAATATGGAAATTGTCAAGCTCAAATTGAATAAATTATGTTCGCAAACATTTCCTGAACATTTAGAAACTTAGGACTTTAGCCAATAACTTATATAGCAATATTTTATGACTCATAATTTATAAATATTGATTTTTTTTGTGAATTTTGAAAAAGTATTATTTTAAAAAGTAAATAAATATATTACAAATATAATACAAATTTAATATTAATATTTATTTCAATGTAATAAAAAATGTCATCACTACATTACAGTGTAGTGTGTATAATGTTAAATAAAAATGATTTTGATAATTTGCTGAAAGATATTTGTAGATACTTACATAAGAAATAATTTCTTAATATAATAATAATGTCTAGAGCCTCAATTGAATTCTTCCAGCTTTTTTCTCTAGTTTGGCGTAGGATATGCACACAACGGATGCAGTGCTGTACAAAATGTGAGCTTCTCATACTTAATATTTCATGTTTTAATGTTTTTCAGCGCTTCAGCATGGAGGGTCTTTCCAACATCCTGCAGACAGGCATCAGACAGACGTTTGGGACCTCAGGGACAGAAAAACAGGTAAGGAGGAGCATTTCCGTAAATGTTTCAAACTAAACCTGCATATACTGTACATGCAGGAATAAGATGTTTATTTTCTCACAATGTCTGTGTGTTCAACAGTACCTAAACACAGTCATCCCATATGAGAAAAAAGGGACTCCTCCATCTGTGGATGACTTGCAAATGCTCACAAAAAGTAAGAGTACTGAACTGCACTAATGGCATTAGAAATCACCATAATATTTATTTGATTAATATTGGCTTGTATTAATTTATTTAATCTTTAAATTAAAAAAGTAACAAATGAAGGCCAACAATGGCAAACAAAGAGTGACCGTTATTTCAACTTATATTGTTTTTTCAGTTCTTTATGCCATGAAAGAAGACAGTGAGAAGGTCCCAACCCTCCTGACTGACTATATACTAAAAGGTAAATCTAAAACGTTTTTCGCCATGATATAATAAGTTGTTTTTATAGCTTATTTATAAAGCATCTTGGAGACGTTGTCACAGTTCTTCTGGATTTAGTCTGTCTCAGTTTGTTCTGTTGCTTCCTGTCATTCCAGACAGACTGGATGATGATCAGATCAGATCTCTGTGTGG
>JAUCMU010000002.1:11334340-11367236 GCA_032275025.1 Enteromius treurensis | reverse complement strand
ATATATTATGAAGTGATATTTGTCCCCTTGAACAGATATCTTACCTTTATGAAGGAATATTTTAACCGAGCCAACTTTTTGTCTGTTTAAGTTGAATGAACTAGTGAATTGAAATGATTAATAGTATCTCAATAACACAATATGGGAAATATATTAGATTACACACAAAAACAAAGGAATTCATATAACGTTATGCTCATTTTAATCGCAGCCCATTCTCGTTAGCTTATTTTAGCCACACTGACCCTGACTAAATCTTCCACAGCTGACGGATTATTTATATTACGTAAGGCGTAGGTTATCTTTTCCACATTTTATTAATAATAGGTCACCAAAAATACGTGTAAAGACTATTTATAACAGTACCTCACCTTCTGCTGTCTTCTTTTTAAAGCAAGTCTTTAACCGTTCACCTGTAGGTTACACTGAAAAGCGCGCGAAAATTAATGCGCACGCAAGACTGATTTTATTGTACATTTTTTTATCTGTATGAGGATCTTTTTCCGGGATCACAAATAAATAAATAAATAAATAATATTAATAAAAAATATAATAACCATTTACTTATTAGTGAGCATTAACATAAACACTGGTTCACAACAAATAGGCTATATGCTATCTAATATTCACAAAATATATGCTACATTTCTGACTATAGCCTATACTACATTACTATATTTCCGTGTAAATGAACAGACTGCATGTTTAGTTCCTTTTAATCAAAACAAAAATATGAATAAAAAGTGTTTTCATGTCTGCTGTCGGTAGTCATATATACAGAACAGTATGAGGTTGTCCAGTCTGCAATGACAAAAAGAAAAAAGTTTGAGCTTGAAAAACTATGGAGATATTTTAGTTACATAATTTCAAATAAATAAATTATGATCCACAATTAAATGTAAAGCGATTGACAAAAAAACTAGCATGTTCACAAAATAAATCTTAGAGTTCCACAAACATGAATTATATTTACAATTAGGTAAAATTAGACTTGCGAATAAAAACATACTCAGAAATATTCATTTTATTCTACAAACACACTAATCCACAAATGGATGGACTCCACCCACCTTCTTTTTAAGCCAATCAGATAATATCATATATTATATATAATTTTTCTTCTTCCTCTGTTGTTGTGTTGTGCATTAGCAACAAATTAGTGCACCGCTGCCCCCCAATGGTGAATTAATTGGCTACCTGAATATTCTTAGGAAGGTTTACTCATAGCATAAAGTAAGTCATTCTACTTGTCCTAGTAAAAATAACTACTAATTAAAGGTAACTAAGTATATAAAAGTAAGGTATACTATTGGATTTTACAGTGTATATATATATATATATATATATATTTATATATATATATATTTACACATTACATTTTACATTTTAGTTTATGTTTTGCAAATAACATGGTTTCGAGAGGATCATGAACGCAGTAATCACACACGGCTGGCAGCCGGTTCCCTAATCAATCACATCCAATTAAATCGCTTCCCCTGTACTATAAATTTGGCCAGCTCCTATGTTCCCACATCTCGCTTTGAATGCATACAAGCAATCGCTTACCGCATCCAAAAGCTAAGATGTCTTCTGATTCCTCAGACTATGCCTGCGAGCATCCCGCTCCTCAGCCTGCTCAAGCAACCCAGCCTACCGCTCAGTAAGCTGCAGCCCCAGGCTAAATCACCTGCCCCACGAGCTCACTCTCGCTCACCTCCGCAAGCCAGAAAAGCCACCAAAAAACCGCCACTTACCTCATCCCGGACCCTCCACGCCAGTCCAGCCGCTCCACTCCCTCAGCAAGCCTGGGCCGCGATCCAGAAGCTGAACCAGCACCTCTGCCTCTTCCACGCCGTCAGCAAATCCTCACAGGTAAAGATGTAGACCTTTTCTCACTCCTTTTACCTTTTTCACCAAGCCCTGCAGATCGCCAGGTGGAGTACGACAGCTTCACCATTACTCTTAAAAACCCCTCTTCTAATCCTACCTGCCTGCTCACCTTCCCAGAAATCTCCACCACTTTCCTCAGATTCATTGATATCATCTGCTCCGTCTATCCCCATAGGAGCCGCGAGCTCCACGACTACCTCGCCATCGTGTCGGAGCTTGCATCCTCCTATGGCGGAACCCATTTTTATACCTACCATCTCATGTTCTCTGCCAAAGCCACCGCCAGGGTGATTATGCAGATCCAGGTCCAGGGTGCCCCAGTAGATACACTTGTTCCTCTGGGGCACCCTGGACCTGGATCTGCATAATCGTATTTTCACCGGCTGTTGTAACTTCACCTGCGCGATCTGCAGTTCCGTCACCCACGAGTCCTCTGCCTGTCCTTTCTCTTCCTCCTCTCACAGCACTCCTACTCCTCCCAAGCCCAAAACCACCCGTTACGTTCCAAAAATTCCCTCTCTCTTTTCCATTTGCCACCCCTCCCCTTCTTCCCTTTCCAACATTTGCTTCAGTTTTAATACCAATAAATGCTACCGGCATTCAAAAATTATCTGTCCCTCTAATAATAAACAAACCAAAAAGTATTTATCGACTCCTGTCAATGTTTCATGTCTTTCTGCTGAACTGTCCCTTCACCCTGACCATAACTTCTCTCATTTTCTGTTATCAGGTTTAACTAATGGTTTCCATCTAGGTGTCATCTCCATTTCCACTCGATCTCTCTTCCCCACATAATTCTCCCACTCCCAGCATCAACAGCCTCATTCACTTAGAGGAATTTTCACTCCTATACCATTACGTTGACCAAGCCATCGAACTCATTAAAAAAGTCGGGAAAGGAGCTTGGATGGCCAAAGTTGATATCACATCCGCCTTCAAAGTCATGCCCATCCACCCTGATTTCTGGCACCTCTTTGGCATCCAGTGGCGAAATCTATTTTATTTCGCAGTCCGCCTCACCTTCGGATGCAAAAGCAGTTCAAAAGTATTTGATATGCTCTCCGAAGCCATATGCTGGATTCTCCACAACAACTATAAAATACACCATCTCATCCACCTCCTCGACGATTTCCTCGTCATTTCCCCATCCCACGCCCCGCCAGCAGCTGACCTTTTTACCGTCCTTCAAGTTTTCAAGAAACTAGGGATTTCCATTGCCCAAGAAAAAACTCTGGGCCCCAGCACAAGCATAGAATTTCTGGGCATTATCCTCGACTCCCTAAAATTCAAAGCTTCCCTTCCCAAAGAAAAATTTGACAGAATCACCTTAATCGCCTCTAACCTCCTAACCCACCCCCACTGCTCTAAACGAGAATTCCTCGTTTGAGGCAGACCCTTCACTTCCCACCTGCTAACCCTCGCCTCTTCAGTACCAGCTTTAGAGGATTCCCTAACCCTACCAGGCCTCTGCCTAAACGAAATGCAACTCTGGGTCTCATTCCTTTCCCGGTGGAACGGATATTCTTTTTTCTATAAAGATTGCCTAGCCAACCCCACAGACATCCAACTCTTCACTGACGCAGCACCATCCATAGGGTTCGGGGGCTTCTATCGCAACCAATGGTTCGCCTTCCCCTGGCCCCACGAATTAACTAACATCTCCCCTCATTTAGCCTCCACGACCCTCTACGAACTCTATCTCATCGTGGTTGCCGCTGCCCTCTGGGGAAACGAATGGTCCTCCACGAAGCCACAGTCCAATGTATTAACAAGCACAGTTCCCACTCCCCTGCCATCATGTCCCTTCTCAGACGCTTAGTCTGGATCTCAGCCCTCAACCAATTTATCCTTACTGGTAAGCACATCCCCGGAAAGGATAACACAATCGCTGACTCTCTGTCGCGTTTTATGTTTCAGTAATTCAGGATGCTAGCTCCGGATGCAGACCCTCAGCCGACCTCAGTTCCTCAATAAATTGATTTCACGGCTCCAATTCTCCCTCCATCTCTAACGCCCAAACCCACCTAATTATCAAAGGCATCCAAAGAGAAAACCCCTTCCGCCTCAACCAAAGGCTTCCTATAACTCTGGAGATCTTAACTCTCTGCATCTCCACCCTCAGAAGGAACTATTGCTCTCCCTTGGTCGATCGAACCTTAGACGCTATGTTCAGGAGCTTACCTACAGTAGCTTATAAAAACTCATTTGCCTTCTCCCCTCTAGAACCCCTCTTCCTAGACGATTCAAACCAACCTGCCTCAAGGTTTTGGTTTCAAAAGCACCTCAAATCCGTCCTTTCCAAATCCAGAGTCGCACCCAAACCTCTTCTCCTCCCATTCCTTCAGGATTGGAGCAGTTACTACAGCCGCTAAAAGAGGCCTAACCCCAAGCCAATTTCAAACCCTAGGCCGCTGGTCCTCCGAAGCTTTCAGGTGCTACATCCGTTTAGACCACTCTGCCATCCGCCAGGCCATGTTAACTATCACCAGCCTTCCACCAAGCCAAGAACCTCCCCAATCCTTTTCCAGAAGGTAACTTATCCTATTTTTCCTTAAGGTCTACGACCAGCCTCCGCGCAGGCTCCCTGCTCTACTCTTTCCTCCTCTATCCACTCCGCTGAGGTCCCCTAGACCTCTGCGTAGGTTTCTTCCCCATCCTCCGCGTAGGCTTCCCTGCACCGTTCCCCTTACCTCCGCCGAGGTCTTTTCTCCTCTATCCACCTCCGCCGAGGTCCTCATAACCTCCGCGTAGGTTTCTTCCCCAGCCTTCGCGTAGGCTTCCCCCAAAGCCCCACCCACTTACCTCCGTCAAGGTCTTTCTCTCCTCTATCCACCTCCGCTGAGGTTCCTAAAAAAAAAAAAAAAAAAAACACTCTCCGCGTAGGTTTCTTCCCTCGCATAGGCTTTACTACACACCACACAATGTAATAACAATGCAGATTAGTTTGTCTACAATAAACCTGAAGGTAAAAAAAAAGTGTATAATGTATTTAAAAGTGTATATTGTATTGACATGCAATTACTCCAGTGAAAAAAAATATATATTTTAGCTATTGTTATTCTAGATTAGTTTAGTTAAGTAAATAGTCTGAATTTCTTCTGTTGAAAAAAACATATATATCTGACTGAGACAAACAATACTTTTCTTTATACTAATGAAGAAAGAAAGCCATATGGGTTTACAAAGACATAAAGGAGAGTACATCACAGCTTTATTTAGATTTTTGTATGAATCAACCACAGCCACAAAAAACCCCTAAAAGGCCTATATTGAGCTTGGTAGTAATATATAATATGTAATAGATCTTACCTAGTGTAGAACTTTATGTTGTCAACGTTGCAAGTCTAATTTTACTTATTTGTAAATATAATTCATGTTTGTGGAACAAACTATTTATTTTGTGAACATGCTTGGTTTTTTGTCAATCGCTTTACATTTATTTGTGGATCATAATTTATTTATTTGGAATTATGAAGCTGAAAATATCTCCATTACAACAGTCAGTTGCACTGATAAGTACATACAACATTTTAAAAGGTTTACAGCGGTGGTTGAAAAGCATTTGAGAAATATGTGGTAAAATAATAAAACAAAAATATGACATGATTTTTGGCATACTTACAGATGCACTATTGTGATTTATTGTATGGTCTGCTATAGCCTACTTAAAGTGACCATAAACTGCCATTTGCAACCCATTTTACTTCCATAAAATGACTTATTTCTGAGTAAAACTGGGATGTTCAGTGATAATAAATACAATCACATTTGAGTTTCACTGGTGCATTTATTTCGTGGAAACTGGATGTTTTGTATCCAGTAAACCAGAAAAATCATGAACTTCTTCGCTGCAAAATTATTAAATGAACACAGAACTAGAATGAGAAATAAATACCTTATTTACAGTAAGGTAAAGGGATGTTTATAATTATAGTTTACATATTCAGTACAATACATCCGTTTTAAAATACCATCATGGGGTACAAAAAGCTATATAAATTAAGACACCACCAAATTCTACACTACCACACATCTCTGGGTTCATTTCTAAATATTTGGCCAAAAAACATTTAAAGGCAAATATAGCAACTTAATATGCACATTTTAAGTGATGTCCTTGGCATTCCCTTAACATATGCTGCTATAAAACATATGATATCCACCTTCAGTTTAACATAAGAGTGGGTGCAGCCATTCAAACCAAATAGCTTACTTCTAAATTGAAAATAATAAGGTGGACTGATCGCATATGTATTAAACATATTTAATTATTAATGAGGAGTGTCTAAATATGAGGAGTGTCTAAATAATCTAAATAATGTAGACCTTTCATTTGTTTTCATCAAGGCAAGTTAGCATCTTTAGATGGCAAAAAAAACAATCAGTAAAGCAGTAACAATAAAACACAAATAAAATTAAGTGAAAAAAAGTGAATGATTCATCGTGATTAACTGCATCCAAAATAAAAGTTTTTGTTTACATAATATATGTGAGTGTGCTGCTGTGTATAGCCATTTATAAATACACACATAAACAGTATATATTGAAAATATTTACATGTATATATTTATATTAATATAAATGCATTTAACATATATTAACAACATATTTTTCTTAAATATATACATGCATGTGTATTTATATAGGAATAATATACACCGTACACACAAATATTTTATAAACAAAAGACCTATTTTGAATGCGATTAATCCTGATTAATCATTTAGCACTAATTTTACAACACCTTTGTTTTTTTGATCAGTTTCTTTTTGTTTACAGATAAACAAGTTCCACTTTATAGAAGGTAGAGGATTTTCTATAATACTTTAAAGAGTAAAAAACTATAAAACAAGAAAATGAGCATCTTTACATATATTTGCTTGCTTTTTTATATTTAAACAAAATAAAAAAAACGTAAATAAAGAAAATTACATCATACAGTTTCCATACAGAGGCAATAATCTTTTCTAATGTGCTTCAGTTTGTGGGACCGCAGACATGACGACCTCTTCTGAAATGTTTGGTCCTATACCAGAGAGCCAGCCTGGTTTTGTGCTGGCACCATGATGGGAATCCCTCCCATGCGGGAGATGTTGGCAGCAGTTACGGTGGTGGGCAGCACGGGCGGACGTGGAATCTGAGGCTGGGCGGGGGTTGGCCGGGGCACTGAGGTGTGCTGGGAGACTCCATTGGTGCTGGGGGGTCCTGAGAGTCCATGGTGTGGGATGGGTTTGGTGTTATAGCCTGGCAATGTGCGCTCCAGGGTGGAGGCTGCTGGAGGCTGCGAGCGGTAGCCGGCTGTGCTGCCCGTGGCCGTGAGGATGGACGCTGTGTCGGAGTGAGGGTAGTGGTGGTGGTTCTGGGTGTCTCGTGGGTAAGAGCTGGTTTGAATGGAGGACAGGGTGCCGTTTTTAGAGATGATGTCAGATCCAGTGCCACTCTTGGCCCATGAGACGCGTTTGGGAGCCTGGGCATCCTCTCTGTAGTAACACTAAGTATTAGTGTCTATACAAGTTAGAAATCATTACATCAATCAAGAAATAATAATTATCTTACTTGATATCATTGGCTAAATCCTCCTCTGTGTCTTTCCGTCTTGTCCACATGAAGAAGAGGAAGAGAATGATGAGGATGAGAGCCACAATACAACCAACCGTGACACCAGCGATCATCCCAGCATTAGTCGCTGTGGGAAAAGTTAACGTACACTTTTTATCTTCAGACAACTTGACTAAACATTAAGTACGAAAAAACGGAATTAATAGAACAGTTTAAAAAATATTACGGTAAAAGTTTTGGTCTTGCCCTTAACTACTATGTACTTACATAAAAAATAAGTGAATTGTACTTATTGTTTATTATGTATTGCAAAAACCTTTTGCTGCTATTGAGGTGGGATTTGAAAAAAATCATTTATTCCTGAATTTTCAGCAGCCATTTTCAGTGTCACGTGACCCTTCAGAAATCATTTTAATGTCTGACCCTGGACCACAAAACCAGCATTAAGTTGCAAAGGTATATTTGTAGTAATTAGCCAAAATACACTGTAAGGGGCAAAATTATACATTTTTTCATTTTCATAAAAAAATCATTAGGATATTAAGATCATGTTGCATGAAGATATTTAAGAAAAAATGTCCTACCATAAATATATCAAAACTTAATTTTTTATTAGTAATATGTGTATCAAAAGACTTATTTTGAACAACCTTAAATTCAAAAATTTTGATTTTCTGCACCCTCAGGTTCCAGATTTTCAAATAGTTTTATCTCGAACAGTACTGTCCTATCCTAGCAGACTATACAGTACATCAATGGAAAGCTTATTTATTCAGCTGATATATAAATGTATAAATCTCAGTTTAAAAAACATTTACCCTTAAGACTGGTTCTGTGGTCCAGGGTCACATACGCCGATTTTTTTTGAAAAAAATAAATAAATAAATAAATCTTATAATAATCAATGTTGAAAACAATAATGCTGCTTAAAATGCATTTTTTAGGATTCTTTGATGAAGAGAAAGTTAGTGTCATGTTTACATAAATGTTTTTACTGTCACTTTTGATCAATTTAATGCATCCCTGCTGAATAAAAGTGAAAACAACAGTACGTACATGTGATGACCTCCAGGTTAATGTAGCACGTCTCCACTCCTGCAGAGTTGGATGCAGTGCACATGTATTTCCCTGACATATTACTGCTCAGATTGTTCAGCTTTAATGTTCCTGCCGTTTCATCTACAACAACAACAGCAGAGGGCTAAAGTTAGACTTGCACAATTACAAAAATAATTCAACCAGAGTTTAAAAAACAATCAAATATTTGAAACAGAGATCACAGACTGTCACAGTAACTGATAAAATATTGCTA
Source organism: Enteromius treurensis (assembly GCA_032275025.1). Taxonomy (NCBI): domain Eukaryota; kingdom Metazoa; phylum Chordata; class Actinopteri; order Cypriniformes; family Cyprinidae; genus Enteromius; species Enteromius treurensis. The sequence goes on along the minus strand of JAUCMU010000002.1, from coordinate 11,358,475 downwards.
GCTGAATGCCAGCCATGTTTATCCAATGCATCTAAGGATTCGATTCCAGTGACTCAAGAATTGCACAATAAAGGTCAACAAATATATGGTTTGAAGGTTTAATCTCAGGCCAAACGGGTTTCCCGTCATGCTTAAAGGATTATTTTAACCAAAAATGAAAATGCTGAAATAATTTGTTCGAAACATACAGTCAAACCAAAAATTATTTGGACATGACATGACATAACATTCTTGTGCCTTACTTGCACACACAGACAGACTCACTTTGTGCCGGAGGGAAGAAGACCTCTGAAGTGGGGCTGGTCTTGGTCCACTTGTATTCTGGTGCAGGTTTACCTTCATTAGAGTTACAAGCCAGAGTGATATTCCCTTTAAGAATGGGCCTTCCTTTAATTTGACAAACTGGCACTGAAGGAGGGACTGAAAGAAACAGGAAGGGATTTTAATGGTAAGAACAAGCATCTGACATGTACACATGCATGCATGTTTTATGACTGTGCAAGTGTGCACCACTGTGTGGCAGTAAGTACACACCTTTAACATCCAGGGTGATCTCTCCAGTGGGTCCTGTGACACCTGGGATAATGACCTGGCACATGTACTTCCCTGAGTCTGATGCTTTGGTGTTGTTAATGTATATAGACAGGTTGGTGTCGGGCATAGTATGCACAAAACCGACTCGACCTGCAAACTGGGAAGTGGTGGAAAGACTTACACCTCCACCGACGTATGAGGCAATCTAAAGAAAGACAAAGAAGAGGGTGGAAGGCATTAAAATAACAACTCCATTACATTTTATAAACGCACAAACTATTTTACACAAATATCAAACATTTGGATGCTTCTGATACTAATATACTGCAAAAACTGCTTAGCCATGCAGGCGGCTTGACATTTCTAAGCCACTGTGTAAAAATTCAAAAGAAAAAAATGAATGATGTAAGATCAGGGACAGGATTTCTCAGTGGACAGGTCTAAAGGATTCATACCAGCTGATTCCTCAGTGTGCAGATTTAATCTTGACTGAAGAAAATGCAGGATAGAGGATTTTACAATCTGCAGATGATACGGTTTCTTACAGAGTAATGAGGTGCTGTGTAATGCAAAATGAAAGACAACTGCTGCCAAGAGTAGACATTTCAATCACAGTATTATACTAGCTCTTAAGGTAAGATGGTTTAAGCTTGCAGGCGATATAAGATGGTAGATTAGTGATAATTCACATGACTTCTTTCCTTCAGTATGGTTAACACGAACGTGATTCTTTGATCTTGAAATTTGGGTACAATTCATTCTACATTATTATGTAACTGAATTAAAACAAAAACAAAACATCCATATAGAAAACACATTATTATAATCAGTCCAGAATAATATTTCTATTGCTCCGATTCATAATCCAAATCACAACATGCACAGATGGTGCTAAACTTTCTGGCATCTGCGCAAAAACTAACGAATGAATATAATCCCACCCATAATACCACACCATTTCAAAATCTAATTTGGACTGACACAACATTATCGGAATTTATTATAAATCTATGCTGAATCCCTTGGGAGTACTGCACTGGAAACATGTTCACATAAGTATTTGAGTATGGGTAATAATGAGGAGCGGGGTTTCATCTGGGTGCACTCTTGACCTCTAGATCAGGGAAAGAGTGACTATTACATTACACCAGCTGCATGTCATGTTACGTTCTGAGCCACTGTGAGAAAAATTTGGATTTTTATGAAACTATGAAATCAGCTTGAAAACAGCCAATGCATGCACTTGACCCAAGATATAACATGCTTTTCATTTCTAAAATTTTAATTATTCATAATTCACATGTTATTATCTTTTACAATAAAATAATCTCTCATCTATTCAAACTAAAATAGCTTAAGAAATCAATTAATAATAATAGCTTGTTTATTACTAGTTAAAAGCATCATTACATCTAATGCTTAATTTATTTTACTAGGCATGCTTTAAATAAATAAATAGGTGACAAATAACATGTTCATGTTTTAACATTAAGATTTTAGGGTGCTATAGGTATATAGAACAAAATAAAAGGAATTAAGTTTTTTGCAGCTCACTTAAGTGTTTCTTCAGTGACAAATACATTTGCATAAAGTATAAATATTATATATATATATATATATATATATATATATAAAATAAAATTTTGACAATTCTGACATGTTTCATTTTTACTTATTACTAATTTAAAGTTTTTTTTAGTTCACTTAAGTATGTGACCAATAAAATCTAATTAGTTGTATAAAGTTGTATAAAGTATAAATATTCAATGCTGCTTCTAAATTAATAAGTATAAAACATTTTTTATGAATTATGAAAATGTATTAAATCTTAATTGTAGAAGTATTTTTAGATAGCATAGGATTTCACAAAGTAGGACACTATTGTCTCTGTCAACACAAACAATGAAAAACAACATAAGAAAGATTACCATTTCCGTGCTGTCGGATATGTAGTTCCAGACCACTGTATTTTTCTCAATCTGCGCACCAGAGTAAGTAGCCTTCAGCACTACCATCTTCCCTTTGATCACTTCTACATTTTTCTGAGGCAGCTGAAGTTGGGCCAGGTCACCTGGAAAGATAAAGCAAGCAAGCATAAATCGATTAACAACCTCAAAAACACTAAATATTTCCATTCAACCCTAACAGCCTAGTCCAGGTGAACTCATACGAAACATTCAGCAGTGACATACACTCCCCCAAGTGGAGGTATACAAGCTGAATCCAGCTGTCCTGGTTGTCCGTTTGATCCGCCAGCTTGGCCGGGATGCTTCAGCTCGGCTCCCGAAGAAACAAATATGCGCCACACAGAGACTCTGCTTCCAAAATCCTCTTGTCACTTATGATTTCAGATGAAAGTATGCAGGGAAAAAAAAAACTGGGTGACGTAAATCACACAGCATCTTGTTTTAGGCTTAGCAGAAGGTATGTGGGAGGGAGAGGGATATTCACAGGCCCACCGCATTGAGCCTCAATACCACGCGTATGTTGAATTCCCCTCGCTTAAGTGTAAACCCACTAATCCTCAACTAGAATCCTGTTTGCGCTCATCTTTCAGACAATTTCTCCTGCTTTATGTTATAAGGCTGGTCTTCAAACTAGCAACGATAGTTAAATTGCTTCCATTGACTCCACCAAATAAATCCGTCGCTCAATTCCCAAATTTGGCCCATATGTGGGACAGGATCAAATGCTGAATCGCATTATCAATGTACGAAGGAATTAATCTGCTTTCATGAAAAATCTTGATCAACATTTCTTCTTAGAGGTCAAAGGTTATGATTTCTGGTTGTGTCTCTTCCAGATTTATCATGCAATCAGTGTCAGTTTTATTGTCTAATGGCACTGTCAAGGAACAGAGGTCATGGCAGTGATCCAAAGGCCATACATTGAACTGGTTCCAAATGGGCTGTATAAATTTAAAAAGAAACATTCAGAAAGGACAGAATAGAATGTGTACTGATTATCACGATATGTATCAGAGATGTTGTATGTGTACAGTATATATTCTATGACTTTTTCATCCTTCCATCCAATAATTATTATTACTTCTAGCCATTCTGCCAAATTGGAAGCTTGAATTGGAGTTTAATCTAGTATATCCTACATCAGCTAGATTTGTAAATAAAACAATCTGGCAAAAACACTAGCAGTTTAAATGAAGAGTATGCAATTTTCATTCACAATAGCACAACACATCTAGAACGTTTTCCATAATCTGCATGCTAGGGTACCATAGAAACCATGTTATGCCCTGAGCATCTTAGAAGCAATGCTTAAAGACAGAGGAGAAGTTATTATTTTCCATGAACTTTTAGAACAAGAATTTGACTTTAAACTGTATAACTGCTTACACACCAGTAGAGGGCAGCAAAAGCTATTCAATAACCTCAGACAATATATATATACATATATATATATATATATATATATATATATATAAATACAGAAACACCAAATAAAAAATATTTTGTGTACTTTACTACTAAACATTCATTCATTCAGAACTTATGATAGATATTCAATGATTTATGCAGTCAGTCTTTGTTTTCAATGCATTTATAGTCACTGTGTTTATCTGCATCTACCAAAGAGTTTCTAAATCATTAGGTGCATTACCCAGCATTCCCAAGTCTACTCCTCATCTCTTGATCGCTCTACTAAAGCCTCAATAAGAGATTAAACTAGTAGCTGAGGCTCAGTAGGGAACCTGTGTTAGCATCTCTCATTAATAAGAGCACTTTTGGGAGTGTTTTCTCTCTCTTGTGAGCACAGAGTCTCTCTTAGCAATGTTTAAGTTCTCCTATTAAACTCACTCATTGGAAGAGCAGCCTCAAACAAACATGAAGCTATTTACAAGCCACAGGAGGAAATCATCTGCGATGTAAAATTTAGTGGGCGCTAACCAGTGACCAGTTCAAGTGAATGTCTACTGGTCACTTAACAATGATAAATGATTCCTCTGGAAAATGTTGTTTTGTGTTACTGTGAGAATGAAAGAAGGACAAAAGCAGAGAGACCATTTCCCCGAGTCTTCAAGCGTAATAACATCACAGCATCTTCTGATTTATCTCCTAATGACAAGACATCCCAGTACTGTCCCAATCCCATCAGCCTAATGAGCCTTCAAATGATTTCTGGCATTATAGTCCTCCAAATCGCACATTTGTGTACACAAATGTTTTCGCTGATGCAAATGGGCTTTTGTTTGTTCGGCTGTGGACCCCAGAAAGTTCTGAGGAAAGCTCTGAGGACAGGTATGGGAAGAATGAGAAGAACATGCAGAAAGAAAAAGGAGCTCATGTCAAGTCAAATATTAAATACAGACTTTAATGTAAGACTAATGAGAAGAAGAAAAGAGTGTTATAAATCTTCTCGCATCATTCCCACAGGTATGATCTGAACGATATATGCTACTAAGTGGCATGAAGTCAGAAAAGAGATCATCAAGGAAAAGAAAAGATCATCAGAGGCACACATGCTGGAGAGGTGATGTAGTGTCATCAACCAAAATCGTATCCATGTTGTCACCAGAAATAGCCACAAAAAAGTGGAATAGTGGTCACACACACACACGCGGTTGTACGGTTGCCCATAAAAACGTAGCATTAACAGCACCAGCTATACAACAAAGATGCACAAAGTTCAGTGCTGGTATATACAGTGGCTACAGAAAGTATTCAGACCCCCTTTGTTATATTGCAGCCACTTGCTAAATCATTTAAGTTCTTTTTTTTCTCCCCCCAATGTACACACAGCACCCCCATTTTGACAGAAAAACACAGAATTGTTGGCATTTTTGCAGATTTATAAAAAAATTAAAAACTGAAAAATCATATGGTCCTAAGTATTCAGACCCTTTGCTCAGTATTTAGTAGAAGCACTATTTTGATCTAACACACCCATGAGTCTTTTTGGGAAATAAGCAACAAGTTTTTCACACCTGGATTTGGGGATCCTCTGCCATTCCTCAGGATATCCCTGTGCCTGGCCACATTCATCTTTTCCTCGATTGTCGTCTTGTCCCTGCAGCTGAAAAACACCTCCACAGCATGATGCTGCACATCCATGTTTCACTGTTGGGACTGTATTGGACAGGTGATGAGCAGTGCCTGGTTTTCTCCACACATACCGCTTAGAATTAAGGCCAGAAAGTTGTATCTTGGTGAGAAATAAGATTCTCTGGTCTGATGAGACCATCTTGGAGTCCTTCAGGTGTTTTTTAGCAAACTCAGTGCAGGCTTTCATGTTTCTTGCGCCGAGTAGAGGTTTCCGTCGGGTCAATCTGCCATAAACTGGTGGAGGGCTGCAGTGATGGTTGACTTTCTACAACTTTCTCCTATCTCCTGGCCGCATCTCGGAAGCCCAGCCATGGCCAGCTCTAGGAAGGGTTCTGGTCGTCCCAAACGTCTTACATTTAAGGATTACGGAGGCCACTGTGCTCTTAGCAACCTTAAGTGCAGCAGAATTTTTTTTTCTCTGACATGAGCTGTAAGGTCAGGTGTGCGGTGTGTGGGTTTCCTAATCAAGTCCAATCAGTAATATCAAACACAGCTGGACTCAAATGAAGGTGAAGAACCATCTCAAGGGTGATCAAAAGAAATGGACTGCACCATTAAATATATGATTGTCACAGCAAAGGGTCTGAATACTTAGGACCATGTGATATTTTAGTTTTTCTTTTTTAATAAATATGCAAAAATTTCAACAATTCTGTCAATATGGGGTGCTGTGTGTACATTAATGAGGAAAAAACAACAATTTGATTTTAGCAATATATGCAATATTATAAAGAGTGAAAAATTTAAGGGGGGCAAAACAGACCAGGTGCATACAAAATGACATTCAGGCATAATAAAATCTTACAGATATAGACATACAATTTGCACTTGCAAAATCCAGCTTTGCCTTCACAAAAATACATTTAATTTTAAACCATAATAAAATAGAAAACAATTATTTTAAAATGTAATAATATAAAAAAAAAATATTGTTGCTTTTAACCAAATTTTTAAATATATAAATGCAGCCTTGATAAGCATAAAAGACTTTGTACCGACCCGTAAAAACTGATCCAGAACTTACATAAATAAATAAACATTGTATCTGTAACATTGTATTTCAACTCACTTTGGTTGTATAAAGAAAGACAGATCACAGTTATATAATTGTACTCTGAGACTCTCAAACATATAATGTTTTTGCATGTAATTTATCTGCTATATGTTAAGAGCTAGGTTATTAATTTTTATTTTTTTAATGCACTGCACCTGTTGAACATCAGCTGAGCCTAAAGTTTCTATGTGGAACATTTTGCTGAAAACCATCTAATTTTTGATAACCCCATTATTCTAAAGTGCTGCGCTAACATAAATCAAGACTCTGCAGTGCATCGATTAAGCAAAACAATTGGTTTAATGTTTAATGTCCTCATGGTCTCAGATATTAACCTTTAAAAGTGAACAATAATGTTTTCTTGATAATGTTCCTGATCTTATCGTGAAAGATTCAATCAGAAACAAAAGGTAACACCTTTTACCCAGTTACCAAAACTGACCTTCCTTTATGGGTGACAAGACCAAACCTTCCTAATTTTAAATCTCACCCCTCCAACAACCATGTTACTCATGTAGAGACACTTCATTATTCATCCAAGTTCCGCCCTACGTTACTATCTCACTGAACATCCTGTTTCACTCTAAAATCTGTCACATTATGAATGTTATTAAAATCATGTTGACTTTAATGTAACGCTCTTGAGGGAATCATAGATAACGTGATTCACAAAGACAAGAACATAGCAAGGAAAAGCACAACCTGAGTTTGCGCCCATGCGTATGTTTATGTGCATGACTTAAATGGAGATACTGATGCTTTTAATCGCAGGAAGGGCACTATTTATTTTTTGGAAGTTGGCACTAAGCTGTGATAAAGAGTTTGGGAAAGGCATTTGATGCATCTGACAGTTTGCGTGGATGCCAAGGAATTGGGTGGAGGCCAGAACTTCCTGCACTCTCTCTATCTATACTGCAAAGTTACCGTTACCGCATTCCTGCCCCTGGTCTTCAGTCAGATCTGAGAACGAAGGCCTTTTTAAGAGGAGTTAACACCCAAAATGATTACAGATGCTTTGGTAAAATTAGTCAAATGAAAATGACAAATCTAATCTCGACCTGATCAGATCAACCCCGAGAACTGATGGCCGGGGTGGAGACGTACACAAGCGCACTACAGATCTGAGAGATTGACTGATGGTTTTCTTCATGTCACTGATAAAACCTTTATGAAGTGGTTTTGTAATGAACACTCTAGATGTGGTAGGGAGGACCTTATTTGTGTGCCTTCAGGGAAAATTGCTATCTGAGAGAGTAATTCTTCAGAATGAATCAGTAAAAGGATAACCACTAAAACACAGCATTGGAGTATTTTGAGTATTCCTCTTTTTTATTTTATTTTTCTGCACAGGATGCCCTTTACTTGCCATATGACAAGAAAACCATCACGCCTTTCACCAAGGTACACCAATTTTTTGTAATGTTGTGTTTTTAAGAACCTATGTGTAATAAAAGATTTCTTCTTCTAGAAGCTTAGACAGCATCGCTTACAGAAAAACCAGCCAAGGTTGCCCTCTTGTCACCTCCTCTAAAAAAAAAACTCCTTATCTGACAAGAAAACTCTAATTCCCTTGTCTCATTTTGATTTCTCTCTCTACTGCCATTTTTTTTTTTTCCAATCTCCTCTTCTCCTCTCTATTATCTCTCGGTAATTACAGACAATGGTTGAGAGCGGATAGAGAGCATTAGTTCTATCAAACTGTGACTCTGTTTGGTTCATTTGAGAAATATTTGTAAGTCATTAGTTTAATTGCAGAAGTAAGATTGCGTGTTATTCATATATTATATCTGTGGCGTAAGAGAGCGGGTGGATGTGATGAATAAAAAGGAATGATAAGAGTCTCTGCGATCGACTTTAGTGCAGCTCAAGGTTAATTGGAGCATTAATGAATGCGCAGAGAGAGAAATCTGATGTGGCTGGTGAAAAATGGAGCCGACTACAGAAAGTCTCACTCTTTCTACAAAATCAGAATTGGTGAGAAATGAGGCGGTAAGAACATGTGTTAGTCATATTTTGTATATGTATTAAAATAATCATTAAAAAAAAGATTGTATAATACCTTAAATATAAAACCTTTTTTTTTTTAATAGGATGAAATGCGACCTGTAAGTTTTCCATTGAATTCACCAAAGAACCCACATCAGTTACTCTTTAAATTCTGCCCGTTGCATTTTGGGTGAAAAACACTGGGACATATAAGGGCAAATCTGGAAGTGAAGACAGAGTCTAAGTCTAGTGTATTCCTGTTTCTTTCTTTCCTGTTTCCTGTGCATTGTGTTAAAACATGGATACAGGAAAGAACGCTGGGCCAGATAAGACAAAGACTGGGACACACTCCAACAGCACATAAAGATGCAGGGTCACAACTACACACACCTGCATTTTATCTAAGATCCTGAAATAACTTCACTAACTTGAGCTTGTGTTGCTCCTGCATCAATCGTGGGGCTCAGGATGCTCCTCTGGCCCAGATCTGAATGCTTCAACACAGTGACTGACAGCTAGGAGTCGAATCTGTACAATACTGAGAGGTGGCAGGTGATGCAATCTGTCCAGAAGACACTGGATTAACATGATGAATTGTGCTGGGATTACCCTGTGTTTTACAGGAGCCGCAAAATGTGATCATCCGTGACACACAAACCTCCTGCCTTTAATCTGATTCAGAGACGCCAGCTCTCATCTCAGTTTAAGGCTGTATTAATCAAACCTCACACCACTGCGGTCATAAGTGACACAAACCCATTACTGACAGCTGAAATGAAAACTCCCATGTTAATACAGTGCTTTCGAATAAATCACTAAAGTGATCAAAGTGCAACAAAAGTGACAGTAAATACTAAAAACACTATTCTGAAAATCTATTTAATTATTTTTGGCTAATATCTACTAATTTTACAAAAAAGTCTACAAAAATATTAAACAGCAAAATTGTTTATATATAATATATATGTAAATAAAACGGTTATATTAAATTGTAAAAAATATATAAAAATATTTTTACATCAACTAAACGCAGCCTTTGTGAGCATTAGAGTGTTTAAAAAAAAATACAAAAAAATCCTACCAATCCCAGTGTATTTTATATTTTCAAGAAAATACACATATTTAATAAATTTATAACTAATAAATATTTTTTAACTACATTTTTATTAATATTACAGTAATTTATTAAAATCAATAATCCATAATTGATGGCAATAAGCTATGAATAATCATTTTCATGTCATGTGGTGTTAGATAAAGACGACCAGAAGAAATTAATGACAAAAAGTTCTTGAGTGTAGATACCCTGAAATACAACTGCAAAGTATGCCATCTTGCATAAGTAAAATTAAGAAAAATTCAGAATTTTATAATTAAACTACATGCTGAGGATAAATGCCCAAAAACGAATTACCCATCTATGAAGACAACGTAATTACCATAGAGCTCCGGCCCTCTAAATCTTATGGAAAACAGTGCAGATAAATCAATGAGACCAAAGCCTTATCTCTAAGCTCTGCAGAACTAGTATATCAGGAAAGAGATACGGCTTAGTCTAGGATGGATGTGGTTTATCACACTGAGTTTGAGCAGCAGTATGGACTTTTCGATTAAGACTTGTATACAAGAACCACGTTGAAATGCGTCAGATGCTTGACCACAGCAAGTAGATAAAGCTTCTCTGGTAGGCTGAGTGAGGCATTAATCTTAAATTGACGTGAGAACCGATAAAACAAATGTTTGTGGAGCTGAATAAAGAATCTTTTAGCCCGAATACCACCAGAAAGAAAAACAGACAGCTTTCTTTATGCCGCCCTTTCTGTGCTTTATCATTACGAACATGAAAACATACTAGCAACAGAGCAATTTTAGAAATTATTTTAGTACTTTGCAGTGGAAAATGTCTGTTTCGAGCCTAACATGTTTGCAATAAAATTAGCAACACCATCAGAAAGGCCGAGTATCATAGGGGATGGATTACATTACACTCTCGGAAGACTTAACATTCCCACACAGTGTCAGTTCAGTTAAGCAACGCCGTCACAAAAACACACACAGTCCTGATCTGCTACTCCAGTCCTTAGTCTTGAAAACACACAAGGTCACAGCTGATGAGTAAAGCTCATGAAAGGGGAAGCTGGAAGGCCAAAGGGATGGGCACGAGCAAAAACAGTAGGTCGTGATGTTGTGTTTGCCCAGAATTAATCATCTTTGTTTTGCTTTTTTGATTCTAAGGAGCTCTGATTAACCCGAAGATCAACAGAAACAAACAAAACCGGAGAGGATGTGGATCCTGTGGCACGTCTCGACGCACACGCATGCACATCCTGGGGTCGGTCACGTTTCCTTCTGCTGAGGTCGCACCTTTGATCAAACTCTCAAGCTGTGTCTATAACAGCATATTCCCAGCGTGAATGCTGGTGGCCGCTCGAATTCAGATGGAAACGTCTAGAGAGAATACGGAAAAAACCCTTGTTTTCAGATGAAATAGTTATGAAAACACAGTCCCTGAGAGAACAGTGACGACCGGTTTATGGAAAAATAGCAATTTATAGAGTGTCACCACCCTCGACAAATCGCTTGCAGGGAACAATTTCAGCCACAGATTAACCTCACGCAAGTTCCAGCAAAAAACAAAACAATCACAAGAGATTACACTGCTATTGTTTATCGAAATGAAAATTCCAGGTTTTTTTTTACATAATATTTATGGATAACTAAATATGTCTGGTTATATATATACTGTGTATATATATGTGTGTGTGTGTTTGAGTGTGTATGTGTGGGCATAGATTAATTTTGAAATTAATCTAGATTAAAATGGCTCATTTGAGATCTGCGAAAGGTATTCAAAATTTGTGTGTTACCGATTATATCTGAGATATCTGTGTGTCAGTACTGCCATCTTAATCTTATTGCATTGAATTGTGAAACCAAGATTCACACCCCTACTTTTATTATTTATGAACACAACGGCCCAGTTTCACAAACATGGCTTAGCTTAAACCAGGACCAGGCCTTAGTTAAATTAAGATATTAATGCATCTTTTACACAATGTTAAGATATGTCAGAGCAAGATATTTTGAGTAGAAGCAGTTCAAACATGCATTTTAGAATATCATATAATAGGAGAATATCACATTCTCATTCAGGATTACTGCACATGGCTACATTTTAAATCACATTTATTTTGTGCAAAATGTACTTTTTTATCATTAAATAAACAGGCTATAGTCTGAATACAGCCTGTTAAAGCTGCCGCTACAAAAAGAAAATAGGTAATCAACAAATCTATGGCAGGTTGCAGCTGACAAATAAATCGTTGTCTTCACCACAAGACCACGGAAGTTCCTGTCATAAACCATAGATGGACATGAAAGTGTTCCCTTAGCACTCACAGACGTTGTAATCTTTTAACGCATATTAAAAACACGTAATGTTGCAAAGTATGTTTTGCTGTTATTATTATGTTAGTCATACTACAAATACCAGCGCCATGTTTTCCGCGTTTGAATGACGGAGTCTTATGGGTAATGTAGTTTAAAATGTTTAATAATAAAATGCTGAAAATACAACCTTTTTTTGGACTAAGACTTAGGGTTAGAGAACCCCTTTTGTTGAGGGTTCTTCTTGATGGGGGATCTTGTGCTCTGCAGTATCACTCGATACCGTGTGGTTGATTTGCTGTGTCTAAAAGACCCATGATTCAACACAAGTAAAAACGGGTTTATTCATCTGTTTATTTAAAACTGCAACAGGTGTACACAGTCAGTTATAAGTTAGGCTAATGTCAAGGCCAGCAGCCCCCTAACAACTCATTTGAACGCACGCGCTTCCAATTTAACACATGACCTCATCTAACGTGACGCAGAAACACTGAAATCATTTAAATAATGCCCGTTAACCCCGCAAACTCGCTGATGACGTCACTGCCGCTGAAGTTGCTGCGTGGTATTTGGACGCATCTGCTCTCCACCGACGTTAATGGGAAGGACACTTACAATTGCTTTTGTCCTTGTTAAAAACAACCATAATCTAATGTACTTTTTAAAGGCAGTTGCTTCTGGCAACATGGGTAGTTCGTGTGTTGATATCATGAGACTAATATCATGTTTTATATAACACCAGTCATGTTTGAAACGGTTAGCATGTTTCTTCTTATCACGGTGAGAGAGAGAATATTTGATTAAATGCTATACTGTGATACAAGCTGTCAAGTAGTGTTGCATTGCAGTTGTGTGTTTATTGTCTTCCACGTTTCATCAGTCAAAGCATCTCTATCTGCATGTTATTCTGCTGTAGTGATATCTGATTCATTTGGCCATATAAGACATTTCCTGGGCCTCACTTGTGAAATTGTCATCGCAGTAACACAGGAGTTTTGAGTTGACATAACTGTGGAAATTTTCTGGTATTCAGGTGGGGTTGCATTTCAGACCCCCAAAGAAGAAAAACTCAAAATGGAAAAATTGTTGACACTCTCTTTAAATAGACTGATTCACTATAACTAAATTTAAGTAAATGTACACATTTGTTAACTGTTTTGTTTTCAGAATGCTAATATATGTGACATCTAAGTAATAATGTATTATTTTATAGGTAATATTACTACTGTATCTAACCTGGGTCCCCGCATTTTGGTTCGTTCCTCAATCCATGAGGCTGCGTCTCAAAAAAAACAAAAAACAATGTCACCTGAAACAATATAATGCAATCTGAAAAATGAAACTGCAAATGAAAGTTAGTTTCCCCAATACTTTAACAAAGTTTTCTTTTATTAAAAATGTAACCCTTTTTCCTTCCTTCACATCCATTCTGTGCTTAAAAGCGAGCATGTCCATTTAAAGTCAGTGGCACTCATGACATAATCGAATTTTCGACCACTCATTCTTATTCGGATGCTGTTGCATGTGAGACCCTTAAAGGAAGAAAAGAAAACTCTAAATGGAACAATTGTTAATACTTTCTTTAAATAGAATCACAGCCACTGCCATTTTAAATGTAAAAACCAATACATCTATATGATTCTGTGTCACATGAATGAAAAAACTGGTGCACATTGGCTGAATGGAAACCGATGGAGTTGGCACTGGTTAGTATGATGTCAACTGGATCCCCTGTACTGCAGGCTGAAGTACACTGGTACTTGTGACTGTAGCCACAGGCGCTACTACCACAGCTGAGTTGGGGAAAGAAAACAAGACAAATCAATTTATAATTTAATATTACTACCCTCCTAATTAATGTACAATCCCAACGAATGGAAAAGTTCACCCAAAAAATGAGAATGCGCGGAACATTTGTTCACCCTCCAAGATGCAAAAGAATTTGTTTCTTTATCATAATATTATAGGTATTTTGACCAAAAGTAACATTTTGAAGTTAAAAATGCCTTAATGACAAATTTGTTCTTACAAACAAAGCTTTTTGCTCCGTAAGACATTCATTGATGGACAGGAGTGGTGTTTATTGTTGTGATATTCATTCATTCATTTATTCATATATTTCTCAAAATCTGACCCTCATTAAGAAACAAACCCATCTACATCTTCGATGGCCTGAATGCATTTTCAGTTTTTGGTGAACTATTGTCTTGACACTAAAAACACTTAGATCTGGGTAGTCTACACATTTTATAGAAAAAGCACCAAGGGCAGAAGCAGCAGGTGATGAACACAATGACGAGGATCGCAAGTCCCCCTATTACTGATCCAATGACAATATTACGGTTTGTGCTGTTGAACAGATAAAAACATGAAGCAACAAGCATTAGTACGCATCTTCTATAATCGGTAAAATCTTATTTATATATTAAAATGCTATTAACATTTTATTTATTTAAAGTGTATTATTATTAATTTAATGAACTTGATTTGTGCTTGGATTGCCAAAAATTTATAATATCTAATCAGGATTCAAACCATGCTGTAATTGCAAACCACCACTAGAAAAAAAAAAAAAAAAAAGCAAAACGTTTGTATCCACCTTTTACATTTTTGTAAATAGTGGACCAAGAGGTGGACCAAGTCAGGGGTGGTTGTAAGAATTCATCTTTAGGGGAGCTTAACCCACAAAGAGACGATTAGATATCTAGATGGGCCCTGTGGACAGATCACCGGAACCAAATGCACACAAACACACACACAATCTGACATGCACTTAAAATTGAACTGGAAATTAGGTGCTGGGCGTCCGGACAGAGGAGAACTGGCCCCAACTAAGCCTGGTTCTCCCAAGGTTTTTTTCCCCATTCCCTCATGGATGGGGTTTTGGTTCCTTGCCGCTGTCTCTTCTGGCTTGCTCAGTTGGGGTCACCTGATTTCCAGTGATTATCATAGTTTTGACTACAGAGAGCGTCTCTGCATTTGTCATTATACATTACCATCACTCTGTTCTACTTGATAATATTCAGTGCTTTGCTACAATCTGTATGGTTAAAAGTGCTATATAAATAAAAGTGATTGATTCATTGATTCATTGAGATATCATACAATGATACAAATGACCTGAATAAACAGTATTTTATGGTGTTTATAAAAACTGTATTATAATGATCTATTAAAAGTGATTCTAAATGTTTGTTTTTGCATGATTAGCATTATTAGCCTAATATATGGTGTACAAAGCTAAAACTAAAATATTTTTGTGCAAAATGTTTTTTTCTTTTTTTTTTTCAGTTTTGGAGTCATCAAACTGAGTTAGACCCACAAAGCAACAGTGTGTACACAAACTCCAGCAGAGGGCACTCCACCCCAGATTGCTGTGCTTGTGCTTCCCCTGTCTGTGTGTTTCTCTGTCTTGGTGTAAGGACTCTTATTGTGAAGATTGTTACCCACTGTTTCTGTGCTCACCTGTCCTTTAGCTCCCCTGTTACTTACCATGGCAAGTCATTGGCTCCTCCCCCTGGTTAACTTGAAAAGTTCTGTGTGTTTGTAGCCTAGCTGTCGGGTATTGAGTTAGCCTCATATAAAGCCCTGCGAATGGATCTGTACGTCTCTGACTCTAATGTTACACATAGGTCTGAGACACCTTTATAGTTTAAGTGGACCAATAAAGGTGGCAACTGCAAAAGTGTGAACACAAAGAAAACAGTCCTTTTTTTTACTTGGTCCAGAGGCGGTTCTTGAGCCTTTATAGACGGGCTTCAGCCCCCCTATTTATCATCTCACTCCCCCTAAAACTATAATTAGTTACCTGAACAAACAGTCCAGTGCTACGTCCTCAAGAAGGTTTATCATTCTCGTTTGTTTATCAATCTCAGTGTGCAATACTGCAATAGAATGTTATTTTGAATTATTATGAATTATCTGTGCGTGTAAAGTAAAAACTGAAAAACACTTCCATGAGTTCGGGTCATCCACTTTCACGTTTTTCTGAGCAAATAAGCAACATATTGCTGTCACAATAGTCGTCCTGACAAGGATTCAAGTAAACATACTATGTCTTAAACATAAACAGTTATGAACATATTGCATGTGTGTCAGTATCAGGCAAAGGATCCATGCATTTCTTATATCAGGCTCATAATGTTAAATTAGAAACGTTCAGTAACTTATATTTCATTCATCCAATTAAAACACTTAGGGTAATGATTTCACATATATGTTTTAAGTTGAGCCAATGAAAAATAAATAACTTGCCCGAAACAATATTTTCTATGTCTATAAAAACTATATGTTTTTTTTCTTTCTTCAACTAAAACTTTGTGCCAATTAAAAAAATATAGATGTGAATCAATAATCATTTTTTCAATTGGACGAATGAAACACTTTTGTACATTGTTAGCATATTACTTAATCAATATACTGTAAATGATTAAATAATCATCTGCTAACTACTTGTAAATGATTTATAACTCCATCTACTAAACATATTGACTTATCAATTATTAATCATAAATGCCTCACATCTGGAAGTTCTTATAAAGTGTTAACTGTAAAAGTCCTTACATAGCGCAGATGTTTTGATCACGATCGGATAAGTGCAGTTGGTCATCGTAGCAGCAGTATCTGAAGTAACAGTTTCCACAGCAGTGCGAAAATAAAAAACAGTATTGCATGGTATTCTTGCTGAAGTAGCCCATGCAGTCATTACCTAAAACCAAACAAAAGAACAGTAATACAGACGTGATAAAGCAATCTGGAAAAGAGAACATGAACATCATGAAGCAGCATTAAATCAAGCACCGAATAAATGTTTTTGGCAGCCATCTAGTTGAAAAACTAGTTGATTTAGCTTTTTGTAACAGGTTGCCTAACTTACCTGCTGTTACCGTGGAAAAACCTGCAGACAGGATCAGAAGAGCGGCTAAGGTAGACGCCATCGTGCAGCTCTTCCTTCTCACCTTCTCTTGATGCACTCTATTACCAAATTGGTTCATGGGCGTCTCTCTCTCTCTCTCTCTGTGTGTGTGTCTGTGTGTATACATATCCTTTTTATCGTACCATTAATGAAGAACCTCTTGGAATTGTCCAAAATGTGCAATAAAAATAGTCTCATTCCTCTAAGATTGTTTTCCCACATTGAAAACAGTTCAATTTAAGATTTCTGCTGTATTTATTCACCATAAGTCTGATTTTTTTATAAAATAATGTTCAAAATGACAATAAAATCATGCATGTTTTTTTACACATAGAGATGGTACATGAACTTTCTTTTATGGAAGGAATAAAAACTACATTGTGTATGTAGGCCATTCACCCAAGACCCGAACCCAAGGAAGCTTTAAAAGACAAATTAATAATAATAACAAAATAAATAAGGCCAAATGCGAAAATTACATATATTTCTTGAACCATGCATGTCATAATGATTATAGAGTAATAAGAGTAAAAAACAAAAATGAATAAATACTTTAATAAATGCATTGTGTATTGTTTATTCATGTTAGTTAACATTAACAATTGACACCTTATTGTAAAGTGTTACCGCTATAGAAAAAACACCAACTAAAGCATCATGGAGGGGATAAAGAGAAAGATACAGAATATACATGGAGAGAAAGGAAAATAATAATAATTAACAATAATTCTTTCACATTTTTCAAATATGACAAAATGGTCTCCTAATTTGTGTTAAACCTGTCCACAGATGACCTTAGTGTATATTTGATCTTTTTATAACTTTAGAAAAAACATCACATCTTTTAACCAAGCTTTCACAGACAGAGGTGTGAACAACATTCTTCTGTAGCCCAGAAAAGAAGTGAAAGCTATCATGCGCCTCTGACTCCATGGTTAATGAAAATAGTTCCAAATAAAGATCACAGCAGAATATTCGCGCATATGCAACACTCAGATCAGCGGAGCTTTGTTAATGAATGTTTCACGTTTAGATATAACTCACTGTCTTGAACAATTAAGAGCCACAAACCTCTATATTAAATTATTTTTAATTTTTAATTTTATTTTAAGTATACTTCGGTACAATAAAACAGAACCCAACTCTAAATTTCAAATGCACACACTGAATAGAAAGAATTTTGATACAAGATGAAAAACTTTATGCTGAAAACTGGACGAATCAGAACAGCCGCATGCATTGATTAAACAGGTTCAGGTTATTTTATGTTTAAGATAAAACAAACATCAAATCTTACAGCATTAGTTTTAAAACGTAGGTTGCAAATGAACGCAGAAGGAAAACTAATTCTAGCTTTTGGGTGATAAGCGTATAACTTATCCGCTTTTCCACTGTCAGGTCGATTGGTTCTCTTTGCAGAACCGTTCCATTCCTTTAGACGGGTAAAATATATATTTACTCTTGAATATATATTAATTATAAGTAATTATTCAATAAAAAGATCAATAAACGAGTTTTAGTCAGTCAGTAAAACCAAATGAGCATAAATTAAAAAATTTTGCGAGCGTGTTCCCAGGACACTCCCTTTAGTTTGTAAAAAACAAATACCTATAATAACCTGCAGGGGACGTTCCCAGAACGTTGCCTTGAGGTTGTAAAAAACAAATACCTAAAATAACCTGCAGGGGACGTTCCGAGAACGTTGCCTTGAGGTTGTAAAATAAAATCTAAAAATAACCTACAGGGTATGTTTCTAGGACGTTCTTATTTGGTTACCAAAAACATAACCAAGTGGGAGACAAACGGGAACGTTCTGTGTTTTTTGGGAGGCTAAAATAATGTGGTTTTCAATTGCAGCAAGTGCACCAAATATTGCATTAAAACGTTAGCAAGTTGGGACGAGTTAGTTAAGTTTAACATCTTTTTTTTTTAAATACATTTGTCACATCTTACATATTGCACATACAAACACACATCAATCTTATTCCTAACCGATGGTGATTCGGCTATACAGTATCTATTAAACCTTTGATATTACAATCACATCAGAATATTTAAAGCTTGTTTCACAAGCTACACATCATTTCTGTGTAGCAAACATTAAATAATAACAAAAGTACTTATTTTTTTCCAGTGTGACAGCATGAAAACTACACTCATTCAAATTTTAAGTTCTACAACAAAATAATTAAAATTAAAAACTGTAATAACGCTCACAATGGCACATTTAATAGTCTTGTACAGTCCACATAAAATCAGACACATTGTTACTCCGTCGTTGCACGTTGGCAGGGTTGTAGGCCGGCTGATTCGATGTCTCTGGAGGCGGCTGCATGGGGGCCTGGCCTCCGTTATATATAAGACACGCTGGAAACTAAAAAAAAAAACTAGTTACTTTCCCAGTAAAGACTACTAAATGGTTTCAGTCTGTTGAGAACTACTGTAGGTGTTCTTTTCGGCCACGTTATTTGTGATTGGGGGTGCCACTTGTATTGGCTGAACGATGGAGTCACTACTGGTTGGTATTGTGGGTACTGGATCGCCTGCACTGCAGGCTGCTGCTAAATTACATTTGTATTCATGTAGTCACATTTGCTCCTACCACAGGTGAGATGGGGGAAAAAACAAGACAGAAATCAATTTAGAATTCAATTTTACAAGCCTCCTAAATAACATACAATCCCCATTAATAGAACAGTTCACCTAAAAAAATTTAAATGTGCTGAATATTTGTTCATCCTCCAAGGTGTAGATGAGTTTATTTCTTCATCACAACATGTTTGGATAAATTTAGCATTACATCACTTGCTCAGAGTGGATCCTCTGTGTGCCGTCAGAATGATCACAATAATCTACACCACTCCAGTCCATCAATGAGTTTGAAGTTAAAAATGCCTTAATGATCACTGAGCAAGTGATTTTATGCAATACAGTGTGAACGTAATAAAGAAACAAACCCGTCTACATCTATGGCTTTTTCAGTGTTTAGTGAACTATTCTTTTGAAACTAAAAACACTTACTTCTGGGGTTTGTGCACATTTTAGTGAAAACGTAGCAGGGGCAGCAGAAGCAGCAGCACAAAATTTCAATCACGACATCCCCCATTACTGATCCAATGACAATACTACGGTTTCTGTTACTGTTGAACAGATAAAAACATGAAGCAGCTTTTAACATTTCATTTATTTAAACTGCATTACTTATTGATTTAACTAAACCACACTGGTTTTAAGGAAACACACTGATTACTGCATTGGTTAGTTTGATTTGTGCTTGGATTGCTGATGTCACAATTTCATGTGCACACGCTCCATTAAGTTACGATCAAGCGTGAGTTCGCATGTCCTGGTTTTGCTGAGTGCCTAGGTCAACATATTTTGTTGACCCAGGAACAAAATTTAAATCCAAAAAGTGACCCTATACCTCTATACCTAAACCTACCCTTACCCATGAGTAATGCCAAATATCAGATTTAATGATGTACAAGCACTAAACACTGATTCTAAGCCTAAACTTCACAAAAAATAACAAAGATGTTGATCTAGGAACACATCAAACTCAGCAAAATCAGGTCCTGCGATCAGCTTCAAGGTACCAAGAAGCCCGGATTGGAGTTGTTGTTGTTTTGTAATCCTGTAATGCTGTAAATAGCCTGTCAAATAACAGGTACATTGCTATAACATATTTAATGTAACTCACTTTGGCACATTACGTTACACCTTTAATAATAGATGATTTGCAGGTGCAGATATGAAAGTTTTCAAAGATATCACCGGATTTCACACCAACCATAAATCTAGAGTGACATAGAAATGGGTGACAACCAAGAAAAAGTACTCATAGGCCTAAATGATTAGATCATTAATACAATACAAAATGTTTTTTATTTCAAAACGTTTTACTAATGTGTTGTTCAGAATACTACTTTTTGACATGTCTTTAATTAAAAGGCGATTTCTGAAAGGCAATGTTGATATTTCACACATACGTAGCCAACGCAACCCAGGCAACGATTAGTTCTGTGAAACAAAGCAGAACCAATGTGTCTACACTGGACGCGGTGCAACGAAATACTATAGAAGTCATTATAATCAGTGATGCTGTCTACACAGGACGTGAGTGGCATGAAAAATCTCAGACAGAAAACTGCGGCCACTGCCACTGCTCTGTAGGCAGACTTAAGTTGTCACAACGCGGTTACTCACCTATCGAGAAGAACTAAAGTGACCTCGGTGTCCGATCGCAGAGTTCCTCCCAACGATAGAAAGTTGATACTTCTTGCCTGTTCACGGTTCACTGAATGATCTCTACTTCACATTACGAATAAACACGCCCCTTACCACTGATTGGCTAGAAGTTTGTTTTGGTACTCGGCCCGACTTTTTAAAAATCGCTTTCCCTGCCAGCAATTAATCCATTAAAGATAATCATATCATTACAACATGGGGGTGTATGAATAGGAAGGTTTGGATCTAACAGACATTTCTATTAAGGATGGAATAACTTAAAATCCTTACAAAGGGTATTAATCTTCATCAGATAACAATGAATCATTACTGAAGCAGAATCTGTGATCACAGGATCCACAGCAGTGCTGCCGCAAACCACAGTCAAACCCAGACCTGTACTCGTGATCTCTGGTGAAGTAGATCCAACAGGCGTTACCTAAAACCAAACAAAACAACAGTGGAAATGCGTGAAATAAAAAGCATACCCTGACATTATAAAGTCCGAGACAATCAAGAGAAGGGAATAAATGATTTTTGTACTTGGCAACCTAACTAATCTCTGCTGAAAAAACAGCATATGCTGGTTAGATATGTTTATGAAGCTGGGATGCTGGTTTATGTTGATCATGTGCTGGAAAAGGATCAGCTTAAGGTACGCAGTTTTTTTTCTAACTTACCAGCTATTATCATGAATAAACCTGCAAACAAGAGCAGACTAACTGCTAAGGTAGACGCCATTGTGCAGCTCTTCCTCTTTTTGTCTCGCGATGCATACTTTTACCAAACTGGTATATGGGCGTCTGAAAAACCAACACTATTTTCCTGTAATCAACTGCACGCAAACACAAATGAGGAGATATGAAAGAGAAAGGAAACATAAAAATAAAAATCAACAGCTGAGTAATTCTTTCAAATGGTCAACACATCCTATTAGTGTATGTTTGATATTTTTTTATAATTTTAGAAAAAACATCACATCTTCTAACCAAGCTTTCACAGACAGAGGTGTGAACAAAATTCTTCTGCAGCCCAGTAAAGAAGTGTAAGCTATAATGCTCCTCTGAGTCACTGTTAAAGTTATGGTCATGGTGTCACTAACTAAAAATTCCTCTGTAATAAAATTAAAAACCAATGTCCAGTAATTATCTATAGAAGAACAAGAACAAGGCATATGTGTCAGATCAGCATCTATCACACAGAGATTATACCATATACAGAGTTTCTCAAAACTATTACATAAATTATCAGCATACAAGTCTTTAAATCAAATGTTTCGGGTCCTATTTATAAACAGGAACCAAAACTGATGCTGGTGTAAATTTATAATGACATCGAAATTGATTGAAGTAGTCAAGAGTAGAAAGTACTACAGGGTTAGATGTGACTTGAGAAGTAATTAAATTATTTTTTTTTCGGTGGTGCTAAAATGGCATGTACCCAAGCAAGCTTACATAACTTCAGCCACAAATATAAGTAATAAGAGTCTGACAAATTCCAATTTATTTCAATATTGTTGTATATTCTTAATGCAGCGATATCTGATTAAAGAGGTTAGGAGAATGTTCTGGGAACATTCTAGGAACTTATATAGAACGTTCCCTTTTGGCTAGCCAGGAAAGTTTTCTTGACGTAAATAGAACGTTCCCTGTAGGTTAGGGGAACGTTCCAGGAACCTACAGAGAACGTCCTGGGAACCAGAAATTGTTAGCTGGGTACCGTGCTGAAATAGTAGGAATGACCCTTGATTAAACATGGGTTTACTACAAATAAAAAATACATTAGGAAACTAATGTAACCACAAAGTCACATGGTTAATACAATACAACATGATATAATTTTTTGTAATTCTGACTTTATTCCTAAAGTAGTATGACATTAATCTTAGTTCAGCGTGACAATTAAAACTAAACAAAAATAGGAAGTTGACGAACATATCCATTTTTTAAAATCAAATTTTAGTCATTTAAAATATTGTTTATCATATCAGTGAGGCAAGTAGCTATTTACAGAGTATAGGTTCAGTATTTGTGAAGCGTTCCTGTTCAAGATCAAAACTGCAGAAAGCCAGCACTTGTTTTCTTAAAGTTTTTGTTGATAGTGTTAGTGCACACACACACACACACACAAAATTCACTTACAAATGATGTATACTCTTTCCTTGAAAAATGAGGGTGTTTCAATTTTCAACTCTTATTAAGAAAACAAAATGCAAGTGATCACAATAGCGCCTCCATGTCCTTCAAAGCGCGCTTCAGCTTCCACTCTTCACACAAACGATTTAATATTTATCACACATCTTATTTTTTAACAAAATTTATTTATGATGTGCAATACTTTGGTAAAGCTAAACTGATCAGACATTGTAAAAACATTTATAACTCACTGTCTTGCGCTGGCCATCTGGTATTAAAAAAATACCAGGTATAAAATATAACCACTTTGCAATTAAAAACTTAACCATTTTAATGGCTGCAACAGTCGCTGATTAGCTGTCGGGCACGGTCCGGGCCCGTGCAGGGGCCTCATTTCTAAAATGTTGTGCAGAAATTATTCTAAATTTGATCGTACGCTCATTTCTCCAATATGCGTACAGAATGAGCATACGAACAGAAATCATGCCCTTTCAGATGTGAATTCTATGAGTCGCAAATGATCATGAACTTGCACACAAATGAAACATTTCAGCTCTCAGCCTTGTGAGCGACTACGGCTGACCTAATTAATGTCATTAACATATGAAATATCCCCAGTCATCATAATTTAGAACAATGAGCCACCAGAACTGCTTACAAGAATTTATAAATATAAAAGAAAGGGAAACACACTTAAAATGTGATTTTAAGAAATATGTTGCTTTACAAGTAAGTAGGGAAAACGTCTAGGTTACTAGACGGCGGGCGAGCTGTGACATACGGCGTGAGCGTAGACCACCTTGTCTGTTGATGTACGCAACAGCCGCAGTGTTGTCG
>JAUCMU010000002.1:11302340-11320091 GCA_032275025.1 Enteromius treurensis | reverse complement strand
ATCCAGGTTGCCCTATACAACCCCAAAACCCTTCAAAGGCTCGAACCCCGGTCATTGCTGCTTGCAGCTATATTTATTATTCTTTTCAGACACTCGAATGCTGTTATGCTCCATTCCACTCCGTTAGACAAATAATTGTAAACAAAAATGTGTAAGTAAAATTTAAATGTTTGACATACCTTATTTTGGGAGGGGAGGAGCATTAACAGCATATATTTATTTTTGAGCAACATTTTTATATTGTTTATCATCCTGTCGGCAAAAATGTACCTGTTCTTAATAATCAATAAATAGTCTATTAATTAAAAATAAAATTGTTTTGTTTTGTTTTTTTGTTTCAAGAACAAAAAATAAATAAATACCATTATGGCATAAGGGACAATAAATTAGAGGGACATTAAGTTAGATTTAAGATGTTATTTAACTCATTTTAGACTGTGTTTATGAAGATATCCAACAAAACAAGATTTAATATTATTTTATATATATATATAAATTCGAATTTCAGGTTTATAGACCTAACAGGGTGGAGTAATCAACATTTATCACTCTAACCTTCTACAGATGAACATAACTTTTACAATCAATAAAATGATTCCCCAACACTCTTCAGTTTATTTTAAAAATATATTTCCATTTAACACAATTATGTTTGGTTCCCTATTTAAACAACTGCATTGTGTTAAACTGACTTGAAACAGTTGAAACTCAATATTTTCATTTTGAAAAAATTATTTTAATTGTGTAACTAGGAAATGGATTTCCCCTTTCAATCATGCTTTGCACAGGACAGGATAAGGATAGTAAATCTAGAAAATAAATGTTATTTTAGGCATTTTTATTAATATAGATATTTTTCTAAAATAAAAAACTGGGAGACTTAATGTTTAATGGTCTTCTATGTTTGTATTTAAAAGACCTTCTATGTTAGTGTTTTGGGGGGTTACCATTGTGGTAAAGTGTAGAGCATTGGCTTACAGACCTGCTAACATGAATCAAAGTTGTTTTAATAATAATAATAATAATAATAATAATTTGGGCATGCCGTGTATGCATCAAAACCATCTTATGTTATGCATAACAAGTTTATGCCTAAAGTTAAGTAAATCAAACATATAATTTTTTTCCGGTATAGAAGGATGTCTTCCTATTAATTTATTTCTCAGTTACATGTTTTAGTCTAGATTGAGTTTAAAAAAAAGCATAAAAATTATCATTTTCACTAAACCTATATTTGCTCAAATGGAGTTGACCCAACTCAACTCAATTAAACTCAATAAAACTTGAAAACCCAATCCAACTAAAATGTCATTGCATTCATTTCTTTTTTAACGAGTTGGGGCTACACATATTGACTTGATGGAAATCCTGCCTTCAGTTAAATTGAGTTCATCCAATTAATCATTTTTTGAGTATATAATTACGCCAGATTATATATAGATTTTTTTCTCTCTCTCCATAACATTACATGATGGAACTTTAAGAATGGGACAAGCAGGAGAACATTTAAAAAACCTAAAAAAAAAGGTATAAAATATATATCATGTATTTATTTATTTAGTTTACAAAATTAACCATTTTATAACAATTTAAAAAATATAACTGTTAGCGTATTAATAAATATGTTGTTTTGTAATGTTTTTTTTTTCTTTTTTACTTTTAACTGAAGTAGGCTATACGTTACTGAACCATATCTATCCATATGAAATAGCTATTTACACTCCCAACGCACACAGTAACAGTTCATGCAGCGGCGTAACAGCAACCTACCTGAGATACAGCACAGAAACGTGAATACTGACAGGCAGGTGTGAAGTTTTGCTGAAGTTAGCGTCTCCATGGCTCAGCATGTGAAGAGTGTCCGCTCTGCGCGCGCTCGTCCGTATTAACACTGCGCGTGAAGTAGATAACGGTTATCTACAAACAAATCAAAGAACTGAGGGTCTCTCTTTCAAGTGTCCTACAACTGTGTGTTCTTCTCAAAACAGGCGATGTTCACAGTGGGAAGACCGACGCTACATCCAAGCTAGAAATCATCTTTGACTCCTCAGAATTTAGTGGCATGAGACCGAACAAGTGTCCGTTTGTTTTTCGGCGAATATCCCAAAATATTCTCTCAGCGCTGGAGTTTCTTTACGCACTACACAGACAGCGAGAGTGTGGAGAACACTAGCGGTACTTCAGTCTGTGTGTAATGACTGCTCGGAGAGCTGTTGCACCTGCACTCGCGCGGAACGCCCCCTGAGTGCACTGACACGTCATCACTCCAGCTACAGGTGAACTCTGCGTGAGAACGCATGGGATACTGAACGCGAACCAGCTGCGCTTATTAACTGATATATATGAACATATCTTATATAAATAACATTGGTTATATAAATACAATCATTTAACTACTGGATATAGATTAGCCTACATTGATATTAATTTATATCCAAACTAATTACAAATGGACACTCACATTTGAGAATTTAGATAGATAGATAGATAGATAGATAGATAGATATTATAATAGGTATGAACTTACAATAGGTCACACTTTATTACTTTTATTACATTTTCCTTTCACTACCAAGTCATTGTCAAAACATTATATAATGCTTTTTAGATTATAGTTCATGGTTAATATATGACCATGACTGCAGTCACAGGTAATTGCGCATGGTTTCAGTTACCCAGACTGACTTTCCAAGTTTCATTAACTCATTTAAAGACTGAAGAAGACCAATAAAAATACAGTCAGGCTGCTCTTGTGTTGTTCAGTTAGAAGGGACAGCAGCACTAATGTTGTGGAGTTCCTTTTATCTCTTGCAATGATAATGTAACAGGACAGGGAGTGGGGCTTGCCGTGGCAGTGCAGTGGTCTCAGCCCTCGGAGGTGAATACCTCCTCACTCCTGTTTCTTTAGGATGGCATGTTGCCATGGAAACAGGGCTGAGGTGGATGCAGTCGGACTGCTGGATTATTAGGGGCAGATGAGCTCAGTTCTGGGATTACACCCTGGGCTACTCGGACACGATCATGTGGTTTTGCAGTCAAAGCTAATATCTTAAACGCACTCGAGCACCTCGGGCAAACAAGAAATTCAACGGACAGGGTGAGCTGGGGTGCAGGGGATAAAATACACAGATGTTTTAGCTGCAATAGCACACGCCTTTGACACAGGAGGTCTTTTTTTTTTTTACTTTTTAAACCTTAATAATGACACAACAGATCAAAAAACACGCTCTGAAGGCAATTCCCAAGGCAAAGCTGACCAATTCAGAGCTGTAAAATCAACAACCAAAGGTCAGTCACTCAGATACACAAGAGAACACATTCAGAGCCATATCACAGCTCCCAGACCAGCGAACAAAAAAAGATAATGACGTGAACATGAGCTGCAGTGTAATTTAGGTCCATCATTTATGACCACACACAGCTCAACCATAAACAACCAGGAGATAAGAATGAAAAACCGTGAAGGTTCAGCCATTTTTATTGCCTTTCTTTTTTTATTCCCCTTGTTGCCGTTTAAAGTTACATAAGAAACATGCACTTAGAAGACAGAAGGGTAAGCTGTTATTTGTATTTTTTGTTGTTTATTTAATTTTATTAGTACATTTTTATAATTTAAAAGTAACAATAATACAAAGTAATAATAATAAAAATAATACATATATATATATATATATATATAACCAATTTTTGGTTAACCTATATAATAAAACATTTTTAACAATTTAGAAAAAAATAATATAGTAATACTGTATACTGTAGATAAGAACACGTAATATTAGAGCTTTTAGAAAAAGCTATAAATGATTAAAACGAAGAAGAAAAATATGAAGGAAAAACTACATGGATTGAGTAAATACCCATGAGTTAAAGGTGCTATGAATAACGAAGTGCAATCGATGGGGAAACACTTATCATGTTCAATAATAATATGTGTTGTATATTTTAGTCACCAAGCACCATCTTTACACCAGAGGAATCAATCAATAAAGCAAATAATAAATGTTTGGGGTTAGAAAAAGTGAGGCAACCTCCATTGGGAGTGTTTTCTTTTTCCTGACCGAGGCAGATACTCATCTCATATGACAGGCTAAGCAGGGAAATTAGACTTTGTGTTTGAATTATTGATTCTCTAAGCACATGCTCGACCAACGCCAGCAGCCAAAGTACCTTTGCAACACCACAAAACTAGGTTTACTAGACAAGCAGTGTTACAAAGAGGAAGTGCACACTGTGTTAAATAAAACATTGTACAGTCTTCTGATTATGAGCATAATTCACTGCATCACGGTCAAATTGAACTAAAGTATTGTATGTTTTGTAAGAATTACAAAATGCACTTTACTTCAGTTGTATGACAGATACTTAGACATGCACTACTTAGAACTTATAAGTAGTAGTCTAATACATAATTTACTATTCTAGAAATGTGACATTAACGGACACTTATTTAATGCATACGTTTTTCAGTCACACACAGATATTTACTGCCACCTGCTGGTCAAATAACACACCATCTCTGTCTCTGCAGGTTTTATAAAGCTATATTTAAAGACCAAGAAGTAAAGAAAAAAGAATGGAGCACAATACCTCATTATGTCTTTGAAATTAAAATGTCTTGTATTAACACAGCTTCAAAATACAATTCCAACACATCTCCATTTATTTTAATAGTTATTTAAAAAATAAAACATAAGTTAATTATTTACAGGCTGAATACCAACTTGAAATTGGCCAATAATGTCTTATCTGGTCATTGAGCAAATAAAAAGTGTTTTTCATCACTATTTTTATCTTTTTTCAGTGAAAATGTATAAAGATTATAAAACCAAGATACTTGGGAAGTTACTCGAGAGGCCAAATGGAAGAGTAAAGTGAATTTATGATTAGAACGAGAACAAATATTCAATAGGCTTAGAAAAATCAACCTGATTCAATAGAAAAAAATGTTTTCAGTCAACACTGACATGTTTGTACTTGTTAAGAACCCATCATTTTGTTCAATTCCTCAGAAAAGACTTTATATGTTCAGGTTGCATCTCAACTACTGTAAACTTAGCTTAATTTTACAATTGACATGCGTGACTTAATGTGTATAAGACTTTTATATAAGAAACATTTAGTTATTATCAACATTTTACAGAAATAAAAACCTAAAATGCGCACATTTTAAATCAGAAAGTGAATAAACAGCACATCATTTCATCGATTTATTTTTTATCTTTCCAAACATGTAAACAAGACTGTGACCTGGAAACAATCATACATAAAGACACTGTGTGAACTCACAAATAAAAACAAACATTGATAAACGCTTTATGAAAAAACATTCGTTGAATGCTATAATTGGAAATGCTGGAATGCTTGACAATATCAATATATACTCTTAAATATATATACTTCTATATAGATAGACTTTATACTTAGATTAATTAAGAGGATTCTTTTTTTTTTTTCCTTTTTCTTTTTTGGACAGTTCCTGCATTTGGATCTTGAGAGATTTAAATAAAGGCAGTTTTCTCCCGTTTACGCTCCCTGATAAAGACAATTACTGCAAAGGAGACAACACGACCCCTTTTGGAACAGACTGTGCCTGACATACCACATAAATACTTTGAGTTCAAGTCTATTTTTCAAAATCCTGGCTTTGAAGAGATTCATTGGCAAATGTAACGGCTACAGTGCATCCTTCTTGTTAAACTTTAACAAATAACCGATGGCAGTCTCTAAACATTCCACTAAAGACCCGGCGGAGAGAAAGTCCAGCTCCACCTCGATAAACTTAATATAGATGTGTAATCCAGAGAGGACGCCCTCCTTGGCCTGACCGGTGCAGTTGTCCTGCAGGAACCTGGTTACGGCCGAAGGATCCCCTCGGCTGTAATGTTTGCCTGAAGTCTGAAAGTGCTGAAACAGACACTGCTGTAGCGTCCTTTCCTCTGCAATGCCGAGGTAACAGTAGGTGACTTTGGCTGATGTCCTGTTGTCCTTCTCCACGCTCTCGCAATGGTCCGTCTCCTCCTCTTCCTGTGAGGGGGAGGACTTGTCCTCTGTGCTAGATGAAGAATTGGACCCACTCGTCTCCTCATAGCCTATTGCATATAGGCCATATGTTTTCGGGATGCCCCCTGGCAGGAGGTACTGGGAGCCGTTGCTGCATCCTGCCGCCCTCGTCTGTGCGATCGGGATCCAGTCCACTTCCATGTGGAGCTCCAAGCAGCGAGCTTCGCTAATGGTGATGTCTAGAAATTTATAATACACGTTTTTCCAGTTCATCTTCTGCACCTTGGTCATGATGACCCTACCCTCGGACTTCTCAGGGTTGAAGTATTCCCGCAGTCGTTTTCCCAGAGGGACCTGTGAGCTGATTTCTGCGTAGTGGTAGCGGATTTCTTCTCGCCACCTCGTGTTGTAGCCCACTCCGAAGATGGCCAGCTTATTGGACAGGTGGAGGCGGGAGAAGTCAGTCCATGTCTGGAAGTGCTCCCATTTGACCTCCACTGACTCCAGGATACGCATCACGTTCTGCATCACTTCTTGGCGTCTAAAGAAAGGAAACGAGGACCCGAGTGGAAATTGTGTGTTTAAATAAACAGATTGGGAAAAAGGACACAGGTTTAAACTTACTGAGTGTGCTCAGATGGCTCCAGTCGTATCTGAAGTACTCTGGTTTTTGGAAGCTGGTTGTCCTCTGTTAAAGACAAGAATGTGTTATATGAGATGTTAGAAATTATGCACATTGCAGAAGACTTTGAGCTGGGTCTGAAATAGGCAGAATTTTCTTGGATTGTGGATGATAACTAGGCCCACATCGAATTTGCATACTCTTCAACAAATTTTAGCTGATTTGCAGAATTCTGCTAAATCTTCCAATAAAATTATTTGTTTCAGAAAAAACACATTATAAATATGCATAAATACATACATAATTTTGATAATAATCCATAGACATAGGGTCATAGTTTTTTTTTTTAAGTTATTTATTTTAGAAAAAATTATAAAAAAAAAAAAAAAAACCATTTATTTTGCTAAATATTTATTTTAATATTTTTGGTATTTCACTTAATTATTATTGTTGTTTATTTTTCAGGATTTGATGAATATACAGTTCAAAAGAACATAATTTTTTTGATACAATGTAAAAGCCTACACTTGTATCTTTGCTGAATAAAAATATTTAGAAAAAATAAAAGTTTGAACAGTAGTGCAAGTATAGATTTCGAGCGGCAATGATAAGGTATGAACCTAAAATCCAGATTTTGCACCACTAGTCTATAGCTCTCCTTTTTAAAGGAGGAGGATACTGCAATAGTGACTTTACACTTATTTACACTGCAATGAGATTATTGCATTCATTCACCTGTTTCTATGTC
Source organism: Enteromius treurensis (assembly GCA_032275025.1). NCBI lineage: Eukaryota > Metazoa > Chordata > Actinopteri > Cypriniformes > Cyprinidae > Enteromius > Enteromius treurensis. The sequence continues at coordinate 11,312,721 of JAUCMU010000002.1, read as the reverse complement.
TCCCTCATTAAAGGCAGCAGAGAGGTCCTGATTACACCAGTCTTCCTGAGAGTAGTCCTCCATAGTGCTGCCGTCTGATTCCATCTCTTGGTATAGCCCGCTGCTATTGATCAGCACAGGCTGACAGCTTTGAGAGTCCCAGCCACCCTGCCCGAACACTTTCTCCAGCTGCTCAAAGGAGTAACTGCTCTTCCTCTTCCCAATGCCGTGCTCCTTCACCCGGCTATAACATCGCCTCAGTGTCTGCAAATAATGGTCATGTTTATAAAAACAGCAACACATGCACACAGTACTTAAATCAATGAAGACTGAGATGTGCATGGACATATGAAATGGCACTATTTTTTATATGTGTACATTAGAAATATATATTTTAAACATGCTACAAATTTGATATAACTTTTTGACTACTATGTAGCAGCGACAAAGGCCACAGTGAAAGCGGTGTGAAGGGTGGGTGGTGTGGTGCAGAAATTAAAAGATCTGGGTAAATCAAGGTAAAAATGAACTTATATATTTTTTTTATCCCTAATCACCCCCCAACGATGTAAGCACTTAAAAGGTAAAGCTGTTGTGGGTAGCATGAGTGATTTTGCAGGTAATCTGTCCGATGATAATTAAACTTTAGTATGTCCATGTTCACTTCATGTATCTAATTTAAATGCTCCAACCAAAACCATTGGATTATACCATTTTACCAAAAGCTCTGTGGAGGCAATCTACCATAAACATCACAACAAATCCATGATCGTGACCAAAGACTAGGATTTGTCATAACTGACAGCCTAATGTGCTTGAGATATGACAGGTCCATGCTTTGTGTTTTGATTTTGACAGCTTCGCCAAAGCCCTGTATAAACTGCCGAATAAACATGACAACAAGCCTCTAAGCACATCTGACTGACAGCCATGTGTTTGGACGTCTTATTTACCTTCATCCTCTCTCGACACTGGGATGGGGTCCGTTCGTAACCCAGCTCTGACAGCGCTCTGGACACCCGCTCGTACATCGCGGGTCCCGGCGCCTTGCCAGAAAACACCGTCCCTGCCACCTCCAGCTGCTGCATCCGCGCCTCCGCCAGCCTCTCGTTGCCCCACACGGCGATCAGCGCGTTTGTCTCGGACGGTGTCCACGACATGCCTCGGCAAGCGGTAAAGCTGTTAGAGGCAGAGGCCGATCCACTCCGGCCTGCGCCCCCGGACAGCGAAACCCCGACGTTCAGAGGAGAGAATCTATTAGGGGTGGAGGGGTTGGAATGGTATTGGTTGCTGTCACTCAGATCCTCGGATTCTGGGGAAGGAACCTCGGTTTTGGGAATCTTCAGCGGCACTGATAGATCAGGAGAAAGCTCGGCGTTACTGGGGGCCGCCATCTTGCCTCTGTTGCTAAGGGGAGGGGGCAGAGAGGAAGCGCGAGCGCGCGCTCACTCCAAGCGCGATTGACAGCTCATATCGAGTTATTTTTGCAGCCAGTGTCTTAATATACTATGATACAGATAATTACGTTATGAATAATAATGTGGTATACAAAATAATATTTATATAATCAATATGCAAAATGCAACTTTCAGTTTTAAATAGTTTAATACATTTAAACATAATAATAGTTATAATAACTGTAATAAAAAGTTAACTGTACATTGACTGTAATTTTTGCAATTCTCTCATATTATTTGTAAAATATTTAATTAGCAATGAAATTATATTATAATATTATATTAAAATATAATGAGCGCTGATTTTTCATGAGCAAAAAGCATTTTTTTGAAACACTGTGTGCATTTAACTGCAGCTTGAAGCATGTCTAAGAGCTGTGTTTGTGAGTTTGACTGGTGTGACTCGCCCCACAATCCCTCACCTCGTGTTTCTCAACTCGAGCGAAATGAAAATCCTGGGCTGGACCTCAGTCCAGTGTTGCCAACTTAGCAATTTTGTTGCTAGATTTAGCAATTTTTCCTACTACCCTAGAAACTTGTTTTTCAAATAGCACCTAGCAACAAATTTAGCAATTAACATTCATTTGGCTACTTTTAGCTATTTTCAACACACATATCACATTCAAGTCAAATTGCTTGCTAAAATTATTTTTCATAACCGTTAATTTACTAATATTTGTTAACATGTATAATAGTTGGTAATTTAGGTAGCAATAAATTCCAATAGTGCTATAATTGTTGTCACTTTCACAGATGTGTTCATTTCACAAGTTAAAAAAAGTAAGTACACAAGCTGTGATTGTTTAAAAGAACGTGACTGTTCATTATCAGTGTTGTATTTAAAAATAAATTCTTATCAAAAAGTTTGTATTGCTTTTACAAATAGTCAACTATATGTTTCATACAAATCCAAATGGACACATTTGAGAAAACATTAATTGTTTTGTATACTACATAAAGATGTAGTTTGGAGTTGGGATTACGCAATGACGTCATCGCGCAAAGTAATATGTTAATAAGAACCTATTTATTGTGCATCTGGATGTCATGTTTTAATTTTGTAATATAATACACGGCGCCTCAGAGAGTAGAGACATGACGGGCTTACGCTTGATATATACTGCGTGATGACGTCAATGATATGCAAATTAGTGCGTGACGTCATCTGGCAACACTGCTCAGTGCTCGTTGCGAAGAAAACTCAGCTGGTCCATTTCCAAAAAAGTTGCACGCAATCTTTCAATCTGTGCCTTGCTTGGCGGCCTAACGGAAATGTAAGTTTAGCGATATAAATATACCACAAACAGCTTGTTTGTACAACTGCAAATAAACAATAAACCAAGAACGTCCAAAAGTCAACACGGGTGTCACGTAAAAGTTAAATATTATCCCTGCTGAAAAAAAAACAGCATTTGCTGGTTAGGTATGCTGTTTTATCCTGGTTTTGATGCTGGTTTAAGCTGGCTTATGCTGGTCCTTTGCTGGCTTAAACCAGCATCAAAACATACCTAACCAGCATATGTTGTTTTTTTCCAGCGGGGATGTAACGTTAAATTAAGAAATATATGGTAGTACTTTATACAAATGATAATTAAATATGTAAACATAAAATATAATTATTAGTATTTTATTCAAATATTGAAATCAGTAACCCTGTTTGTAAATGAGTATTTCCTCTGTAGTAGGCACTATAAGGGAAATACCATTGCTCACCACTAGGCGGGGTCGCTCATCTTCGTTTTTATTCTGCCTCAAGTTTAATGTGGAAACAGAATAGATTTCGTACATTTTTTTCACGAAAAACAGCTAAATGGTTAATCATTGTCAAATTTGCTTTCAGTTTGTGTTTCTCTAAATTAAATTTTAATTTTAATTTTAATTTTAATGCCATTTCCTTGCCCTGTTATCTTATAGACACATTATTGTGTTTTGCAGAAAAATAAAAGATAGGATTTTTTAATTTTTCTACTTTTGTTTATGAAATATAATACAGATTACCATAGCCTTAACCAGTTTTGATTATTTCAGCTTTCTGTCTGCCACAAATGTACACCGAAGAAGAATTTAGTTATAGCAGCCAAGATATCAGCATGAATTATGCTTCATTAGTAATGTTTTTAATAATGCTGTCAAATTATTTATTTGTGTAGATTAAAGAAAAATCTATAGGGAATCCAGCTTAACTGACGTGCAGCTTCACAGCTGTTCACATGATTTAACAGTGAGTCTATTTCAGGTCAAAGGTTATGGCCCGTCCTAAGAATAGTGAACCGTCCTGACACCATTTTCTGTCTATATCTGGGTGTTTTCTGACAACTTCATTGTGTTTGATGTCTGCTAAAGGTTAGATGTAGAGTCAGGAGACAGTATAACCTTTAAAAAACCCCAAAGATGACAGGCTCCTACGTAGTTTCTAAAAGTACCTGTAGGTTAATGCAAAGACTTTCATGAGCTTTTGACGATAAAACCTGAATCCCACGCACATGCTGATAAACACATCAATTTGTTTTTCATATTACAAAAATCGAAACGAATCCAAAGCTAATATTTGCTACTATTTTATAAATTAGGAGAAAACCCATGCGGATGATTCAATTGAGGATGAATTTAGCCTAGGGTGTTCTTTCCTCATCAAGATGCGAGATAAAGAATCCCTCGACCATGATGAATATGAATAATAAAGAGCCACAACCCCCGTATTGAAAAAACTGACTTTGTACTACAACGCTGGACATTATATTTGTGCATGCAAATCTAAAATGGGAATCTCTTAGCGTATGCATATTATACCCCGCAGACATGCATTGCCATACCTTCAACTTAATGAGGGAATGGATATGTTTGCTCATGATCAGAAGCATGGCCTTCTGATTAGACTCGCTCTAGAGGCATTTCTAAACGCCTTGCCGACATTAAGAGGAGCACTTCTTAGTCAGATCACATAGTAACTCACGTCTTCGTGAAATCAAGCCAGCACTTTTGTTTTTTTACCATCAGCGAAGTCACGAAAGCCCTTTAAATGGCTGAATGTGAGAGAAATTCTAATGACCCTCTGAAACATTAAGGGGGCGGTGAGAAAGCAAAGATAATTACGATTATTATTTCATAATTTAGCATTTTAGCGAAGATGCTGGAAGCATTTAAGTGAATTTGTGTCGGAGAGATTGCTTTTAGGATTGGCAGCCGAAATTCCTTCGCGTTTTATAAAGCCCAAAGTGCTTATTTGCATAATGTCTAATGGGCAGAGATATTTGCGTTGATCCCCTACGAGCAAGACTACACACGTGCATTCACAGTCAATTAGAGCGAATTGGGATTTTTGTTGCCGTTTTGGAGGTGAGGATATTTTGATAAACAACCTCTGCATGACATGCTGGTTGCCAGGCAGCAATTTTGGATATTTAAGGTGTCCGCGGTGACTGATCCCCTACAGGGTCACAGATGTGTTACTTGTCCAACAAAGCATCCTCTGCCAGGATTCCACCTGCGATGCCTTTCTTTATTACCTCCAATGCCTTACTCGACACGGGGAGAGTTGATTCTGCATTCTGGAAACGAAATGGAGATCTGAAATACAAATCTGCCAGTGATACTGATGGAAACCTGGTTGAGTCGTCAATGATGGGAGCTTTTTACACCCATCTTCAAATTCTGTTTCATCTCATCTCACTCGGCTGGCTTTAGATCAGATCATTATCACGGCAGTGTGAATGATCATTAGATTCACTCAGCGGCGCGGCTGATTGCAGCACCTGCAGACTCCAGTTCAGAGAAAAAGCACGTTTTAGTTTGGAGGCTTTCATTACGAGACAGCCTTCTCTCTTTTTCTTACCTAAAGCATTATGAAATTACACTGAAATCCTTAAATATGTGCATTTTCCCCCCCATACACTTTATACAGTACATTATATAAAAAGGAGCTGAATCGTGTTTGTACCATCAGAAGTCCTAAAGTATTTTTTTGTTTTTGATTCACCCAACCATATTTGATTTAACGAAAGGTGGTGAATATTTCTTATAATGTACGTATATTAGGATTGGGTTGAGCTTTATTGTCATTCTGCTACATGTGTGTGGACATATAGTGGAATGAATGTTTAACTGGATTGACTAAATCATAGTAACTTTGTTACACATCTGCCATTCTAACCATATTTGTTCAGCAATATTGATTTGCTTTTAATGCAAAGTCATACAAACTCTTGATGGTGCAGACTCATAAGTCTTTAACGGCGCACTTCCAGAACTCCCCAACGTTCCCCAGCTCCACCTGTATAGATCTGCTACAGGTAATTTCACACACATATGTGTGAGGTACATTCATGTATAGGTTATACAGGATTGGCAGCAGCAGTAAGTTGCATGCTCATGGCTGTATGTTTGTGAAAGTATTAGCTCTATCAATTCTCAGTACTGCAGCGCAGCAGATCTATTCTGCAAAGACCAAATACAAACAAATTGCCATTGTTATGAGTCATTGTTATTAACATAACATCTTTAAGGACATTTTTGACTTTGTTTTCCAATGTTTTCCTCAATTTACAGATGTTTGATTACGATACAGCTTCCCTTATGTCACTCTCTGAATTGCTAGAGCATGTGTAAACCCAAGTTTATGGTTGTGTTGATATTATTATGGTTATTACGGTTGTACATAGATAATATTAGATGCTAAGAAAGCTTTAAAAGTCTTTGAGCTTTAAAAAGCATTTACACTTTAAAAATAAAGATGTTATTGCAGTGATTCCATAGAAGAACCATCTTGGTTCCATTTTCAGTGAGCAGTTCCAGTTTAGTTTTTTTCTCAATTGTATGCATGATTGTATAATATATGCATGTATAATCTTATTGTTTCGTTTCTCATTGTTTGCAAGTCGTGTGGTTTTGGAAAACACTGAATAGTTGGGCCAAAAAGGTTTTGGGAAAGGCAGAGCAGTTTTGTGCATCCGTTCAAACATTCCATTGAAAAGATTTGACTCAAAAGAATGATTTATATGTACAAATCATACATGGCCACTTTCTTTAGTTTTTTTACTAATAGTTGTCTGTCCACGTTAGACAATTTTAACATTGAAAGAATACTAGTTATATACAGTATTATACATTTTCCACTTAATATACAATGTTTACAAACCTTGTGATTTATGTAAATAGGTGATCATTCGCTACCTTGAGTGGAAAACCACTCCGACATCCTCAATGTGCCAAATGAATACCTAAACAGACAAATTAAAATGACACCACATGCCAGAGAGATTCATATGGGCAGCATCCTTTAGTTCATTATGTTATTCCGTCATCTCAAATTCTCCTGCATGTCTTCAAACAAAAGCCTCTCATGCCCATCAGACAGATAAAGACGAGGTCCCTTGCGCAGCCACCCGCCGTCCCAATGAGAATTTACCTCAGCACCTCTCGCAGATGGGACCTGGCCCCGTGGGAGCGCCGTAACCGAGGCTAACCCCCCTCCGGCGACGAGGCCCAGGTGTCTCCACTCAGTTAGACGCCAAGGTAATTCAGCGGCGGCTCCAAAACACACGTGCTCCCTCATCAGCAGGCCCTCACAGGAGAGCAACTTTACATTAAAGACTTGTCTCATTAGAGTGCAACGGACACGGCCGAGGCTAATGAGAGAGGCTGTGATGATGGCAGGCTCTGATATTCAAGTGCAATAACAGACCATGGTCAGGGCCAAAGCCATGTCACGCCTGGATGATGGTGAATAGGAACAGCGCCACGATGTTGGCATTGACGGCATCCAAGTTCAAGGCTCAGCAAGATTGTATTGGTGTTGGCCGTCTCGGTGCGTGTCGAGGGACTTGGTGTTTACAGGAGGAGTCTTGTAATGAGCAGGGATAGGGACAGATATAAACGAGTTGAGGTTGAGCGTGTTTTTATGTTGGTAAACATTTAGTGGGATCATTTGAGATTCAGCTTGCTACTGTTCAGTGTTTAGTGGATTATGGATTTGTTTTTTGTTTTTATCCCAGATGATTTTAAGTGTGCATGTTCTGTTTTGTGTGTGTAATTTGATTGTTGTTAGAGTAGAGAATAACCATTGCACATCTTTGTTTTGCTAATTAAACTCTTTTCTGTACAAATATGCCAGGTGCAATGAAATTAGCCAATTTTAACAGATAAAAATGTTTGTTGGCAGTAGTGTAATGTTGTATGAACCAGTTTACAGAAAAACACTGTCCGTTGGTCAATGTGGCGAATTTGCATGACCAACTTGAGGTTTGTGGCTAGTTATCTGAGACTTTGTTGCGATAAGCCCAAATGTACATTTGGAAAAACAAAGTATTTATTTTATTCTGTATATATCAGGTTGAAAATTTCAGAGAAAAATATGCTGGTTGTTGATAGTGTAATATTGTATGCAGCATAGCTCACGTATAAGTCATATTTTTTGGACAATGTTGCAAATTCACATGACTAACTTGAACACGAATGAAGTCACGAATTGCACTTGAAACTCCCTTTTGATTTCTATTGAAAAAAAAAACAAAAAAACAGGATTTTACCACACAAATGTTTTTTACAGCATCTTTAACTCTTTAGATAAAATTGACATTGTTCATTCTGATATTGTTGAGTCTGTAGATGTAAAAAATATCATTCTATTTAAATATTAAACCTTTGTGCTTAATTAATCCTGCACTGGTTATGCATGACTTGAATACTACATCAAAATTTTGCAGCATGTTGAGTGGATTTGTAATTTCCTAAGCATTTAGACTTGCTGATTTCAACCTGACAACTTAGAAAAATTGCCAAAAAGCCCAACTGACGTAAAAGGATAGTTCTGTCATTACTCACCCTCGTTCCAAATCTGTAAGACCTTTGTGACATCGCAGTTGAAACAATGATGTCACATGGACAATTTTAATGATGTCCTTGCCACCTTTCTGGGTCTTGAACATGATAGTTGTATTAGGGTCAGAACGCTTTCAGATTTCATCTAAATATCAAACATGTGTTCAGAAGATGGGCGAAGGGTCTTGCAGGTTTGGAAAAAAATTAAGGGTGAGTAATTAATGACACAATTTTAATATTTAGGTGAACAACCCTTTTAAAAAGAGCCATTTTTAAAGACTTGTTAGTGGGTTTTTTAACTTGGGTAAGCAATCAGCAACTACTCAAAGCACAATAACAACCACCAAGTGATATACTGTAAAACTACTCAGCTCAGACCATCCAAGTATGCCTTTACATGGGGGTTTTCATAAACAAGCACTCACATTTTCTCCATCAAATTGAAAAAGTATTTTTTGTAGTGGTTCTCAAACCCATTAGGGGGCCTCAGCAAACTTCCAAAGAAGCTGCAGGATTCTTATATTGTGTTGGACAACTGAGAGCCTCTGAGTTAAAACGGTTGAGAAGCACTGTGGTAAGACAATTGCAAACACAGCTATGTTGTTCTTGTGTTGGTGCTGGAATCACAAGCACAACATAAAAGTAGACAAACAAATCAACTGCACTTCAAAGAGATGGCTTTGTTGTTAAATTGTTGTGTGAGGGGTCAGGGATGACCGCTGTTGCCCTCATTATCCCGTTATCCCCTCACCTCAGTGGACCTTTTCATTTGCAAATAAAATAAGATCGGGTGAAAACATTGAAGAGAAAATCACTTAATTTCCATTGATTTCTCTATGACCAGCACTTCAAAAGCTGGAGGATTTACAAGGCAGCTTTTCATGCACAAGTAGTCACATAAAAGCAAATTAAGGACCCTAAAGCAAACGAAAACATTTTTAAATTTGTTTTGGAGGTTTTGAAGCCCAAATGAGCACTTAGTGAAGCATATCCATTTTTTTTTTCCAGTTTAATTATTTTTCAACACATCTCTCTTTGATGCACAATCAGTGCTGATAAGTTTCACTCAGAATGAGTAAATGTGAAGGGAGACTCAGTAAAGGCATCAAGATGGTGATGAGTTTGATAAATGAGTTGATTGAGTAGTCTACTCTGGTTTGTATTGATGTAGTTGGTGAGTGATGAACTGGACAGAGGGTGGCGTGGGCAGGAGGAGGGCCGTGGATGGTCAGTTCTCTGGTCCTCTGTGGCCCAGGTGTGGAGCAGCTGCATCTTTCGGATGGATCCACGGGGTCCGGCCCTTGACCCCAGCGCTGTCCGTCGTTCAATACACCATTACCCCCAGCAGCTGCGCTGACCACTGATATCTCATATGCCTTGGTCACCGCTCATTATGGAAGGGGGTTTGCAGAGCACATGGCAGATTTGACAAGTCATGCAAGCAAATTGCGGTTTATTTGGCTGTAACTTCATTTACTTGTAAGAATGGGCTGATTAATCATTGGTATTTGGCCACTTTAAGATATTTTTAATCAATACTGGACAATAACCGTGCACAATCTGCTATAAAAATGATAAAAAACTAAAAACATTATTTTTATTTTTTTTTTATTTAATTATAGTTCCTTTTGAGTAAATATTGTATAAAAAATGTTTTATTTAGTTTTTGAATTAATGTTATGTTACACTTTATTTTAAGGCGTCCTTGTTAGAGTGTAATTATACATTATACAAGTGCTGAATAATATTAACTAAATGTACTTACTTTATGGTTAGAGTAAGGATTAAGTTTAGGTTTAGGGTTACTTTAATTTATTGTTATTATAATAGTAAGTAAATGTAACGCACAACAAAGACACCTTAAAATAAAGCGTTATTTAAAATAAATATATGTATATAAATATACACAATGGGCACGGAAAGTATTCAGACCCCCTTACATTTTTCACTCTTTGTTATATTGTAGCCATTTGCTAAAATCATTTAAGTATTTTTTTTTTCTCAGTAATGTACACACAGCACCCCCATATTGAGAGAAAAGCACAGAATTGTAAAACTGAAATATCACATGGTCCTAAGTATTCAGACCCTTTGCTCAGTATTTAGTAGAAGCATCCTTTTGATCGAAT
>JAUCMU010000002.1:11286416-11300458 GCA_032275025.1 Enteromius treurensis | reverse complement strand
ATTGTAGGGTGGTTGTGTACACACACTCCCAACACACATTTCAGTCCAAACAGCTTGTAAAAGTGCATGTAGCACCGTATGACCCCTTTAAGCCTTGCAGTTTTCCCCATTCAAAACTATACCAGTGACACATCTTCGGTATTCTATAGTCTTTGACTAAATAAATATATCTTGTTAAAGGTACAAAAGTGATTTAGCCAAGAGCAATAAGAGATTTCCTTTCTTTTGTTATTTGATTAATATGAATGACAGGAATTTTCATCACTTTAAGAGCTGCCCGGATCCAATGTAGTGTTGAACATGTGTTTTCTTTCTCAAAATGATCAAAAGTTGCCAAATAATCTGTACAAAACGAGCTTAGTTGAGGTTTTCCAGAGTCAAGCTGAGATACCTCAGTCGTAAGATGTTAAAAGTGGCCAGTTGTTTTCTTGAAAATCATAATTAATGAATCAAATTGTATTGCGGGTGTCATTCTGCTCCAGGGGTTGAGGGGTCATTGTCCTGGGGTGAAGACTCTGTGGCATGACATTTTCCAGCAGGGTTAAAGGTCTGCAGCCAAATGTCAGCGCGCAGGGGACTGGGCAGATGGCCAGCAACACTTCCTATCCTCCCGTTGGTAACAGGCATCCTGTTATCCCAAAACGGACAGGTATTTTTTGATGTAGCTGTGCTTTTCAACAAATATAGAAGAGGCAACAATCATGTACAGTCCATTTACACCCTCATATTATACTCTTTATTTTTGTCGTTACTTGAAATTCAGATGGTTTGCCGCACTTTTTCTTATTTAATATTGGTTACTGACACACTGTGGCAGGGAAATAGTCTTTTGAGGCCATGACTATGATTATGTCCAGGCCCCACTGGGGCTCGCAGACACTAACTCATATCCTGGGTGCGGGGATGAGCGGATGATAGAGTGATGAGAGAGAGCGAGACAGAGAGGCACGTGTGTGTGTATGGTGGCCCTGCTGTGAGTCTAATTAAAAGGGGGATGGAAACAGAGGGGCTGCAGCGGGGCCCACCGGGGCTCTTCCTTTCCCCCTGCCTTTGATTAACGGCATGCACTAATGACCCTTCAGACTATAAACATTTACTGTAAACATTACATCTCAACCTCTTTGTTATACTTTTATTTCCCTTTTTGTAAGTCATGCTCCACTATTACTTGACTTGCACCACTAGACTTGAACTTTTCTGAATGAACTACTTTTCTGAACTAAATGAATTGAAAGGAAATGATTTTGGCATGTGAAAGGCAAATTATGGATTGAAATAGGACTAGAATAACATAGAAACTTATATGTGGGCTCTTTTGACCTCAGCCAGTAAAAGACTACCTATTAGTAACCACAACCTGGAACAAACATACTGTAGTATTGTGGCGCAATGTTATACAGAAGTAAGCATCACTCTCATTTTGGTTGTATATTTCTTTTGGAGATTAAAATATACTTGAAGTTGCATATGTAGGTTCTTAAAGTCAGCATATTGATTTTAGTATCCATCTTAGACTATATTCTGTTGTCATGCTACCGGCTGCTGCTGTGTAAAGTGGGATGCTGACCTGCTTTGGAGGGCTTGCTCACATTTGCAAAGAAAGGTCAGGCAGCACTTGTGTGCCATTGTGGTCTTATTTACAATCTAATCCTGCCCTATTTCAAAAGGGTCTAATTGCATTCATCAGATATGATGGTGCTTTTGTTGATTAGAAAAGTCAATGTTTGTTTGGTTTGGAATAATTTAGCGAACCATATCTAGAAATAATACCAAGGGATTGCATTATTAAGCCTTTTGTTTAGCTATGGATTTTTAATGGAGAAACTGACTAGTGGCACCAGGTGGAATTGCAACAATAATTTTGCCCAAATGGGTTCTCTGGCACTTCTGCCACACTTCATCAGTAATTGGAATGGCTGCATCTCTATTCATGTCTGTATTCTACAAAGCAGGGGGTTTAAAAGTTTTGCCAAGGACTTCCAAATATTTGATGGACCTCTTGCTTATAATATGAATGCAGTTTTGCATATAAAATTCTATTTGTACTAAGAAGTTATGTATAATATTACAAAGACAACACATTGTTTCCCCAAATAAATAATTGGCTTTATTATCTTTATGCTACAGCAAATTTGGTGGTACTGAACTTTCAGAAGTCCAGTGTCACATTAACCTTCAGAAACATTAGTATATGCTGATTTGGCAGTCAGCAACTGCTGAGAACCGTTTAATTGTGGCTTAATAATTTTGTGAGAACCATTTTTGTCATAAAATATTTTAAATGTCTTTAGTGTAACTTCTGAACAATTTAATGTGTGTATATATGTATACATAATTTCATAAATAAGTAAATAAATACTGACTTTAAACATGTAAACAGTGATGTATTGAGTGCACATTAACTTTGACAGCCCTAAAAATACTTTTGGTTGTACAAAAAAACTCTTTTTAAAACTGCTTTATTGGTCAAATTTGAAAACCTGCTTCAGAATTTGCTTTATTTGTCTGGATATGTGCTTATTGAGTGTGTGTGTGTTTGTGCAATGGGTGGAGTCTGAATGAGAGCGAGAGAAACAAAAGAGTCTAGGTGTCTTACAGCGACAAAACCTCATTGTCGTATTGAATTCACAATCAGCTGATTAATATCCAACAGACTCATCACATGCCACCTCTTACAACACTAACTGAAACATCTATAGATACTGAATAACTTTAAATCTTCTCTCCTGACCTCTAGTGCATGGAACTTTCCTTAAAGGTAAACTTCTTACCATCTTGTCAAAACTCTCAACCAAGTTGTCTCACTTACCAAATTGTTTGTGTATTCATCTCCAGGAGTTCCCCTGGAATGTCGTCTTCCAGAAAGGGTCCCAGAATTCCATCTCTTGCTTCTGGAACTCTTATCCTCAGTGTTGGCATGTCCCTCATTAGCATGGCCCCTTCATTAGCCGTGTTAAAGTCTGGGGGTCTGGGCTGCTCTTTGTTCTCTGATCCCCCCTCTGGATGGTGCCAGGCATCCTCGTCCATCACTCTGTCATGGGTTGATGCTCTTGGGGACCGGACCATACCAGCCCATGCATATTCAACCAATACCCCACAAGCCCCCTAAAGCAGGACAAATGTGCCCCTGGTAAAGAGAAACGGTGCCATATCAACCCCCCAAATATTAAAATGCACTAATAAAGACCACATGGATTCCCCTCAGTAATGCATCCCATGAGAACAACCCGGGTAATTAAAGGCCTCACGCCTCATACAAACACCTATCATTCATCTCCAGAGTGGACATGCTCATACATACAAATTACATGCCGTTTTTTGAATACTGTTGTAAGTTTAACTAACTATATGACTATTTTCATGACTAGTGATGGACAGTTGTAGTTGCTGTTTTTGAAGCACTAATTCACCCTGCACTCCAAGGACAATCAGATTTTGTTTTGTCCTTTTGGAGATCTGACTCTGGAATGGAGGGATACATTTTTATATGAATTGCAAGGAGTGCAAATGAAGGGCAAGGCCTTAGTAAAGCCTCTTATTAGAAAAAAGAATTGCAGTAATGAGTTGGATAAGGTAGAGCCTTCTCCACATTTGGTATTCCAGCACAGCTTTTGTTATTGTTAGACAGGAGCAAATTGATACAAATAGAGGACAAAGGAAATACACAGAGCGTCGTGACTGAAATTCAATGTAGCTTTTTCCAAGTGTTTGAAAATGGCTAGTGAGTACGGCTTTACCGTTCTCCCGGAAAAACCAAAAGACAACACCGGAGGAGGAAGCAAACAGAATATGTTTTTCAAGGAAACTTTTAATTGTGTTTGGCAAACATAAGCTTGTTTGTGCATGCGGGAGCACATAGGTCGGCTCTGTGCACTTCAGGCCTCTTCAGAAAGTTGATTGTGCGTCAAATTGTGACAAGGGTGTGATGATTATGTGAATGAAAAGATGCGAACCTAATTACAAGGCTCTTTTCCTTGTGTGAGAGTGGGTTTGGGAATAAGCTTTGTGTTTGGAGGGCGGCAAGGTCCTCTGGGATGCAGCACTCACCCTGGTTGTGTTCTTATTCTGTAATCACTTTGTCAGCCTTTGTGTGTGTGTGTTGTTGTTAAGCATAATGGTTTTGGCATGTGGTGCTATTTATCAAATGAAACTTTCTAGAATTGTAACTAATGGTAAAGTTTTAATAATCTCTCTGAATATTTGGGAATAGTGAAATCCACACAACAGCTATAATGATAACGACGCAGATGAGCAATATCTTTTTTTTTAAGAGCTCAAGCATTTAAAGAGACAGATGACAGATTTATAATAAGTACTGGGACTTTATCATCCATTGAAGTGGACTTCATAATAAAGTTTTTGTTTTCGTAATCAGTATAATTATAATTAATATCCATTGTGTAAACTGGCCTTAAAGCTCTTTTTTTTGTCCTGTCACTTAATTCTTTCCGAAGTACAATACAAAGCAATAATGAGAACAGCACAGAGGAATTATATAGTTAAAATCACTTTCAGAGTATTTTTTTCTCTAGCTGATGAACGATAACAACACTGACAGCCAATCAAATGAGCTTGAGCATTTATGGAAGATGACAAATCAGAAGCATGAAATAAGCAAAATGTTTTGGTCTGCTGATATAGATGCTAATACAGTTATCATTAACATCCTTGGTCGGAACAGAATTTTAAAGCAATTTTTTGTCCTTTCTGTATTCATTAAACAACAAAAATAAAAATAACACAGAGGAATGACATAGTTGGAATCACTTTCAGTTATTTTTTCCAGCTGTTTGAATATTAAAACATTGACAGCCAATCAAAATACATCCGACATAGAGCTTGACCGTTTTTTTCCTGTTGATAAATTTAAAGGGATAGTTCAACCAAAAATGAATTACTAACCCTCATGTCGTTCCTAACCCCTTAAGATATAAGCAAATTAAGATATTTTGGATGAATTCCAAGAGCTCTCTGACCGTCAGCAAGGATTATTACACGATCAAGGTCCACAAAGATGGTAAGGACATGGTTAAACTAATCTACATGACATAAATGGTTTAACTCTCATTTTACGAAGCAACAAGAATGTTTTGTGTTTGCAAAGAGAACAAAAATAATAACATTATTCAACAATTCTTATCCTCTGCGTCACCATGGCACTATTTTAAAAAGTTTTACATACTACAGATACATATGCGACGTAAGTATGCAGATATATTGTTTACGTTCATATCAAATCGTACACAGTTGTCTAATGGCGCATTTCCACGGCATAGTACCCCACAGCACGGTTTAGTACAGCTCACTTTTGGGTGGTTTTCCACTGGGAACAGTACCTGGTACCTGGTCCTTTTTTAAGTACCACCTCAGCCGAGGTTCCAAGCGAGCCGTACCGTTACCAAAAGTGACGTGTAAACTCTGCTGGTCTCTGATTGGCAAATCGTCATTACTGCGTCTCTGAACTTGTGACACGAGACACAACAGACCCGCTAGATTTAAATCAGCACAGCCAGCGAAGGATCGGATGCAACTTTTTTGTATCTTTTTTAGCTGTGTTTTCTTTGGCTGCCATCAGCCTCTTTTGAAACAAACTCCTTCATCTTGCTGTTAAAAACATTCACATGCCGAGAATGAAGAACACCATTCTGTCGATATGCTGTCACGGCAGTAGAGGCGGCGCAACTATAACAACACGTGAATAATCCCGCCCACTTTAAAGCGGTACTAAACTGCAGTGGAAATGCAAAACGAGCAAAACTGAGCCGTGCCGTAACGAGCCGTGCCGGGCCGAAGTCCAAGTTGGGTCTGGTTGACTCAACTGTCCATTTCAACTGGAAATGATGTCATATAAAGGATCCCTATTAAAGTCAGTAATAGGTCAGTTATTGTCTTAAAAATATCAGATAATCTGTGCTTTTATGACAGATAAGGTTAGATCAAGTTATTACAAATATATATATATAAAAATCTTTTTAAAAATTATTTAAATATCATAAATGACATTTATAATTTAATAATACTCATAATAATAATACACTGAAAATATGTTGGCCTTATATCTTATATGTATTAAAATGTCCATATTTACATATACTTTTTAAGATATAAGGAAAATGTGCTATTAATTCTATTTTACCTGATGGTTACAGCATTTTCAATTTTCAAACTATATAAAACTGAATATAAGGTGTACATGGTACAGAATTTTAAATAGATTCTTCCTTTTGTTCATCATAGACACTCTTATATAGCGTTGGCCTGTAAATTGGTTTTGAAATCATTTTGGTCTGCCTTTGGTTCTTGACCTCCGGAATTTTTTTCTTTTCCCTTGGCTTGCAGTAAAGCAGTCTTCAATAAAACAGTTCCTCAGATCTGTAAGAAATATCATTATAACCCTGTCATTTCCTCTGAAAGTCGTTAGCCTCTGCCTCGGCGCTGTTTCCTAATAGCTTCAGTGTGAGAGATCTGAGGGAAGAGCCTTGGCAGGTCTCAGTCTTTACCTGGAGGATGTCAGCGGGTGATGGAGCCCTACCAGCAGCCCTACCCTTCATTTGTTTAACTAGTAAAACAGCCTCTTGCTTCCCCTATAATTGCCCCCAAACTTCAGCAGGCTGGGGTCCAGAGGGGTAGGTGGGTTTGAGGAGGATAAGCCTCATTCGAGAGGTTTGTTAAGCAGCTTGTACCCTCAGGAGACTAAGAGGGGCTGCAAAATGGACATCAGAGAGAAGGATGAAACAGAAAAAGGGAGGCCTGGCTAGACAACATGTAGGAAATGAGCTTTTATTTGGTCAGGGTTTGGCATTTAAAGGTAAAGGTTTTTTACACAATTAGAATTAAAAATGGTAAAAATGATATACACTTGATTGACACAAGGTAAGGATTCACTGCAAAGCTTTTATAACTATATGTTTTAATATTTATTAATTTATTTTATCCTGATCATATCTATGTTTGATTTGCTCATAAAAAATATATTAAAGAAAAATAACTTGAGATGTGGTTTGACCAATGGTTTACACCAGGAATTGTTTTTTATTTAGTTATTTCTTTGATGTTTGAAACTAAATTAAACTGAGAGCAGAGAAATATGGGCCAAAAACCCGAAGAGGTGAAACAGTTTACCAAATCACTGGAAGGCTTTTCATTGTCTGCAGAGCAACTTTTAATTTTCCAGCATGTGATCACCGTGGACACAGTTAACCAAGCGAGCCCTTTTGCATTTGCATCTGGGAAGGAGGGAATGGAAAAAATAAGCGAATTAAATTGAGTCAGAGAGGCTGAAGACGAGCAAACCTCATTGTCCCGTCCGTTAATCATTCACTCACCCCTCTGGCTTCAATAAAGGGTTATAAAAGAGTATAAAAGAACAATTTGGCCAGCCCAGCTGTGAATAGTCAGCCCATCAGATACACAATAGTTGAGTGACGGCCACCGTAATTTAGCGTGTGATCTCGGAAACGCCCCCCTCTACCTCAGTCTTTGTTTAACTCGTGCGGCGATGGGACTTTCTTCACTTGGCCAGATGGGCAAATCCATAATGCAGAGAAGGGTTTAGGAAAGCCCCCCTCCTCTTTTCCTCCCATCTCTTCATCTTTTTCTCAGCGTACCCCATTCGAGCTTCACAAACTGGCCCATTACGGGCCAATGGGGGCTCCCTCTCGGCTAATTAAGCGCAGCTTTGCTAGCGCTCTGCACGATGGGTTAGCGACCCCACTGAAGCTCCAGCACCTGGGGATGCTACCTGTTACTCTACCCGTCCCGCCAGCCCTGCGGAGGGGACCCAGCTGTTGGGGACGGGCCCCTGGCCAGAGCTGACTGGTGATGCATGGTGTTCATATTACATTGTGCATACACTGTTTTTCTAACAGACCCGATGGGCGGTTTGATGTCTCTGTGTAGGGTGAACAATAGACAGGCGGGTTCCTCAACAATGGAGCTATAGATCTAATGCTGTCATAGTTTCATATACTCTCGGCATTTGGAATTGGTCTTTGTATAAGTAGTGGAATTTGTAGGAGGGTTTGTGTATGCATATGTAATGCTCTTGTTTTGGGGTGTTTATTAAACTTTATCGTTCAAGGACATTGGTTATTTAGTTATTTAGCCTTCATATTTTTTCAATTTAATCTTCATCACATTTTGTTTATGACCCAGGTTTGCAAATGTAATGTTCTAATATCAATTATATATATATATATATATATATATATATATATCAATTACAATATCAGTATTTTTTATTTAATTGAACATTTTGATTTAACATGTCTATCTATCTTTCTTATAATAAATTATAATATCAGTATTTTGAATTTCATTTAATTTTAATTCAACTATTATTTTTTTTTTTTTTTTTTTTTAATTTTTTGGTGGAGCCAGTATTTTGCCATTTTTTATACTCAACAAAATACTTTTATAATATTTAAAAATATCTATATATTTATATCTATATCACAACAATCATATTTACTCACTTTTTGTAGAATCATACATTGCTTGAATGGAAAGTAAGCACAATAAAAATTCAGATCATGTTTTCATTGATATACATGTGATATGTTATAAATAGTTATATCTATATCTATATATATTATGTATATATATATATTTTATATCAATATATATATATATATATATATATATATATATATATATATATATATCAGTATATCAAATGGCAAAATACTGTAGCCTTGGTGTATTATATTATTTATTATATTATAAGCCTTGGTAAGACACAATGGAGTTGGATATTTGTAATGTGGTGGAAATATTCACGAGAGTTAGAATTCTTTCTTTTGGATGTGTATCCATTGTTTGACATTGTTCAATGACAAATTAAACCAATGAAAGTGTTAAGGATATGTTTTAAGAGTTTATTTTAAAAAGTGCCTATATAGTTAAATAAACCCCCTTCAATTTCAATGAGATTGATGGACATGCATTTCGCTCTCTTTTAAACAGATCTCATTTTATGCTGACTTTTCATTCCTCCGAATGCAATTGATCACCACTGTAGACTTACAAACACAAGAAACGAGATGGAATCTCTCACATGTGTGGAAGTGCTTTGTAAGGAATTGCTCAATGACAATCGGCAAATTGCCTCGCGAATAAGTCGAAATTCTTCTCCGGGAGACTTGATCAGACTAGCATTGATTTTCCGCAAGGTTAATTCACCTGCAGAGGTCTGTCCTTCTCAGCAAGCCACCGAAAGGCATTTTTCCTGAAGCAAAGCCAATCACTGGACTCCTTTTCCCTTTCACTTTGGAGCGAAAACAAATAGTTCATCTTTCCTCAACAGTCAATACAGAGCCCTCTTCTGTCGCGCCAGACTTGATTGAGATGAACTCTCCTCTGTTCGAACCGAGATCCGCTGATTGTAGGAGAGCGAGGGGCTTTGCTAAGTACCTGTAAGGTCTTTCAAAATTGTGAATGCTTAAGCAGAATGCACTACTCAATTCAGAGCTAGTTATTTGCTGATTTAAGCTCTAAGCTTCAGACACAGACATGAGCCAGACATGGTCTATAGGTTTTTTAAATTAGCACCTCATTTTAGACGGGGGTGCTGCTCTATGCATATTTAAATGAGCGTTTAGCATTTTCACAAATTAGCTTTTTAGAAAAAAGGGTGGAAATAAAACTAAAATGAGGGATTGAGGCACAAAAAATAGATGATAATGCAAATGTCTGAAAGGCATGAATCATGGGGGCGTGTTTTCCAAGCTAATATCCATGGGGTTACGGCTAATTGTTCCATTGTTGTGCGATTATGCTGAGTTTGCTTAGTGGTTATGGAGAGTTAACTCTGTTGACTGAGTCACAGGGTTTGTTTGAGCTCTTTGCACCTTTGCCCCCAGTGTTCCCCAGGCCACCTAGCGGCGAATAGTCCCTTGGTACCCCAACATATTGCTTCTGCCACCCCGACCTGCCTCCCTGACTTAATATCCTCAAAAGAGGAAATCAGATTATGCGACGCACTCTTGTAAGAGATACTCTACTGTGATAGTTTGTGGATAAATGCAATTTATAAGCAAAATTAAGTCTCTGCTTTTTAATGTTATATCAGTTTAATTTTGACATTCAAATGACAGATGACAGAAATGTCATTTTTGGGGGAACTTTCCCTTTAAATGTGTCGCAAACTGATTATCTCTGATATTCTTCAAGATGTATGTTAAGAGCGCTCATATAAACCGTGTTTCAACTGCAAGAGATGTCAATAAAGCAGTTTGTGAGCTTTACTTTTACCTAAAAAAAAAAAAAAAAAGAAGATCATTCCAAAACTTAGTTTTACAGGAACAAATATCTTTAAAGAAGGGCATATTGGTAAAATCGTACATATGTTGTTTAAGCAGCAGGTTAAAGTTTAACAAAATTTGCACTGGTGTGATATGTTGACTATAATATTATATTTTTTACTTTTTCTGATACTGATGTCTTCATTTTTTTTTATACATCTAATTGTGATTTAAAATTGTGAACTCTTTAGAAGCCGTTGTCTAAAAGACAAGTTTTTATGGCAGCAATCATTTAAATAATTATATCTCAACCATGATTTGGAGTGTAAACATAATTATTTCAACAGAAATATTATTCAGTGCATAAACAGCTCAAAGTGATGAAGCAGGTTGCATATGTTCTTGTCAACACAGTTGCATGACTATGAAGGGTCTGTAGAGGCAGAGGAACTGGTAAAGAACCTTGCCATGGTGAAGCATTTCCTCTCGAGAGACAATGAACGTTCTGCTCAAGCTGGACTGAGGAGGAAAGGACCAATTATATCTCTTGGCATATGGACAGAGCGGCCTAATGATGAGGAAGACCAAATGCTTAGCCATCAAAGGTCAGAACCTGTTTGTGCCAGAGCCAAAAGACGCCCAATTACAAAAAGGGTTTTTACCCTGCTGGAGCTTTTACATCCAGCTGTGGGACCTGGTGGCTGCACCTGGATTCTGGGCTCCCTGAGATCACCAATCTGTCAGATGGTCCCGCTTCACACAAAATCGCGTCCAACGCGTCATCCAAACCTCGTGACAGGTCCGTAACATAAACATCCCAGCAGAGAGCTATACCAGACCCGGGCACAGCTGCTTCCTACAGCCCTGGCACAGCTTGGCATGCTGGCGGTGATCTTTATTATCTTAGCTGGAGGTCTTTTGAGAGAATATGTCCCCTACGTCCACACCCCAGACCAACCAGACACATCTCTATATCTTTTACCATGCTTAGGATGGCATGTGTCAGCTTGCTGTGTGTGCGCGAGCTCACATGTCAACATGCCCACTGATTATTCTGCTCTTAAATCATGTGCATAACCTTCTGTTTTGCCACATGAATTATTTAGTGTCTTTCTGTTTAGAAGAGCGATATAATGTATGCTGAATCTAATGCAGATGTTCACCCATCTTGGTGAGATATATATATTAAATAATATATATATAATTATATATATATATAATAATATATATATTATTAAAATGCAAACTATGCAAATATGCATACCTTACTTTTTTGTATATTTATATAAATGTATACAGTAAAACACACACACAAAGTATGCACACACACACACACATATATGTAGATATACTGTATATACATATATATATATATATATATATATATACACACACACACACACACATGCATATTTGAAATGTGCATATATTATTTGCTATTATAATTTATTATATAATGTTTGAAAAAGAAAAGAAACAAAAAGAGAAGAATAAAAGTCCTCTGAATTTTTTTTCACTTTGATTAGTTTGTTCAAGCATGTTGCTAGATAATATGTACTTTCAGCATATTTAAAAAAAAAAAAATTATGATAAATGTAAGAATAAAATGTAAGATACAGTGGGTACCGAAAGTATTCAGACCCACTTAAATTTTTCACTCTTTGTTATATTGCAGTCATTTGCTGAAATCAGTTAAGTTTAACATTTTTGCAGATTTATTAAAAAATGGCTGCAATATAACAAAGAGTGAAAAATTTAAAGGGGGTCTGAATACTTCCTGTACCCACTGTATATTTTCAGAGGACTTTCAAAATTAGTTTTGCTTGAGAAAAAAATAAAAAGTTTTTGTTGTGTTTTGTATCAAATAATTATGGAGATTTGCATACATATTCCCATCATTTTATAATGTTAGCCATGTAACACCTTAAATTACAGGATTTTTTAGTTATGTTAATATTAATAAGCCAGTCCCCAAAACTATTCTGTCAAATGGTTTCACATATTGTCTAGACCGAACATACACACACATGTGTGCATAATATATATATATATATATATATATATATATATATATATGTATGTGTGTGTGTGTATTTATATATCTTCTTAATCTGCATATCTTAATTATTTTAAATTAAATTGTTAGTTGATTTGACAGCCCTAGTTCCTAGACATTCAAGACTATAACAATTATCCTTAAGCTGCACAGCGTTCATCAGAATCAATTGGTGACACAAAAACACAAATGAAAATCTCTTGCAGCTGACATCACAAAGACTGAGCCTTATACTATTTCGACAAAACAAAGCCTGCAATTCCTCTGTGGTCTTTCGGTGGTGTAAAGTTTTATCAATGAGCTGCCCGTCCACGTGTCTTTTAATTGAGTCAGACTGATTGCTCTGGAGTCTGTGGAGAGAGTGGAAGAATCTGTGGTAATGAGTCTTCGATTGCGACGGTGTCGAGCAGGTAAAGGGAAAACGGCGTTGTTGCCGTCTTCAGCGCGGTATCGATTTCTCTCACAGAGCTCTCTAGTCGTGATGTGACTGTTAGGGGCCATTTTTAAAGGATTGTATAGGATTTCTGAGAGAGAGAGAGCAGAAAACTGATCACCCTCCCGTCTTTAAAACAGCAAGGTGCTGCTGCTAACAGCCTGGTAAATGGCGTTAAATAAAGTTCTTCTGTCTGCAGTGATGTGTTAACTGCAATGATTGGTTAATCTTGTGTTGCATTAATAGATATTCTGAAGAAGAACCAGAGTTTTGCCTCCCTCCTCTAAGATATACTGCTGCTTTGGGCCTAGGATGGACTTTGCATTATATATATACTAAATAGCCAAAACTACATGCATCCACCTATAATTCAGGAACATTTTTTCCTAATTGGCAGTTATTTTTCAGTATTCAGTTCTAAACCAATAGGTTATGGACAAGGCTTTTCGACCTGTTAGTGATGAGTATAGCAAAAAGATTTATTATGTGAGGTGTCTATAGTTTCGGCTTTGTAGTTTGTGTCTTTAGTTCAGGAACATTTATAGTCATTTGGATATTCTATCAATTTTTCCGTTCTGTTGAATTGGAGCAACAGCTAACATTTATTAGGCTTGCCTTCCTCTGTAGAATGTGAATTTGTGGCTCTATAAAATATATTAGTACCCTTGAGAGAGAAATAACTCCCTATACTGGAGTCCACAGAGGAGAAGATATGATCATAACAAGATCATTATGCTCTCCCAAACCAGTGCTACTTTATTTCTGATGATTTTTTATTATTCATGTTTAATGTTCCATATAACTTTTTCAGCACTGTTTGGTGTCGAAATGATTAAAGGTGTCTGTTTCGCATCTTTAACATGCTAGATTTCATGCATTGTGGGTCATGGTGTGGTTGTTTGCTGAATGACTGCACATCAGCAGCATGTTAAGAGGATGAAGCATTCAGTGATGTTTTTGCAAGCTGTGCATGTCTTTTAACTTCGCACGGAGCTTTAAAGTTTGACACTGCAAAAGAATAACTACTGTATTGGTTTCATGCTTCTAAGAGAATTAGGTTCTGGATAGCTAGTCATTTCCATAGCAACCACATTCAGCGTGTATCACATGTATTGACAAGCCAGTGAGCTGTTTGTGGTGCGTTCAGAGGAAACTGCTGTGTAAGTGAACGGCTGTTTGCAGGATCAAAGTTCATTAACATGAGGGATGCTTTGCTCGTGTAACAGCTTTACATTAAGTCCTATAAGAAAGAAGAAAACACAAATTAGGTCTCAAATGAAGTTTATACTGTTTCTGGTCTCTTAAAGATAAC
>JAUCMU010000002.1:11254362-11270770 GCA_032275025.1 Enteromius treurensis | reverse complement strand
CAATAGAGTACAGATACTGCCTTTTAGTACTTAAGTACAGTAGTGAAGTAGTTCTACTTCGTTACTATACATCTCTGAATAGCAGTTAAACCCCTGATGTCACATGGACTATTTGACCAATCTCTTTGCTATGTTTCTAGACCTTCTAGATCTTGGTAATTACATTTCTGTCTAAAGGAGGGTCGGAGAGCTCTCAGAATGCATCAAATATACCTTCAAGTGTAATTTATGGGCAGTGTAATTTATTCGGAAGTCAATGGCACAGTCATAAGCATCCCATCGAACATATCTGAAATTGTGTTCCTAGAACGAACAAAGCTTAAGTGATCAATGACAAAATTTTACTTTCAAGGTGTAGTATCCCTTTAATTTGTGTTCTGAAGACGAACGGAGGTCTTACGGATTTAGAACGAGTACTTATTGACAGAATTGACATTTTTGGGTGGTCTACACCTTTAACTCCTGAATACACTTGATACGCAAGTTTACATTTTCAGCACTGTATCATCTATCATATTATATTTTTGAGATATTTAGATTCACAGATTGAATCTAAAGTGATTCAGTGAGGTGCAAAATGAGATTTTTAGACATTGATGGATAGTGTGTAGTCAGCTATTTAGCATAACTAGAAAACTGTGATTGAATATTTACCAAATTGTATTACCACCTTGTTAACTGAATCTGGCCCATTAAATGGACTTCAATAAGCACAACAGCTTCTTCATTAGCACTTCTGATAAAATGCAAATATGTTTGATTAAGGGAGAAACATGCATAATTGGGTTCTGTAGTTTAGTATCGTTTTATTCACTTGGCCAAATGTTATTATTGACTCAAAACACAATTGCTTCAATAAAAAAAGAGATTTGTCGAATTGACAAATGAAACTACAGGATCTTTAATTTGTCTCAAGAACAGGCCCTGAGGTGGACTAGCATTGCTCTTTGATGATGAGACTGGGTTTGAGGCTTTGTTCAGGATTGAAGCGGTGCGAACACAGTGGGCATGCAGTTGACTAGCTTCAGTGTGCCTAAGTAAACTTATAAAACTCTTTACTTCTACATCTAAGACACATGGACACTCAACCCAGTAGGATGTCTGCAGTGCTAAGCCCACCCTGACAGACGGTTTTTGAGAACAGGTTGCATTTGGATTCAGGCTGGCTGCGGGGAGCTGGCTTTTGAGACACACTGTCTTTATAAAAGGTCAGCATCTATTGATTTGAGTGAATAACTCATGATGGCGAGATGAAATGGTAAGGGGGGCAAGGAACAGATGCACAAGACTTTTGTCTTTTCTTTGGTTTGTCACATCAAACATATAGCACGTGACCTCAGCAAATTACAGTTCAGTAAATGTCAGAATGAGCGACTCCAAATAAAGGTGGTGTTGTCATGATATACTGTGTTTGGAAACAATGGAGAACATTTGAAGGGTCACTGGTAATGAAAGTGATTGAGGAGCAGAAATATATTGAGAAAGCTTATTGAGTAAAAACACCACAAAATATCTGTTGCAAGTAATTTCTTAATTTATCCTGATGTGTTTTTCCTGATCTGTTTTCTTGAAGCACCCATGCATCATGTTCCTTTTGACCACAAGGCGGCAGTAGTGATAAAATATTCACATTGATCACTAATCCATTTCTTTCTAACTGTAATTTTTTTTAATTCACTAAATTTTAATTAGTAGTAGCAGTCGTAATTATTTATTTTATCTTAGTATGTTTTATGTTTAAATCTTAAAACCTGTTTTGTTTTTTTGTTTGTTTTTGATGCAGCTGCTTTAAGAGTGACTGTAAATCTGACATTTGTTTCTCATATGATTTCCATAATCAGTCCCTTTCATTTTTTTTATTTCTCTAAATTGGCGAAGGATTTTTTATTTTATGTATTTATTTATTTATTTATTATTTACACATTTCTCATATTATTGTCCACATGTCAGTGATATCAGTACATGCTATTTATCAAAACACTAAAAAAAACCAAATAATTACTTTTGCATAGCCTAATTAATATTTTTTTTTAATTGCAGGACAAGAAACATCGCGGCATTGAAACGCATTAACATAAAATAAAAAGGAAAGGGAAAAGAAAAGAAACAAACAAACAAACTCAATTAATATTCATGAGCTAAGCCTTTGCCATTTTGTGACGTCACAACCCCTTCCCAAACTGTCCTCATCGCTTTTTAAAACAAAGTAACGCCCATTTTACATTTTACAGCTGGAATTTAATGTGCTGTATGGCCGCTTATATATATATATTGACATGCACACTATAGAATAAGGTCAACTGGGCAATTTACATTTAATCTTTTTTAAAGTGTTCAGGGATTGTGGTGGATTTCATGCATATTCCTTGTGTATAAAGTATGAGACAATCTGAGGAGACAGCTTTTATGAAAGCTCCAATTCTCCATGCGCATTGGGGTTCATAGTTAATATTAAACATCAAGATGCTGTTTAATTCAACGTATGATTTAGTCATGATTTAGCGTCAGCATTAGACTCCCGGTAATATCATACTGTATATCCCACCGTGTGACAGACAGGTAGACCGCAAAGACGGACTCTCAGGGGTACTCCGATAAATTCACTCCTATAATTACACGCGGGGTCTCACAGCAACTTCTAAATGCTATTTTTTTTAAAAGGTAAGGGGGTCTCTGAATTCCTAGCCACACGTGCTACAGCATTTATCTTTCAAATTACCGAGAATGGGGGGAAAGAGAGAGATACACTCGTCTCTCTCTCTCTCTCTCTCTCTCTCTCTCTCACACACACACACACACACACACACACACACACACAGATTCACTCACCACCACACCGTCGCTTTGCATTTAAAAGACCCAAAACTATACCTAAGCACATGAAAGAAAATGTCAGGGTCAGAGTTCGCCTCAGATAGCCGCGCATCAAAGCGTGACATTTCGGGGAGCTCGTTGGCCAGTCCCGCTGTGGCGGCCAGACAGACCGAGCAGGGCCAGGGGAGCAGGTATTAACCCCCAGACAGCCTGATGCACTTCGACCCGGTGGGAGATTGTGTCTGGATAGCGCTGGTCGAAGAGAAGGCTTGCAAACTATTGTAATACGGCACGCTGAGGTGGGTCGCAGGGATTTTGTTTCTGCCATTGTTGGTAAAAACACAGTTCTTAGAAATGCCAGAGTTGAACCTGATTAGTGTCAGAAAGAGAGCGCGCGCGTTTTGCCTTTAAACAAAGTACTGTTCATTGTATTGCTGCTTATAGAATATATCAGTGTACAAGATATTCCTCTTCATGCAAACAGATGCTCAGAGGAATTCCCAAGAGATCAATTAATTTTACATTCAGCCTTCATCATGTAGGCTGCTTCCAACACAATGCCCAGACGAACCATTAGAAGGGTGGGAAAAAAGCTATTTGCCCTCATGGCCATCAGATGGCAGCAGATATCCGTGTCTGGGGCGTCATGACAATTAAAAAAAAAAAATCTCATTATTCTTTTTCGTTGTGGAAGTTAACCTCATTCAGACCCACTATTTATTTCAGTGAATCAGCTTTTTTCCAACATGATGATCGAGACTCAGTAAATTAAATCAAATAATGTATGAACCATTGTCAAAGATGCAATTCACACATTATTCAATTGAGCTTCATAATCATTTATGTAATAATTTATGGCTGTATATAGACATAAAACTACTAAATATGTTGTGCGTGTATATATGTGAAACCTAGCAATTTTTGAAGAGTATGAACATATTGTGGGAACGTAAAGGAGGTTGATTTTTCTGGAACACTCAAACGTGTTTAATGCAGCTGACCAGTAGAGTGCAGCACAACTTTATCTGTGTTTGTAATAATGAGCCATAATTACAAACAGCTTTTTAAATAGATTGTACTTTTATCAATATTCCTGATTCTTAAAAAAAACATTTATTGCACTTTTTTTTTCTTTTTTTTTAATCTGTCAGTTACAAGGAAATAAATATATGTCAATTAAACACACATGCATTAAACATGCCAACGCAATTTAAATTGATAGTAATTTGTACATTATTTGATTAGGTATTTCCTTTGTGTGTACTGTACTATAAGGGGCTGAGTCATAAATAATCATCCTGCTGTTTATTATGAGTGATTGTTTTATTTACCAAAGATTAGCAAGTGAGATGAATCATAATTTCCATGTTCATCCAGTTTACTCCAAGTCTATATATTAAGGGTCCAATTTGGGCTTTGATGCTCGGCTTAGCTTGCCAAGCAACTTAATGCTTAGTCATAAAGAGGGTTGTATGCAATGCACAGAAAAGAAAGTTTAAACAATCTGTAAGATGAATAATCTTTTCATAAGATCATACCAACCTCTTTAACCCCACAGTATAGAATTCTACTGCAACCAGTATATCTGAAAGAACTCCAGCTCTTTTCACTAAGCCCGAATAGTCCATTTAAAGAGTAACAGGGTTTTGGAGTTTGATTTTTGTCCTTGGGTTTACCACAAAATCGAAATACAATTTCTCACAATGGCTAACCTAAGCTCAACACAGAGTCTCAGACCGACCCTGAATGCCTCAAATTTCATTTCGTGTTATAATTGACTTATTATTTTGAACAAAACCGCTGTCACGAAGGAACAGACGGTGCACACTGAGCCAAGAATATGCCAGTCACTCTACTATTATAAATTCTGATGGATGTGATTTCTGGGGTTTTGTTCCTCCGAAAGAAGGAGGGTCTGTTTGTGTTGATTGACAGGTGAGAGGGCGGGTTCTGGCTTGATCCCCGGTGACAGCCCCGCCTCTTTTTTGGATATCCACCTTATATCATCAACAATCTTTGAGGATGTTTGGAAGTTGTGAATGAGGATTATTCAGAGTACGTTTTACTGTTTTTCTACTTCGAAAGTGATAATTGTGAAATTCTCTAATAATTTTCTGAATTTTTTCAGTGTAATGAATGAAATTTGTTCTAGGACTTCTCTACAATTTTCACTCAGATCTCCCATGTGCCTTCCAATAGAAACAATTAAATGCCATTGCCTTGTGACATGTGCTACAATAACCTTTTATTAAAACATACAACTTATTATTTTACACTGTAGACACAAAAACACAAATTCTTGCCCCATATGCACGTTCAACCGCTCCTATTGCTGTCAACAGCCACCAAGAAAGCCAAACGGTGATCGATCGGTGCGTGTGTGCATATTTAAACGCGTCGTTTTAAGCATATGTATGTTTTTGTTGTTGCAGTTCGCTCAAGCGTATGATTGTAGCGTTCTGCGTGAGACGAACTCGTGTTGTTTTGTGTTCACACAGCCTGTAAATGCATGTCTGCATCTTATTCTCGTGTCAAGCCTCCTGTCTTTGACCGCTGACCTGTCTGTCTTGGGCTGTAATAGGAGAGCGAGTCTCAGATGTGAATTTCAGGCATATGTGAGAGGCGCTTGAGGGAATACAAACCATCAACGCCATCCACACGCAGACCGACCTCGGCCGCGTTACACAGGAAAAGCAGTCTAGACGCTGAAAAGTGATATGGCAAATGGGAATAATATGTGAGGGATGAATTAATATATGACCTTCCTCGTATTCATAAAGCTAAATGTACTGCATAATGGAGACGCAAGCGGTGGTGTCGAGCATAAATCATGGGATGATCTTTCTATATTCCTCTAGTCAACGCAGTATAGATTTATGTGGAATTCATTAGCATTTCATTGTTGGTTAGTTTCTATCACTATTTATCCTTAATGTAGCTCTATTTGTAACGAGTCTCCAATTTTCTAAATGCAGCGTTATTGTGGTGTTTCTTTTCCTTTTCGCTCATTGGATCTTATTGATTTTTCTCCCACCACTATTGATCTTGGGATCAGGTTTCCCCTTTGCAGCTGAGTGTGTGTTTGTGTGTGTGTGTGTGTGTGTGTGTGTGTGAGACAGAGAAAGAGGGGATGGTCTATAGATTGTGAGGTGTATAGGTCTTAGCATTTCTGCCTTTACCTATGTAAATATTTGTTAACATATTTAAGAATGTTAAATAGCACTGCACTTTATATGATTTTTTTAATTAATACCTAAAGTTACAGTCCACCTAAACATGAAAATCATCATTTAGCTCCATTCAAAACCTTTATGACTGAGTTTCTTCTGCAGAAAACAAAAGAAGATATTTTGAAGAATGTTGGTATGCCGAACAATTTTGTTTCCCGTTGACTTTAATATTTAATGGAAGTCAATGGGAGCTGCTAAAAAGCCAACAGTAGGGGGGGGAAAGTAAATCAATTTCACAGTCTGTGTTACACTTCAAATTTTAAATGATCTTTTAAAAAATATTTAGTCAGAATTCCCAGCCGAACAGCTGTCAATAAAGAAAAACCATTGTAGATTTGTAGTTATGACGTCTACCAGTAGGTCTCGAGGCTAACAGCGCTAGGCTAATTAGCTAAACTGTAGCACCTTAGCATTAGCTGAGCTGTTTTTAGTTGCCTGTACCATTGTAGACTATTTTCATTCAGCAGTAATTCATTTATTTAACTGAATAAATTATTAAAGGATAACATTTTTTGAAAGGGTAAGTCAAAGGGTGGTCATTTATGTTGCAAAGCTACTGTTTTAAACAGTTTTCTCATCCATCAAAATTATTAGTTACAAATACCATACATTTATTAATATAAATGCAATTTATTTAAACAACTTATATATCAAAATTACTATTGCATCAAAGCTAGCTTGCAAAGCGGTGTACAGTACTCAATAATTAATAAATAAAATAATATATAAATAAATATAGTAAGAAATAAAATAAACATCTGTTAGTCATTTTTTTTAATTTAATTGTAATGTTTAATGTAAATAAAATTAATTAAATACTGTCTTTGTAAATTTAACAATTATTTTGTCTATTATTGGCTGGTCATGTGATCTCAAAATGTTTACCTCCATGAGTGTACCTGCTCCGTGTAAAACAGCTTTTATAATTCCAGTGATATGACTTGATTCTTCATGCCAGGTGAATGTACATCACTTTAATCATCATTCCTCAGAAGAACTTACATGTATGTTTCTTTTTAATGAGGGAACAAATGTCTGAGTGCACTTAATTGAAATGATTGCTAGCAATTTCACAGAGATTTCAAACCCATTCAGGCATACTCTCCTGTTCTGTCTAACCTTTTTCCTGTTCCCGGCTTCTTCTTTTAGTTCCCAGCACCTTGTTTTGTAAGCTCTATTCAGTAAATGTCTGTCATTTGTAGCGCACACAATTTCTTCACTGGTACATAACAGCACACAATCAAACTCGCACACATTCTCTCTCTCTTTGTTGCTCAGATGTGGTCATGCAGTCTAAAGGTATTAAATTATTCCAACCTAGCAGGCGAATGGAAGGGAAGATGACAGCAAGATACACACATTTAAAAAGCTGAAATGCGTTTTGGCAAAACAGTGAGAGATGATGATGGCGCCCTGAATAGCCACCAAGGGTTATGTGTAAAATATTTCAAGATTGGTTATATTCAGATTTTTTTACTTTTAGAATAAAATGAAATCACCTTCTAGAAGTCTAAGCTTCTGCAAGATTTGTGTTACGCTGTAGACGGCTGGCGTTCCTTGACCAAACTGATGTTTTTCCTGCTCAGAGCTCATGGTCTTTTTTAACAGCTTTAGAGAGTTGTTGGGCAAAAGCTTAAAGACTTTTGCCCTCTGTAATGCACCACTGAGCACAACCCAGCAGATCCATTCTGCAGTTTTGCTCGTTTCAGCATCTGTTGCCATCACACGCATTTCCAAGACCGATCAATGCTTGGCCGATACAGTGTGATGTATGTAGTGCCACTCACGGGTATGTGTTCTTGCTCGAGTATGTGAGAGTGATAGAGTGTGTGACTGACTGATGTAGACTGAAGCCCTGCTGTGTTATCGTCTATAGTGTTGTGTAGTGAACGAACATCTATAAGTAAGAGGAATCCAAACTATATATTTTTCATGTAGATCATGACATGTATAAAGGTAGGGTAAGCAATTTCTGGAATACAGTGTTTATATTTGAAATCCCCAAAACAAAAACACCTCTGGATCAACATTCCAATCAACCAATCAGATTTGAGGGATAATTGTTCTGGAAATATATGTTTTAGGCTTATGATCAGGGTTAGGTGCTTCTACACACTTGTTAAGCAGCTATCATTTCCCACTGGTTTTAGGAATACATTTTGGGTAGGGTTAGGTTTAGGAGCAGGGATTGGGATAAGTATATATTTTTGGGCCGTAACGTTGATCCAGGATCATGTCTTACTTGGCAAAATCACAGTGACCCTCTTACCCTAAAAGGGTCTCTCATTATTTTGATAGCCCCCCCCCCGTGTTAGTTCTGTGAAACAAAGCAGAACCAATGTTACACCTTCTACACGGGGCACAAGCAGTGCCACAAAATACTGTAGAAGCCATTATAAACAAGCTTGATAACATGCGCAATGCCACCAATTGACTTGCACTCTTGACGAAAATTATGCAATGCAGATGGCCGAAGTATACTTTGGCCTCTAAGCTGGCACGGTGTTTTAGGGGTGGGCGATAGGACAAATTTTTGATCGTGGACGATAAATATTTCTCCACAATCTGCTTTTTAAGGAATATCGTAGTATCGTGCTATTTTATCATCTCCGTCTCAATATGCTGTACAACGCGACACATACTGTATTCACATCAGTGTTAACTCAGTGGTAGCATTACACTCAGCGGACACTGCACTGATTTGCAATCACAAAAGTACATTATTCGCTTTGAAGTCTTGCTGATTAAACATTTCTTACGCATGCTGTCCAGATGCGCTTGTCAAATTACTCTCCAGCCTGTCAAATTACTGAACTAATTACTGAACTAAGATATTTATCACATGTGATTTTGGGAATACTGTCTCAAACACACCGCGTTAAACACAGTTGCTTGTGTCTAAAGAGAAAAACGTGCCAGTATTTTAGACGCATGCAGCTCTTAAAGGGACAGAACTAAACATGCCGCTGCTTGACATTAAAGGGATAGTTCACTTAAAAATGATAATTGTGTCATTATTTACTCACTTACATGTTGTCCCAAACCTGTATTAATTTATTTCTTGTACTAAACACAAAATAAGATATTTTCAGTAACCAAACAGTAAATGTTTAACAGAAAGAAGAAACTTATTCAGATAAAAACGAACTGAGAGAGAGTAAATGATGTACAGTATATAGTGTAGTAGAAGTATATAGTGTTTCACCTTTCATGTTTGTTAATTCAATACTGCTGAATACACCAACTCTTCCTGAAATATAAAATCACTGTTTGTTTTATTCATATTATGTTTATAAGTAATGTGTATCTATTCGAATAACAAAGATAAAATGACAACAATTTTTACCTTTTGCTCCTTTTGGCCTAAATGTCTGCCCTTCTTTATTTTATGGGCCTTGTTTTCTGTACTGCTCAGACAACTTGCAAAAAGTAAAATCAATGACAAAGAATCATAAAATATGATATTTTTGCCATATTGCCCACCCCTACCTCTGTAATTTGCTAAATAGTTTTAAAAAACTAACTTGAAAAAGAAACAGGATAAAAATCGTGAATCGTGATTTCCCCCGAAAAAATCGTGATATGATATTTTTTCCATATCGCCCACCTTACAGTGTTTGCTGTAGGCAAGTTTGTTTAGGTATTTGGCCCAACTGTTTTCTAAAGCGTTTTTGAATATATCGCTTACCCTGCTTTTAAAGGGATATTTGTGTTATTTGTTTATTTTTATTTATCACCCCTACTATCTATCTATCTATCTATCTATTGTTCTATCATTCTATCATTTTATTGTTCTAGTATTCTAACGTTATATCTATTATTATATATATAATTTTATCTATCGTTCTATCTATCGTTCTATTTATCTATGCTATACAGTATATCTGCTTATATCTCTCTATCTATGTATTTATCTGTTGTTCTATTGTTCTATCTATCATTCTGCCTCTATCATCCATCTATTCTCCCTTCACCTAAAATAAATGTATTTCATTTATAAATTGTTGATTGCGCTCTCAGGTTCAGTCTTAATTAAGTAATAATATTCAGTAATATTTTTTGTTTCTAAATATATGAATATAAAAGTAATGTGTTGTAAATGAAAACACACACACATTTCCACCAAATAGCACATACAAAGACTATTTGCTAATGTATTTCCATGGAAAAGGAAGTAGTAAACAAAGAACTCTATTTTAGTCTCAGGCTCACGTTTTATTAGTCTATGGTTAGTTTCCATTCTTCTCTCGTCATGCTTCGCTGCTTCCAGTGTAGACACAGTGTAATATATGAGCTTCAGGTCACGTGTAGCTTCTCTGCAATGAACTACCGAAATTACATTAAGTTCTTTGCAGCGTTTGCATATGTATGAATGCGCGTGTGTGTGTACGCATTTGTGTGGCAATGTTTTCACTCACAGGCCACTGAAAACCCCCTAATGCAATTTCACACTGAATCTAGCTAATGTAATTAGCAGCTCTCAGTTTTTCCTAATGAATGTAATCACCCAAATGGACAAATGGATTAAACTCTTAACTTCACCGTTTGCAGCAATGAGAACAAGATGCCATTATGCCGACTGCAATGGAGTTTGTGTGAAAAGATTAGGACGGAATTCCTACGAATTAATGCATGCCTTAGCAAAACAACGCGGACATTCCGCAACCGAGATACGATATGTAGCTTGTTATCCGTGTGGGGGATTCGAGTCTGAGCAGATAGCCGATGATGTTTCCTGGCTTTCGTACAGGCTTAATGAGTTTGACAGGTGTTGCGCTGAACTGCGAGCAGGAAGCAGGAAGGACAGTCCTGTTCTGGGTGATTGCTGGCTTTCAGGCTTCATTTTCAGCACCTGCGGAGAAGATCTCGAATCAGTCTCTGGGGCTTTTGTTTTTAACGCGACTCCCATCCAACAGGAAGCTTGAGCCAACTTCGTAATCATCCTCAAAACAGGCCGAACGTGACAGGATGCTCCAACCGAGCTCCAGGAAAAGTTTGAGGAGGAACAGATGGTTGTGACATCCTGTAGTGGTTTGTTCGTATTTGCGTGAGCTTTGTAGAAGATAAATTATATCATATCCTGTTTACAGGTCTCTCCTGCACTGTTCTTTCTTTGCTCTCTCCCTTTTCTCAGATACTATCTCCGGAATCTCCCATGTGGAGCGCCGGCCGGTGATGAATCCACAAATCTGGGGAAATGAAAGTGTTTCTTGGTCATTTCAAAAATGGAATGAGGTCCTTGAGAGGTATTAAGTTCTGTAATATATTGTCTCCCGCTATAGAGGGGAGTATGGGAACTCGGAAATAAATCAATACGGAAAACAGAAGCACGGAGGACGCTGAAATATTAAACAAGCGCTTTAAAACACAGGCCGAAGCCTATTTGGAAAAGTTTCCATTAGGGTTACTCTCCGCAGTTGTCTGCGAAATTGAATTCGGGTAGCGAGTGGTTTGAGGACTTTGAGATGAAATTGAGAAGCGGTTTAATCAATAAGACATACTGTACGTGGAATGCGAAACATAAACAGGGCTGGAGGAAAAAGCGCGGTGTGAGATTGAGGGATAAGCGCGGAGATGATTGCCAACTCCCTTTCTCACACCCACGCGTGCCATAAATTCCTAAAGAACACCTCAGAATTGCCTTCCTGCCCGCCGAAAGTATGAGTTTGAGAAATGCAATGTTCGAAATTCCTTAATTCAGGGAGGGAATTGCCCCTGAGGCTAGCGCAATGCTAATCTAGAAGCTAACCTCGGTTCTCTTTTCCCAAGAGCATAGCACAGGCCATCATATATTTCCAACTCGCACAGCGTTCCTGGATCAGTTGGCTTCAGATTGAATTCTATTCATAGGCACATTAAGTCTCTGAGGACAGCCAGAAGGATTTATGCCGTGCTGCTTGTGAATTACCTGTCCCCTTACTCAACATAATACCCACGTATTTGAGTTCTCTAATAATTTAAGTTTAACAATGGCTCGAATAGATTTTTTTTTTTCACTCAATAGCATATTCCAAAGCGCGCTTAAGCTTCTATTCTGGAATCGTCTTAATCGTAGCCTTCGGAAATGAGAGGTAGAGTGCTAGAGAGGCAGAATGTCAGAGAGAAACATGCTGTTCAAGCGCTTTGAAAAGAGCATGAAATACAAGAAAGGGAGAGAGTCACATCACACAACCGGAGATCTCGCGTTTTCCAAAGTGTAGCAGACATCCATATCAAGCGGTTCCACGTCACTTTGAGCGAACGCCTCAGGTAGAAATCGATCTCCTCTGAGGGTGAACTTTGCTCTGGAATGTTCCTGTGGTTTGGATGCGGCAGACAAAGAGAGAGAGAGAGACAGACGGGGAGGCGAAAAAGAAAGAAGAAACTCTCTCTAGTCCTCTAAGACCACTGGCAAGTTGAAGACCTCCAACTTTCTTGATTGCTAGAACTTCATGCATTGCTTTGCAGGCATGCCTGTGGCTTGTTCTGGAACCCTGTTGTGGGTCTCTCCATCTTTTCGACTCCCTCTGTCTTTTCCCACTGGTTTAGTGTGCACTTGGTCTGGCTGTAGCCTCAGTCTAGGATCAATTCTGTGCTCGGAATGCGCAGAAGTCTGTCTTGAGCTCCTCTGGAGAACAGCATGTATCAGATTGCTGTGGGATATGCCAATGCCGACCTCTGACCATTTAAAGTCAGTGCAAATTACCACAATCCATATTGTGACATATTTGCGACTGAATATGAGTATTGAATAAGAACAAATTCAGGTTGGGACTTGATTTTATCCATTAGGGATGGATTCAAATAAAGCTTTTAGTGCAATTAATTGAAATACAGTTTCGATTTAGACTTCAGCCTCAAATGATTATGAAAATAAAATAATACAAATAAAACGATTATTGTGTTCCCTTCTGCCCCTATTCAGCTGTGCTCTTTCGCTTCTCCATAAAAGTTCAGTTTCACGTGCAAATCCGTAAAATCATGTAATGTGACACTTGCAAAATGGGACGTGTTTGACTTATTAAAGTTAATTGGATTTTGTTCATGTTTTTAAAAGCACGAAAGAGAACACGCACTGTTCCTCCGGAGGATTTCTGTCCAAGAGATCAAATACGCAGCACATAACATGGACATGTGAAGTCTACTGTTTGCTCAAGGTGTGCTCCTAAACAGTCAAATATGTGTCCAAATTTGACGCTTAGTGATTCTTCACGTTGCATACATTGTTCTGAGTTTGTATTGAGAATTGTGAAATATTCCCAGTCCCTAAAAGCAGATGTCATAACCTTATTTACGGAAAACTCATATAAGGTTTTTGTCATATGGCCCCCTCGTAATTGTGTTAAAAATAATAGTAATTACAATATTGGCCAAAATTATTGTGATTATTGTTTTTGCCATAATCGAGCAGCAATACTAAAAAGTACTGGTTTAATACAAGTACTAGAAAGTCATGCTGCAAAGACTGTAAAAAGTAGTTAATTTGTTTTTTCCAAGCATAAGCTTTGAAATTGTCTTTTGACAATGAAATTAAAATGAAATCTCGTACAAGATATTTTACAAGTTTGACTTGTGAAATCCAGGACCAGTTGAATGCCATTTTGTGCCTGATAATGTTTTGATAAATTCTTTGAATGATTGCTGAATAATGCCTTTGTGGGTTGTGTAATGAGCAAAGCCGAATGTGGCGGTTCATCTCAATTACTAACCTCTCCTCTTCTACGGCAGAGAAAACCGATTCATCAGCTTGTTTTTAATGTTGGCTAATTGCTCAAGCAGGGGTTGATAATAGAGATTGATTTTGGACATTTGCACATCACTACTTCATTTTCGTAGTGAAATCAGCTTTCTTTTCCCTTCCTGAGCCAAATTAATCAGCTTTTTTTGCTCTCTCTCTCTCTAGCGCACACTTTCACTGTTTCCCTCTCATGCTGGGACCCAGTGGGCCTGTTTGACTCAGCTCAGATCTTCTACATTAATTAAGATGCAAAACGTCAGTGCAAGGTCACCTCTGTTTTTTTAGAAAGACCCTTACATGACCATACAAGTTAGCCACCTCCATGTATATCTACACTGTGAAATTAATTTAAAAATTAGTTAAATTTTCCAAAATAAAGATTATTGTAGTGTTTCTATTTAGAAATACACTCAATCTGCTATTTTATTGTCTATTTTAAATGTAATTTATAAATATCTATATTTTAGTCCTTTACATAATGTATGTGTTTATGCTGTTTATTTATTATGTTTATACTGTATGAAAACACACACGTAGAGTATATATTTTTAAAAAGTATTTACATGTACATGCATTTCTATATTTATTTTCTTATATTTAATCTAAATATATGTAAAAATATTTAATATATAAACATAACAAATTTTCATTAAATACATACACGAATGTGTTTAAATTTATATATACGTAATAAATATACACAGTACATACAAATATATATTATGTAAAGAAAAATGTTTATTTTGGATGCGATTAATCACGATTAATCGTTTGACAGTACTAAATACAGACACATGCATTAATATGCTATATATTTGCAGCTATAAATTTATAGCTAGATAGCTATATTTATCTGGTTATGCTTGTATGCCCAAGCATTGTGAATGCAGATATTTCTGTACTCTATGGAGTAGAGAGATGCATATAGCATGCATGCCTCTGTAAGTGTGTGTGTGTATGTTTGTATGCAGTGAAGACCGCAGGGAACTGTGTGGTCAAGCTGCGAGAAACCTCTCTGCATGCTTATCATCTGTTGCTTATCTCGCTGCATGCTACTGAATGACTCTGACCTACAGGTGAGCCATACAGGCACCTCACGCTGGGCTCATAAATTACAGAGGCCTTGAGAGACTGCCGCATACAGAGCGCAAGAGAGGGAAAGATGGAGGTGGGGAAGAGAGGTGTGAGGGTTAAAGTCTTTGTACCTGCAGATTCTGGAGCGCAGAGGGGGCGGTCATTTCTCTCCCTTCCTCTGTTGACAGCTAATCAGCATTCGTAAATTAGGATGTATCCTCTCCGCTCCTGCACGGCTGCCATATTATTATTAGCGAGGAGCGGTGGACAAAAGACAACAACCTCGGCAGTGCAGCACAACACCCTTAGCCATGAGCTGCATCCTTGATTTAGGTGAAGGCAGGCAAGTGTGGTGCTTTTGATTCCTGGAAGCTGTCGCGGATAAGAAAGGACCATAAAACATTGTTACGGTGCTGCATTTACAGTATGATTCTGTCACTACCTTCTACATAAAAGACGCAGGGCAATCTATATTCTGGCTATTTCCATGCGAATGCTTGCTTGAATTATACTAAAACAGAAAGACGCAGAGTTGATTTTGTTCATTAAAATATATAATAATTATAATATATAGGATACTTTATATTAATATAATCAAGAACAAAAGATGATTTAAAATTAGTATGCATTAAACTACAATCAAATATTACTTTATAACATGTAATTTAAAATGTATTATAAATAATCTATAAATATATGTTTTTCTATGTACCTTTTGAATGAAAGTGTTGTTGATTATTATTATTATATGCCCTTTATGTTACAGTAAATAGTTTAAAATGAATGCACATGATGAAATATTGACTAAATTAAAAAATATTCAAAAATAAATTAATTGTGCTCACGTTTGTAGATTTTTGCAATAAATGGTCAATATAAATGCACAATAATAAAATCCAATTACTTCAGTATGATTTTTGTTGATGTTTTTGTTGTGTAAATGATTGCTTGCTTCTGAACGTATACAAAGAACACCCAAGCCTCATCCTCCCTCCTAGAACACCATGACTTTGTTGTCTCGCCATAAAAACGGAATGGGGACTGTTAAAGGGTTAGTGCAGACAAAACAAGCAAATGCACCCAACAAGTGTGGTCCTCCGGGGGAAAGATAGACAGATGTTGCAGTTAAGAACCGCCATTAGGCATTGGAGGAGCGCACGGCTGAATTTACTGAAATGACCTCTTTGTGCTCATGGTCTCTGTTTGTGTGTGTGTTGTTTTGTACGAGCATTATTTGTACTTGGTGTGTATTTTGTAATTCTGCCTTCAAGTCCTCCTGGAAAGTTTCCAAGGGAGTTTGGCAGATGGAATTATGATGTGATGTGCATTCAGGTGATTTTGATTGGAAAATCGAAGGAATGTGTTTCATATTTCTTTCTTACCTCCTGATTAACTCACTTTAGTAATATATGACTGGTAAAGAATAATTGAGTATGGATTGTCATGTATGCATCATTCTATCTATCTATCTATCTATCTATCTATCTATCTATCGTTCTATCTATCTATCTATCGTTCTATCTATCTATCTATCTATCTATCTATCTATCTATCTATCTATCTATCTATCTAT
>JAUCMU010000002.1:11243123-11254214 GCA_032275025.1 Enteromius treurensis | reverse complement strand
TATCTATCTATCTATCTATCTATCTATCTATCTATCTATCTATCTATCTATCTATCTATCGTTCTATCTATCGTTCTATCTATCTATCTATCTATCTGTCTGTCTGTCTGTCTGTCTGTCTGTCTGTCTATCTACCTTTCTATCTATCTATCTATCTATCTATCTATCGTTTGATCTATCTATCTATCTATCTATCTATCTATCGTTCTATCTATCGTTCTATCTATCTATCGTTCTATCGTTCTATCTATCTATCTATCTATCTATCTATCCATCCATCCATCCATCCATCCATCCATCCATCCATCCATCCATCGATCGTTCTATCTATCGTTCTATTTATCTATCTATCTATCGTTACATCTGTCATTCTATTGTTTTATCAGTCTATCTATCATTGTATGTATCATTCTCTTATATTCTATGTATCATTCTGTTTTCATGCTGCATTTCAGAATTTGTTCTTATTGTCAAATTCTACAGTTTATTTCTTAATTTGTCACTTATTCTGTTGTTCATTCAAACTATCTGTTCTATCTCCTGTTCAACATGTCATTCTACCTCTCTGTATATTGCTCAATCATATTGTTCTTCCATTGCATCATTTGGTCCTTTTATTGCTCATTCTATCAATTGTTTGTTCTGTCATTCTACTACTTTATTGCTCATTCTGTTTTTTGTTCTAGCTCCCTTGCAGAAAAACGAAAGATAGACAATATGTGCTTGCCTTTTTATTGTATCTGCATTGCAAGTATACACAAATTATTAAAATATAATCCATACTTTTTTTTTGTTGCAGTGTGTATCTTATTTTGTATATGTTTTAAATTAGAAGAAAGTAATTTCCCCTTCAATTCATGTGCATTTGTATGTGTGTGTTTTGGGGTACTTTTAAATACAAAGTTTTACAGTTAACTTTGATAGTCCTAAAAATATATATATTTCCCCCTAGAAGCCCCTAAATCCCAGTTTGAAAGCTTTTGAGCTACATACTGTAATATAGCAGGCAAGTCCCAGGCTGTTTTTGAGGCCAAGTCCATCCCTGTAGCATCTATAACAGACAGTGTCTACAGAAAGCACAGTAAGGTGAAACCATTACAGAAGTACCTGCAGGGGCACAAGCATATTGTATTATGTGTGTGTGTGAGCTACTGACATGTCGATCTCTCTGGCTACGAAGCCCCCGAGTCTCTCAAACCCTTCCCCAGCAGTGAGACCCCTCTCCTCTGCTCTTTTCTTTCCTCATCTCATTCTCCTCCTCTTTTGTGGGCCAGACAGAGGTGAATCCAGTCAAGTTGAAACACTGAACATTTCTCCTCGTTGCTCGGTCATCTTTGCAGCAGCAAGTAGAACAGAGTGTGTGTGTGTGTGTGTGTGTGTGTGTGTGTATGTATTCACTACTCCTGCTGTGGCCTACCGCCTCAGTCCACTCAGCAAACACACTACACTTGTGGACATTACCTTAGTAGTGACACAGAGCATGTTTGTGTGGCCAACATCTGGAACGCAGCGAGAGCATGTAGATGAAATATAACCTGCTGAGTTCTCAGAGTGGAAAGCGCTGTAATGGTGTGTGTCCATTAGCTGGACGCTGTGTGTTATAGCTCTCAGTGCCTGCGGTACCACTCTGTATCTCCTGCTGGGCCAGACCCATCGCATTTGGCCCAAAAATTACATTTTAGGCTCCATCCATCTGTGTACATCCTATCCGTCCCCCTAAACAAATTACGGATGCATTTCCTGGCTTGTGCGGTGGTGAAAAAAAAGCAAACATTTGTGTGCGACTGTATGAGCGAACATTAAGAGATTGCTTAGTAAATATCTGATGACTAACGAGATGCATGACAGTCGCCACGGAGTGAATTTAGTTTAGTTTGACAGGAGCGCTGCAATTTGAGAGGAACACGATGTCTATGGATCTCAGGCAGATGAGGCCAATTAACCCGATCTAATCAAATTGTTACATCTGGCTATGGAAATGCAGAGCGTTGTTGCTGGGTGGGCTGTCATCCTAAAGGTTGCTTTTGACATAACTGTAGCATGTTTGCAGTCAGACGGTTTATTGCTCCCTTGGGCGCTTACGGTAGTTCATTTCACTTGTGTGCGGTTATAATTTGCCAGTGTGTCAAATGCAACTCTACTTGCGCATACTGAGTTTTATCCAGGATCTATTTATATGCAGGATCTAAAGATAATTCAATTTGGGAGCCAAGTAGAATGTGATGCGAGGAGTGGAAAGCTTTTAACAACACAAATTGCCTCAAAGATCAGGCCAAGAGCTATATGACTCGTACTATGCATATAGAATAATGAATCTATCTATACATATATATGCATTTATTATTGTTATTATTATTATTATGCATTTATTTATTTTATTAGAAGGTGCTTATGCTCATTTCTAGGCTTTCTTTATTTGATCAAAATGAATTAAAAACCCTATTAAAGTATTAGGTATTATGGCAATATAAAAAAAATCAGCATCATTACTCCAGTCTACAATGTCACATGATCTTTCAAAAATTATTCTAATGTGCTGATTTATTATCAGTACA
The DNA here is from genome assembly GCA_032275025.1 of Enteromius treurensis. Taxonomy (NCBI): domain Eukaryota; kingdom Metazoa; phylum Chordata; class Actinopteri; order Cypriniformes; family Cyprinidae; genus Enteromius; species Enteromius treurensis. The sequence continues at coordinate 11,251,659 of JAUCMU010000002.1, read as the reverse complement.
TTAGAATTAGCCCTGTGTGTGTATATATATATATATATATATGTATATATATCCCTTTCTGTCTCTCTCTCTCTCTCTCTCTCTCTCTCTCTCTCTCTCTCTATATATATAGTATATGAGGAGTTTATATGGATATATATATATATATATGAAGAGTGTTTTTTAACCTAATAAAAAAAACAACAACTCTAGTTTGATTGAGAATAATTGGCACATAGAAAAAATATTTAAATTAAATTACATTTTTAAAAATTGAATCTAAGTTTTGTCTTTTCGCGATTGAGCTATATATATACAAACACTGTATATACTGCTTGATCAACATGCAGACCCATTACCATCTTTTTCAATTATCAGGCAGCATGTATTCAATTTTAAATAAAGGCATAAGGGAAGCTGTATTGACTGACAGAACATCCACATACACTCGCGTAGGAATGATTGATATGCAACTTTCAAACATCAAAACAGTAGATCGCGCAAACTTTGTTAGTTCTTCCACAACCCAATGTTTTCGCGAGTTCATTTTTCACAGACTCCCATTATTTCAAATAAGTTTGTGATAGAGGTCTTTCTTCATTCACATTTCATGCCAGCCACTCTCTCCAATCTCTTATCCTTCTCTCCCTGGAAATAGATTTTGTCCCGAGAAACGGCGAGAGGAGAAGACCCATAAAGAATGAAATATTAATTCTCTCGTTGCCCGTGACCTTGTGCGGTCGCCAGCGCCGCATTTTATTGTGGGAAATGGGGAGATAGTGAAAGCAATAGATGTTGAAGAGTTTTTCCCCTTGTCCTGCCATAAATGAAATGTGTGACTCTTTGACACCTCAGTTCTGAAGCTTCGAGACACAATATTGAAGAAAGAGAAGGCTGCGGATATTTTAGAAGAAATCAGCATGAAGGCACTTCCTTCTTTTATTTAACTCGATAGCTTTGGATGGAGTCCCATGCGGCGCGTCTGTAAGTGTTTGTGTATGCGAGAGCATGTGTGTCACATTCGCCCTGTGAAGGACAGACGTGATCAATAGAGATTATTAATCTTTCATGAGTGTTGCCACATGTATGCGTGCTTGTGCGGTTTCGTGGGCTCTTGAGGTGCTGAAGCCACAGGTTCACGGACTTATTGCCATTTGTTGGACCTGTCGTCCATCACTTCTCTCTTCCCCTCATTTTCTTTCTCTCTCCCTTCCCCCTTCTATCTCCCTCTCTCATATTCCCCTGTCAGAATTGCATCTCTTCCCCTCCTCCTCCTCCTCCTCCTCCTTTTCTCCTCTATTTTACCTCTAGTTGTATACAGAAAGATGAACTCCAGCCGTTTGGAGACATCATAAGGTCACCCGCAATTGAAGACACAAAATCCATACGAGCCAGTGATGTAAGCCGCGAGCCTCTCTATCCATCCGAAGTACATCAGCTGTTTGTTCTCATTCTGTTTACACAGCACTGTTACACGGTAAACATTAGACTGGAATACACTATCCATTGACTGCTGTGTGCAAAACCGAATTCAATTACAGGATGAGTTGTGTTTTTTATAGTTTGATAGAGTTCCTCTGTGGATTTCGGTTCAAGTTTGCTATCCCTGAGGTCATGCAATTGCACAAGTAGATTGGGGCTACAGTAGTTGTTTACTCCAAGTAGAAGTATCGGGTAAAAAATTGTTTTGCTACTTAAAACGTTGACTTATACGTATATTTCATTACACACACATTTATGTTTTGGTATTGGGGCATGTTGTCACACTTTGTTAAGTGGACACAAAAATCTTTTGTAGCAAAATAATATAATTAATGGAACAAGAAACTCTAAAAGATACAAAATCATTGCTATTGTAATCAATAAACTGCATACATTTTTATCAAGTAATTTGAACATTCGTGCTGATTTGATATTTATGGAAAATGCTATTTTGTATTAAATAGTATACTTTTCAGTTAAAAAGAACCATAATTATACAGATTCTGCTGAACAGCTTACAAAATCTAATGTATAAAAAATTAAGAAATATTAAGAATTTTTTCAAAATTGCTGTCCCTTATCACGATTTCCTCATACGACATTCTTAACTAATATTATTTTTATACTACTTTTATTTGTTTATACTACTATATTTCTTAATATTTTTATTTTAAGATTTTTACTTTTAAATGAAAACTGAAAATACAAAAAAAAAAAAAGGTTAATATTAAAACTGAAACTTAGCTCTATTTCAGTTACAATATTTTAGTTTTTCATAAACTTTAAATTATTTTAGGTTTCATTATTACACATTAATCTAATAGGCCTAGTTACTCATTTTAGGTTTATTTTAATGACTTAAATTTATTTATTTTTGTAATAGTTTGACAGCTAGCCTGATGCTATTTAATCTTGTATTTAAGGGTGTGTACATTTTATAAAACTATTTTGTCCAATCAATTGCTGATTAGATTGAATTCCCCTCCCACTATCACTCTTGAAACGGACTAGCTAATAATGGCCCCTGATATATTTAAAGCTTATTAAAATGTGACAGCTCTGCAGTGTGTCAAAGCCAAACCTCCTCTTCCAGTAGGAAATGTCAAACACTTGTCGAGCATTTCCTGCTGTAAAAGCCGAGCTTGATCCAAACAGCTGAGCATCTTCATGTAGACAGAACAGACAAATTCCATTTCATTCCACGGCCTTTTCTACGTTTACTTCTAGCTGTTAGCAATTCCTCCCTCATTAGTGTAGCGGTTAGCCTTGCGGTACTTCAGCAGCGCTAAACAAATTATCTGTTTTGTTTATCAAGACTGCGGTTTGAGACATTGTGCCTGTTGCGAGTAACTGCTAACTTTATTCTTCATCTATTCTGTCTGTTCTCAGCAGTAATTAGCAGGCCGGTTTCAGACGGATAGCTGTGATGGCAGGCAGACGATGTGCCCAGGCGGGGTGGCAGTGTGCCTGGCGAGGGCTGCTTGGGGGAGAAAACCACTCTCTGATGTTTACTTTTGCAGTTTGAGGCTTGCGTTAGGTTTGTTTAGCGTTGCAGCATGGTTGAAAGTGGGGCAGCATGGTATGATGAGCTACAGCACATCAAATTAGCATCAGGAGCAATCAGTGATCAGTAGAGACAGTGCTGATGCGTTGGTGTGTCTCGGGGTGAAACACAAACACGCATACATACTCGTGCTCACACTAATGTGTTTGACAGGTCTTATCCTACACACCCCAGACTTTCACGCTGTACACAACCCAATCTGATCCACACAGCAAGCCAAATCACTGCATTTGTCAAGAACAAACAGCTTTTATAGCATTTTCTTGTTGTGTTAGATATATTTCTTTTGTGCTAGATGTTTTGAAACTACTGAGACAGGCAGAATAACATGAGCTTCTCTCATATTTATAATGTAGTCATTTGAAGTCTTGTTTATCAACTGCTGTATTTATTATTTTATATAATTTAGTACGAGTTGTTTATTGTGTTTGAAGGAATGTCGAGTGGAAGTTTGTCATACAGTAGCAGATGGCTTGCCATTGGGATTTGAAAAAAAAAAAAAAAAAAAATCATATTATGCCATATTAACTCTTTTTTACCTTTTTGTACGAATTTTATTGTTACCCTTGCCAGAGCCAGACTTTCAATCATAGATCTTAAATAAAAATTAAGAAATGCATAATATAAATGAATTATGATATTTTTAAAGACTGAATAATTTATTCACATAAAAACTTACAATCGGCCCATTATTTACCCAGAATGCTTGTTAACCAAGGAGATAATAGTATTGGTGAAGAGGTTGAGATAAAATAGGAGACATGTGATGTGTAAAGATACAACGAAATGAAGGTGAATATCAGTTCTAGTCAGAGCTGGATAGATTAGAAGACTAGTTTTAGTTTGTTACTGATTCCAAATTATATAACAAAAATAGTAATTAATAACTTAATCCATCACATTACACTTTTTAGGTAGTGTAATCAGACTACTTTTTGATTTAAATAGGATAGTCATGTACAATATTGATATAAAAATACAAAGAGTGGGACAATATATTCAATTCACTGTAATTTACGCATGACGTTCATAGAGCATTAAGTTATGCCAACTGCAGAGGCTTCATGAGTTTAATGAAAATCTTAAAATACATCAACCAAAATACAACACGTATAAAAAAACATTTTTTACCTGTATGTAACCAACAGAGAACCGTGAACATGCAAAAGTGAAACTGAATTATTGAAATATTAATTTTAAAATCTAAGGGTACTTAAAGTTAACATATTATTTGAAAGATTTTCAGATGGCAAAAAAGTTTGTGAATGCAATACCAGGCTGCACTCGACTAAAGATTTTTCTGGTCAGCTCGTAGTCATTAATTTCAAGCATTAGTCGACTATTAGTTGCACATTCGTTTGTAATAATTTGGAATGTAAAATAAAAAAACAGCGAGGAGACTGCATTAATGTTTTAACAATTTATTGATAAAACTAGTGCATTTTTTCTTTTAGTTTTTAAGAGATTAAGTCGGTGACACTCATCATCTCTGCAGTAGTTGATGCACCGGAATACATAATCTAAGAATATTACTTTTTTATTTGAATTGGTTCATCTGAAAGTAGACTTTTCACTCTGTAAAGATATTTTGATAAAGATATTTGTCGTATCGGCAAGCAGTATACACAGGACTTCTGAGACCGAGACAGAAAGCGCACCCTTCTTGCTTCCATTATTTTCCAAAAGTGCAATGTTTCATTGTTATTGTGAGTAAACTAAAATAACTGTAGCATTTTTACAGATTCGAAAGATGTATTTTTTATCTATATGACCAAAACTAACAGTGCATTTTAAGAGTCCTGAGTGAGCTACTGTTCAGTCACGGACTGTGGGATTTCAGCGACTAAGCAACTAATACAATTTTGGTCAACCAGACCTATTCTCATCGACTAATGATTAGTCAATAATGTAATATAATGTAATTGTAATCCGAGTATTTTAAAATGTAATGTAATTCATATTTTTGGAGCCAAATAATCCAGGAAGGTTGGCTAAACGTCTGATGCATATGGTACACTTAACTGGAAACACTTCAGCAGTGTCGAAGTCATCAAATGATTGGTTGAATTTTTTCCGGGGGACAAGAGGGTCGCGTTTATTTTCGGTCCGCCTGGAAACAAAGCGCAGACGTGTAATTGCGGGGGAAAAATTTATTCAGATCAGTTAAATGTTGGATTCTCAAAAGTATACGATCCAATTATACTAGTTGATCAAGTGAAGTAACAGTACCTAACTGAGAAGGGAATATCATCTGACATCGCAGCTGGCCGATTCAGTATTGTGTTCGGTTCTCCAGAATTGCTTGTGGGTGTTAAAAAGTGGAGAGATGTGCTTAAAACAGATGTTTACCGCGAGCGTCTCATTGGGATTTTCTATGCTGACTGACTTGTTGCATGTCGTTCTGTTGTTGTGGAGACATTTCCACACCTGAAACGTGATGCTGAACAAAATAAATTGTGATTGGTTGTTTGACATGTCAGTCAAACGGCTTTATGGGCGGGCCTTGACCAAAGAAAGTGGCTATGAATTCCAGACCTTCTGCCGTCAGACTGAAGGTCTGGCTACGCAAGACTAGAGAGAAGGAGGAGAATGCTATAGAAGTGTAGGAAGAGGATATGGGATACATGGTCAGTTGTCATGCATGATAAGAGAATAAAGCATCTCTCCCTAGTATGAAATTAATAAGACTAAACTAAAGAAGATGCTGATAATTATAATCATCAAGGGATTTCAATTGTTTCAAAAGCTAAAATATAAAAGATAAAAACATGTTATAATCTGCTGAGATTCAGTGGAATGTGAATTTCAGACATTTACTTGTCTTATTTACTATTTATATAAACATTTGCAAATTAACATGTGCTACAGACATGAGTATTTCTAGCAGCAAAAATGTATGTGTTACTATTAAGATATTATATCTGTGTCTGTCTCTTGTTATGATAATTTTGCTTACTAAAATGTGTCTACGTCTAAATTTAAAGTTGTTAAGTTAGGTTTACAAGTTATAATTATCAGTTCAATTCAAATCTTACAATTATGTAAACATTTCTTTCGGAATATGCCCTATTTAGTGTACACACATTAATCACATTGTTCTTATCTGTGATTGCTGATTTATTTCTCTCGTATTGTTTTTCACTTCAGGATAATTTAATTGATGAGTGTTTGAAATAAATTGTTATAATAAGCATTTGGAGTGAAATGCCTTAAGCTGCTAGCTTCTTTTGGTTCCTTTATCTGAATCTGTGTTATAAAACTATCAGTCCTACGGATGACTTGCATAGACTTCCATCAATTTGTTACATTAAATAATTACAACTTAATACAAGCCCTATTGCAAAAGATAAGTCTTCCGTTGACGGAGAATTAAGGAAATGGATGGGAGTCTTTTTCTCAGGTTTAAGAAATGCTTCAGGGGGGTCATTTCACACTTCTTTCCTTGCTCAGGAAGACTTCCATTGAAAATGATTGGTTAAGTGCATTTTATTTTTTATTATTCTATGGGAATAATGTGTGAAAGGTTTTCTTTGTGGAGATAGGTTAGTGATCTTTCATCAAGGACTTATGAATCTGAGCACTCAAGATCAGTACAATTTCCATGGCATATAATGTTAAATCAAATACATGTACTAAGATCTGCGTGTGTAAAGGAAGGACGAGGCTTTTATCTTTTTATTTTGTCTTCCTGCTGGGCTGTAATGTCAGGAAAGTATATATTTAAAGCATCACAGCTGAACAGTATCTACAATTCAATTTCACAACATACTCTGTGTCCGTTTACTTAAAAGGTAGCATCAACTCCACAACATGGGAGCCCTTATTTTAACATCAATAAATGACTGCTAACCCATGATGCATTTATCTGCTTGCTATTACTGACATATAAACAATTCGGGAACAAAGCAAAATACACAGAAAATTTTGCCTTTAGTACTTTTCTTTAATTGTTGTCGTTTGTTACCCATTTGTTGCTCATGCTTGTAAATGCTAATTTGTCAGTCATTTGTATGCCTATTAACACAGATTGGTGTGTGTGTGTTTGTTTGCGTGTGTGTTTGTTTTGGCTGGGCACCCAGTGACATTGGCACTACTTTATCATGAACATCTGGGCTATGAATTTGCTGTGTTGCCCATTCTGTTTTTATATTTCTCATTACTTACACACAAAATAACTTGTAACCCACTCAAGCATCACCCAAATATATCACCCAAAAAATTGCTGTTGATTTACTAATCCACAGGCCTTTCAAGATTAATAAAAATAATACAATGAATACACTCCATGCTCCTCACAATGTAATGAAGCACTTGTCTGTGCAAGAAACATAATTTGCAAGATTAAAGGGTTAGTCCACCCAAAAACAAAAATTAGTCCATGTTTTACTCAGAGCCTGTCCTCTAACAAAATACTCTATAGGTCTTTTGTGCAAGCACCTTATTACAACCTGAATTACGATGCAGATAAAAGTGTACAAAACATTACTATGAAAGTGTTTTGTTGCCGATAAAGGTAAAATAGTGGAATATGTTATAATGGGTCATATTTCAGGGATCTGGACAAATGACCTATTTATTTCATGCAATTGGAGTTATATTAAAAATGATTCTGTCTCTTCCAAGTGTTAGAATGGGAGTAGGCAGTAGTTGTTTTTTTTTTGTTTGTTTGTTTTTTTACGGGCAAAAAAAAATTAACTAAAGCATGTGTGTCCATAATAAAATGTGCCTCAGTTGGGTTTGGGGGGTGGGGGGGTTTGGGATAAGAAAACATATCAATATTCAAAATGCTTTTCATACTTTTCTATCACTTCCGCTATCTGTCGTTCGTGGAAGCCACTCTGATGGGTGATGAATGTATCCTAGTCTTGCCAGTTTGTTTGCACAATGTGTACTTAATGTACATAGTACACATTGGTACATAGTATCTACAGCTTTAATACTTCTGTAACTACACATATGTAACAATCCTCAGAATGGTATGTGTATATACAGATGTGTAACAGGACTATCCAGTCTAAGTGTATTTATTCGTGGCAGGGACATGTTTATTTCGTTATTTTCGTGAAATGCACCAATGTAAGACCACTGTAAGTAAATGGTATCTCCTCAGGAGTGTAACATTTAAAGTGTAACATTCTGGACACCATTTACAATTTATATGTACTTTATGGTTACTGGCCGCTGCTGTGTAAAATCAGAATAATTACATGGTGAATCCATAGGAATTGTCTACATAATATTAACACGTTGTTTACCAAAACAGCGATGTTAGTCCTGTTGCACATTTGTATTTACACACACCATTCAGTTGGTTGTTACATTCGTGAAGTTACACAAACATTAGAGCTGTAGAAACGTCTCGGTTACGTATTGTAACCCTCGTTCCCTGAAGAAGGGAACGGAGACGTTACGTCGGTGACCGACGAATAGGAAACTCGCTTCGAGATGGCAAATCTACTCTGCTTGTATACAAACACGCCAATGAATTGGCATATGCTGATTAATATCCAG
>JAUCMU010000002.1:11212332-11243023 GCA_032275025.1 Enteromius treurensis | reverse complement strand
GATTCAGTATTGTGTTCGGTTCTCCAGAATTGCTTGTGGGTGTTAAAAAGTGGAGAGATATGCTTCAAACAGATGTTAACCGCGAGAGTCTCATCGGGATTTCTATGCTGAATGACTTGTTGCACGCCGTTTTGTTGTTGTGGGGACATTTCCACGCCCCGAAATGTGACGGTGAACGAAACAAACTGTGATTGGTTGTTTGACATGTTGGTCAAACAGGTTCATGGGCGGGCTTTGACCAAAGAAAGCGGCTATGAATTCCAGACCTTCAGCCGTCAGCTCGGCGAGACTAGTTATTGTCCATCTCTGCTTGTTGTCATATTTGCGTTTGCCTCATTCCCAGTCAAATTTTGAAAAGCCATTTCCATCACAGAATGATTGAATGTTACTAAACACGGTACAGAATGTTAGGAAGTAAAGCGTTGCTTACTGGCTCGAGTTGTCCTACACTCAAGCCGCTTTGATGTAGAGGTATGAAAAGCAAAAAAAAAAGTAACGTTTACATCATAATTGGCTTTAGCAATTAGAATTAAATGGGCTGTACTGTTACGCCTCACAGCCTCATTTTCTTACTTCTACTCATTATACTGTGTGGTTGTGGTGCTGGAAGAGTGGTATTTGCTTGTTTTTCTTACTTTGTCTGATATAAGAAGAATGGACTTGACTTTGATATAGCGGTGTAACTAGGAACGGTTCGATTTTTTTCTCTGGCGCACTTGCTTTTGCATTCTAAACTGTCATTTGGGATGCATTGTAGAAACCGCTTTCCCTTTGGGTGAGCGAGAGAGCAGTTTATCTAAGAAGCAGAAAGATTACGCAGGGGAAAATCTCTCTGTCTTTTCCTGAATCACCGCATTCTGTGCCTGGAGGGAGCAGAGGAGCCGAGAAACAGTGAATGAGATAATTGTCACTCTTAATTGAATCCCAAGAGCATTTAAAACCCTGAAGACGATCGGAATCAAATAGTAAAGTTTCCTGTTGGTTTTATCGGCGGCCCTTTAACGCTCCCTGGATGTTACGTGTCATGTTTTTGCTGAGCGGCTGCTGTTTTCGACACTGTCAGAATGATTCTCCCTTCTCTCCACCTCCATTCTTCTTTGAACAACAAGTGCGCCTGGTCTCAGCGCATGCAGCTTTTTTCTTTCTCCACTTTTTTCCTCACTCTCTTTGTCTCCCATCCCCCTTGTTCCTGCTTTTCTCTCCTCCAGTCTCAAGCTTAATTAGGGAGATGCCTGCCTGATCAATAGGACTCCCTCTCGAGAGATTGTGCTGCTACGGCCGGGGTGTGTATATGGGGGATGTAGATTGGAAAGAGGGCAGGGACAATGCACCATAGGGACAGACAACAAGCCAGTGTGCAGTGGTCTGTCTTTATATTCTGCCCACTCAGAAGCAACACACACACACGCACAAAAAACACTCGCTGTGCTATTTTCTCTGAGCATCCCGCCTGCAAATGATCTCCTTAATCGGAGGCTCTCTGCTGAGGCCAGGTGCGGAATGCAAAGCGAACGGGAGATGCTTCGTGTGACAGCGGCGAGAGATACGCCAAGTTTATTTTACAGCACTCTGCAGGTATCTCACACTACAGCTGCCTCCACAAAGACCTGCTGGACAAAATTCATTCACATGCACTTTCATTGCAGCCTGGCAGATGTATAGGCTTTGATTGCAACCATTGAGAAAATTACTATGCTGCAAAATACCTCTCCTTTTGGTCTTTTAGATTGTGGGTATCTGAACACCTTGAGAATACATGGCTGCTAATATTAATATGATTTGGTGATTTTTACCTGGTACAAGGTAAATCAGGTAAAAGATATAGACATTTTTACATTGAAAGTGGAAAATGAGACATGGACTAGAATATCACTGAGAAGTGTCTAACCTTAGATTCATTTTATTTTTAGTTTCATTAAATTGGATATTTTGGCCAAAGCGACTGAATGAAATAAAAATGAATTCATTAATGATCAATGAAGTGTTTTTAAAAAGTAAGGCGATGCCAAATAAAAGTAATTAATAGTTTTATTCAGCAAGGGTGCATTAAAATGATCAAAAGTCACAGTAAATAACTAGACATGCATGCAAGCTTAAAGAAAATGCTTTTGTTTTTTCAAAATATGTCTTTTAACATCACCTCATTTTCCAACGATTCTCAAATTATTCTTTTGAAGCAGTTCTAAGATTTCATCTAAACCCCTCCCTTCCCTGAGCCTACTCTGCTCTGATTGGTCAGATAGCCCAGTCTGTTTTGATGGGTTTACCGCATACAGTAGTCATCAGGAAAATGTATTTTTTTCAGCTTTACCACACTTTATATTAAAACAGAATAGTATTCTTGTAAATAAATTCACTAGTTTATTGTATTTTTGATCTAATCAATCAGCTTAGTGAGCATTCGAAATCATGGAACCTTGCCAACTCCAAATTTTTGAAGATAAGTCTCAATTATTCTGGAGTCAAGCTTTTGGTCAGACCTAAATTTAAAAAAGTCGTATGATATTTGACAGTTAAGAAAGTCTCCTGTTACATTTGGCTATTTAACCACCCAAAAGCCACTTGAAACACCCTAGCAACACCCTGACAACCATCCAGAATGTACTTACCTTTTTGCACAGGCAGACATTCATAACATTTTCATTACTAGGATCTCATTAGGTAGTCCTGAAGTGTACCCGAATAAACCTCACAGATATTACTGCTTGCAAAACCAAGGCCAACTTTTAGTGTTTGTAAATTAAAATCACATGCCGAGTCAAAAGGCCAAACAGGAGAAGTGAACAAATGCAGCTAATTTGCTCCATCGGCTAGAGAGTCAAATCTGTTTGCTAACAATGCAGGGGTCTGCAGTCCGAGCTGGCACAAACGCAAAGCTCGTTTTGGACCGACGCCGTTCCCCGCGGCAGCGCTCGCTTCCTCCCAACCGCTCGGACTTTCCAGCCCGAGCATCTCTCCTCTCCATTCCCTAAAATCTGGCTCCGACAACAAACACACACCAACCAGATCTGCTGTTTGCACTGGACTCTAATGAGAAACAATGGACACTGATGCGAAAATGTGCCACAATTAGCAAGAGAGCGAGCGAGAGAGGCATACTTTATCATTTGCAGCTTGTCCGATTAGTGCCAAGTATGTAAATAAATATTAACTGGGCATTTTAAGACTGTTTGCTGGAAGCCCAGCGGACATGAGCTTCTGCTCTCCTCAAAGGCTCCAGAGATGCAATCAGTCCCAGCTGTCTTATTAAGCGGCTAAATATAGCTCAGTTTGTTAGGTGTGCCACACCGGAGGAAGGAGGGTATTTTTGCAGTTATCTCTCTCTCTTGTCCCCCCCTCCACCTCCCTTTTCTCTGGCTAATAATTAAGGACTCATGGAGGAAAACAGGTTTTACTGGGTTGACTCAGGTGTTTTTGTTTTATTTTTAACAGCCTCGTCTCCTGCACACGTTTCTCTCTGTGTATGTTTGACGCTGATATCTCTGTGTACGTGTGTGCGCATAGCGAGTTCCTTTGTCTCTATGCGTGCTAAACCCTCAGAGGACTGATTACCAAATTGCCCCGCAGCAGTACGTCAGGAGGTTATGTGCGCGTTTGTGTGGTGGGATATTGTTTGTGGTATTAATGAGTTACATATAAGCGTGCCAGGAGTATTGGGCATTGCCAGAATTCCTCGCTCTTAGCGACTGTTGCTGTAAACCTCTGGGGTTCGGAGGGGAAACGAGAATAACATGTTAATTAAGGATTTTATCGTAGTTTGTTTGTTAACCTTTTCATTTTTCAATGCAGCCTGGATGCATCTAACTGCCCCTCTCAAGTCAGTTGAACTTCCTAATGCCGTTTTTTTGTTCAAAATCTGTATTCTCCCCTCAAACCGCCTGTTAGATTATATCTCAGCTAGCGTGATTATATTTGTTGATTTTTTTGAGAAAAGTCTACTGGGAAGCAGATGTGCTATCCCATAATTGCTACCTTGCGGCAGTGCGAGAACCATTAACGTTCGTCGCTATGTTCAAATTCAAGAAAAGTAACTGTTTGAAAGCGGTTTTCATTATTAGCCAGGCGTCCGGGCCTGTCAAATGGAGTGTGCCCTTGTTTTATGAGTGACATTGAGGAATTAAGGTAATGTCAGCTTTAATCCGCTCTTCAATATTTAACTTTGAAGATGATTACACTTGTGGTTCTGTCATAATATTTAAATGTCACATCTGTATTCACATTTTGTAGCAGTGCGGTAGTCGCAAAGCAACAGTTTGCGCACCTTTTTCCAGGTCCTTTGAGAGTTGTGCTTGTCCTGATGTACATGCATTTGTTAGTAGATTGGTGAGTGTGTCTATCTCTTGTGTTGTGTATGAAAAAAACTCTTATTGGCAGCTGCATTTGAATCTGATTTGACTAATGATGCTTGCAGCGAAGATAACCCAGAGGAACAACGCTGTGTCATCTGATGAATACTAAACAAATCTGTTTTTATAATACACCAAAACAACAGGTTTGAGCTGTTTTCTGAGCTCTTAAAATCAGCATGTAATGAAATTGAAATGGCAGATTATGCCATTTATCATTTATAATTAATGTAAAAATATAAAATAATAATATTTTAATATATATATAAATATATATTACTATGTTAATAGTATTATTATGTATTATTATATTATTATAAAATGTAAAAATATTTATATATATATATATATATATAATTATAATACTTTATAATAGTATATATCCAAAATATTGTAAATATCGTCTTGTACCTTATCTTTACAAGCCTCTTATATGCAAAGATTCACACTTGCATTGTTATTATTATCATTTTTCTGTAATTTTCTTACATTTTTGTTTATAAATGAATTGTTGAACTCTCCAAAACAGAAAGGAAAAAACCACAGTAACCTATATTTTATTTCAGAATCAGGGTGAAAGAGACATTAATTGATTCATCTTTAATTTATTTTAAGACTTAATATGAATAGCTGTACTAAAATGCTTGCAACTACAGTAAACACATGGTTAAATGCACACAAAAGAACTGGTTGTGTTTCATTTTTGGACTCTCATTTGCTGTAAAACCCCACTCTTGCTCTTTTGGGAAGCAACAGTTGCCAATTATTGCCCCAGTTGCACAGTTAAATGCGCTCTCTGATGTAGAAGTATTTCTCTTTATGCATATGTACGGTATTCATAACATAATAACAGCCCCTGCACAACACCATGTGACAAATTACTGGAACAGAAGTGCCTCTAGGCATTCAAAATCAACCCCTATCTACATTATTTAAATGGCTGTATATAAGGAATAACGTTTATTCAGAAAGGTTGTAGGAGTGTTACAGATTGATCTCAGACTTGAATTGGCAACATAAAAGAGAGAATTGCAAGAGAACATTGATTCAATCGAGAAAATCCATTTAGGCCCTCAACATTTATACCTTCGAGAAATCGAGTGTATGAATGCAATCAAACCAAAGCCTGCAATCGAAGTTTTTTCTTCTTTCAGTATTCTATAAATTATATTTCATTGGAATTCTCAGAGTGCCTTTTAATTCGGCTTTTTGCTGTGCGCAAATGTGAAAAAGTTCTCATTTGTGGTCTTATGAGGTGACTCGGTTCACCTTTTCTTAATAATTCCCGTATAAAGACGTGTCTGTGCAAGTCTGCTGTTCACAGAGCAGGGGTCAAAGGTCAGGAACGACTAGCTGAGCAAAAGTGGGGGGGTTAAACCGAGACAGCTGCCGGTGTGATATCCGTGTTTCGAGCGGAAGCTTTTGTGATTGACAGGAGCAGAGACAAAAGCGGTCTGTGTGAGGCACGTGTCATGTGACAGAAGGCGTCTGTGGACGTGTGCGTGTGCATGGTCCAAATCCACTCCGCAGTGCAAAAGGATTCATGAGGATTCTGCAGCCATGGGAAAAATAATATGCAGTCTGCTGAATTTGGCTGGGAATTAGGGAACATGCAAATGAGCTCGTTAGGCGAGGGCTTTGTTTGTTGTTTATTCATGTGGGTGGGACAGACACGTGTAATTTGTAACCCGGCGCATCACCAGATACCCAGATGGAGTAATAGGTTTGGTGACCGTTATACAACAAAAGAGGATGCTAGTGTATATGTGTGTGTCTGAATAAGTGTGTGTTGATATGAGAGACGGTGACGGGCAGTATACAGCTGGCCTCGGGCCTTTATCTATGAAGAAGTCACAAGGGTGAAGAGATGGACAGACAGCTGGGTATCTCAGCTATCCCGTAACAGTGCAAACATGGCACTTCCCATGTGTGGATAGGTCAGTCTGAATGCTGATCCATGCAACCTGACATTAAACCACACAGCTTTCTCTCGCCCTCCCTGTGTGTCTGTTGTTCCTCCGTGTGTCTTTCACGACCAGCAAATGTGTGTATTCAAAGATTTCCAATCAGTAGAATAGTCTGATTAATGCTATGTATTGGATCTGAACTACAGTAAAAACAGCAATATTATGACATACCATTACAGTTTATAATAGCAGTTTTTATTTAAATATAATTCATGTGAAGGCAAAGCTGGATTTCCAACATTACTGCTCCAGTCTTTCACACGATCCTTCAAAATAAGGCTTTTTGTATGAATTTAATAATTCAACCTTTTATTTTACAGCCTCATCTCTTTGTGTGAGTGTTTAAAGATCCTATCTGTTTGAAGACCAATCCCATGCACCCTCTGTCTTTTTTTCCCCTCAAGCACACTGTTTATTTCTGCACTATAAAAGTCTCTGAGTTATAGGACCATCCAGGTCTTGTCCTCCATTCGTCCTCTGCTCTGAGCCAGACAGGCCATAGCTTCAGATCACGGCAGATTCTTCCGGGTCAGACACATAATAACTCCAGCACTCTCATTTTCTGTCTGTGACTTTGCGTCCTGGTCTGAAGCTTGTTGTTGATGTGTGTGAGATTCCATTTCGCATTTGGTTTTTGATGAAGATGTATTTGGGGTGACTGGAACTAGGTCGTTCTGCCTGATTAGGGAAACGAAACTTGTGTCGGTCTTATAATAAACTCTGCGCCAGTGCTGAGGCTGTGACAGCACAACAAACTCCCAGATACAGTTTATTATCTTTTTATTAGTCTCCCCTTAAGCTCCCTCTGACATTTGGTTACGTTCTTACTCTAATATGACTCATTAGCACACTTAAAACCGTCTGCTGTCTGCTGGCCTGGGGAGAGAAGGTGGAGGAAAGACAGATACATTGACTTCAATGAAAGTAGAAGATGGGTTTAGAAACGGCACTTTGTCTAGACCTGGCAGAGCACTCAAAGGCATTATAGAGGTTAGCTGAATTTGCATTTCTTAAATGAAAGGGTACTTCCATGTGTGTAAAAAAAAAAAAAATATATATATATATATGTGTGTGTGTGTGTGTGTGTGTGTGTTTCCAAAAACATTCATTTTGGTGCTTATGCATTTTATTCTGAATTAATTTTGAAAATTTGTTGGGATAGTGATGTATTACGTGTATTTGAATTTAAAATAAAATGTCATTTTAATATAAACAAATGTAAAAAAAAAATAATACAATTATTGTGAATATGAGTCCTTTATGAGCAGAGGACACAATGCATTAAAAGCCTGAATGTTTTGAGAAATATTATGCATTTTGCACGACATTTGTGTAGAGACAAAATTTCGTTTTCCTGCTTGCAACATCTTAGTTCACACTATAGTGAGTGTGTAGGTGTAAGCTTGTTTGAGTAATTATGCATTTCTGAAGGCACGCAAATCTGTTCTTCTATATTTACACGAGCAGATGCGTCATATTATTCTGGCACATCAATATTGCAAATACAGATGGAAAATTGCATTTTTGTAACATAAAGTAAACATTCTGCCACTGTGACGATTTGCATGCATTGACCTCGTGATGAAAGATCAGTTACCGAAGCGTCTTCCCAGATTGTTTACATTCCATCCCATCATCCCTTGTGTTCCAAGCCTTAACAACAAGTTTAGTGTGACGATAAGTTAATACACAGGCTATAAGGGTTCAGCTGGTGATGAAAGCCTCCGCTAAATGTGTCCCCACTGACAAACCGGACAGCTGTAGCATACACAGATCCTGTCAGCAGTGTTTTAGACCTGCTGAGCTCCGGTTGCTCACCAGTTTTGCGTTTTTTTGGCCTAGTCTGCGGTTTAGTGTCGCCTTTGTGCTTTCACTCTCGGGGCAGTGACCTCAGGGAAGTTGAACTCTGAACCCTTAAATGTTAGGTACACCTGCTCCTGCAGCAGCCAAAACAGGTGTGGACCAATCAGACTTGGGGAGGCTATTTTAAACAGCCTTTTATGACTTTAAAAGCGTGCAATGTAAAGGCTAATTATTCTTAACCACGTTTGTTGTTCCTTTTGTGTTGACCCATATGTTAAAACAGCTAGAAAATAGAAATTAATATGGCAGTAATGCTAAGAAGTAACAATTAAATTACATTTGCTTTGTCTGGTTTTATTTTCCATCCCCTGTGAAATGAAATGTTTGTTCTTCTTTGTGTAATTACACTAACATTGTTCTTGCTTGAAAGCGTAAGACATACCTTAAACTTGTTATAACTCCCAGAGGGAGGGTTATGGGCAGTGCGGTTGTCTATAACTGAGGTTCAGAGGCGGCCTATGTGTCCAGCCATTAACATATATTTTAGAGTAAGAGTTGTTCACAATGGCAGTGAGCTCTGGGTTAGACCTGAGGCCCAATCTGCCGTGTTTAGCACATCTGACTCCCTGTCGGTGATAGGCATGGGCTATTGTCTACCAAACAACAGCAGCCTTGAATTTGGCCTCTGGCGGCCCAGGGGACGGTCCCCGCCACTCTCTCCCAGGCTTGGGACGCTCCCCAAGGCATCACACATTCTCAACAGGGCTCGGTGTTCCATAAATAAGAGAGACATCTTTGTGGCACACACACAGAGGTTAGACCAGCTTACGGAGGTGCTGTAAATCAGGAGAAAGCTAGGTGACATTACGGCTATAATAGGCCACCTCTGATGTCACTATTAGGAGAAAGTGTTGTGCACCATGACAAAAAAGCAAGACACGAACAAGAGAAGGTGACACAAATGTTTTAATAAACTTTTTTGTTGTTGTTTTTTTACAATGTGTTTGACCCATGGAAAATCCACGGTGATAGCCAAGGAGCTGCTGTGCCGTTACTGAGGTATTCTGAATGATGGAAAAGAGCAGAAACTAAAAAGGGAAATAATAGGCAAAGATTTTATGGGACATGAGCGTTTCCATCTGCCATGTAAGCAGACAGATCACACATTTGTCAAATGTCATAAAAAGCAATGGTGGTGTTTGACGTCAGTTGAAGTAAATTGAATGTGTCGGGCTTCCGGTGTCATCCATGTCCAGCTATTTTTAGCTCAAAGTGGCTCAAGTGGAAAGTGTGTTGATGAGGCGGATATAGCGTAAACGCAGATATCTAATATGGGTCACTTTAAAAAATAAATATATATGTAAGCTGGATGTCAGAAGAAATCGTATACAGTCAACAAATCAGAATTGGGCATCAAATGCAGCCTTTGAAAATTAGTAGCAAATCTTGCATAGTTTGTTTCTAGATGGTCAGGGATTAGGGAGCAAGCATAATAGAAATTTCATTCTGTACCTGTGCTTCAGTGATTCTAGTCCCATAATCATTCCTCGCATCTGAAGGACCCTCTTTCCCGAATCACAAGTGTCTGCTCCTGAACAGG
This sequence comes from Enteromius treurensis, assembly GCA_032275025.1. NCBI lineage: Eukaryota > Metazoa > Chordata > Actinopteri > Cypriniformes > Cyprinidae > Enteromius > Enteromius treurensis. The sequence goes on along the minus strand of JAUCMU010000002.1, from coordinate 11,233,307 downwards.
AGGAAACAGAGTTCTTCACATGGGAGGAAACGTGTATTGGGACAATAGAAATCCTGCTGGGGGTTATTCTCATCAGAGTCTCTCTGCACAGCAGACTGTGAGGGTTTGTGTCTCTCAGTGGGATGGGGCTGGTCTCCATGCGTGGTTGCCTTTTACATAAAGCGTGATCAGCGGTACACAACATGTGGGCTTAATGGTGAAAGCTGGCACAGGCTTAATTGGCAAAACTGTGGTACACAGTCCCTCTGTGCTTCTGATGGTGCTCATCATGCTTGTGTTGCTTATATTTACACCCATTTTTTCCCTGCTCTGTTTCCATTTCCCTGACTCTCTTTTCTTTCCTTCTTACCCTCTTCCCGTTGGTGTTTATCCATTGTGTCAGAGAGGGTTTATTCTTTAGGTCCTGGCTTGGTGCAGTGATGTTCTAAGTCCCCCTGGCCAATCTCTCCATGTTGTAAACAGGCTTTAGGAATGTTCTAGTGCCGGATTACTCTCTGCCCACCCTGCCTTCATCTTGAGTTTTACCCCTGAGCAGTTTTTGTCCAGTGCGGACAACCTGAGAGAGCTAAGAGATAAAACAGTAGTGTCACTCTTATACCAACCAGAGCGTTCCAGCTCTGACACACCACTGGACCAGATCACTGAAGGAAGAGTTCACACTAAAGGTTGCTTTACATGTACAGGTTTAAGATGGCAAATTTATTATGTTTTATACATACAGTGTTTCTTAGGCGTATTTAGAGGAATTAAAAAAATTCTAAAATTCATAAGTTGTATGCAACTTATCTTTTATTCATGTTCAGTGCCGAACGGATTCTGATTTGGAATTCAAACTTTTCTCCCCAGCTATGTTGTTTATTTCCACATCAAATAATAAGGCACTATATGAGGTTCCTATAATGGTGATCTAATTGTAGTAATATTACTGAAATATCTGTTATATACTGTAGGCAAAATATATGCAAAATGTAAAATATTTATAAAACGTATTATAAAGATAGGTATTAATATTTTTAAACTGAATAGTCCAATATTGATTGTCCATGTATACAATAATATTTTTTATAATATACTGTTAATTGATTTATTATTAATTGTTTTTATGTTTAGTGGCCAAAACCAAATATTAAATTGTAAATGTACTGTATTATTTATAATTATTTGTTTATATAGCATATACAGTATTTGTTTTGGCTATTAACTATAAACTAACTATTAACTATATTAATATTTATCAGATTATTAATTCATAAATGGATTACAAAATAAATTAACTCTATATAATAGAACATATTTTTAAAAAACATGTTTATGATTATTAAAATAATAATAATAATTATTATATATATATATATATATATATATATATATATATAAATGTGTGTGTACATATATATATATATATATATATATATATAAAAATAAAATATTGTTAATTTCATATTATTAGTTTGAATCACATTGACATTTAATCAAAATCAGCATGGCGTTGAATATGAATTTCCATCTCCAGATCAGCTACTAATCCCCACCTGCATAAGTGCAATAAGCTGCGAGTTGATAACATTGATTCTTCACTGTCTCTCTGTCGCCTCCCACACCGAAACTGAGAGCAGAAGCCATGTTGTGATACACTAATTTGCATTTTAGTCAATATGCAATGCAGTCAAATGAGTAACCCTTTGCATATTTAAAAGCATTTCTATAGCTTGTCCGTGATGAAGATGCCGTTTGTCTATTGTACGTTGTTATCCGGTGCAAACAGCATGGAATTGGCTGTAATGAGTATTCTCAGGGATATAAACATGCATATTGTGCATGCAAACAGCTCATTTTGACTTAATGTATCACACCAAGAGAAAAATGAGCACTCTGATGAAATATCTACTGTAGTATCAAACCAGGCTTCTCCGGACCCTGCTATAGCCAAAGACTGTGTGTCAGAGCATATTTCCCCAGTGCTACTAGCCGTCGAGGACTGTAATTGCTGTCACCTCCCTCCTGGATCCTGCTACAGACTGTGGGAATTGGAAGAGTCATTTCATCTCCAGGGAAACGAAATGATGGGAGCTCCAATTTTCCAGCACAAGTTGAAGGAAAAAAGAGGACGCCGAACATATCATTAGCGAGCCGCTAGTACATCTGTAGACTAAATTATTAGCTAACCTGCACAGGTCTTCCTCAAGAGTGTACAAATAAGTAGCTAGTCAACAATTACTACAGGTGTGGTCACATTTATCAGGGTATGGTGGATTTTTGTGGTTGAAATCCAGTCATTTCATTTGCACTTGGAAATTTAGCTTGAGGCGAAAGATTTTCCCACACAGAAAGATTTTCCTTCAGAAAGATACTTCCTCACATTCAAGCAGTTTACATGGACATGGACCAACAGAAAGCTGCTTATTTGAAAGTGGCTTGTATGTACTACATATCTACACTGTATTCACTAATTTAAATAATTCACTTATTGGACTGCACTTTAATAGACTTAAACGCATCTAACCCCCAAAAAAAAAACCTGTATATTCTCAAAGCTATCCAATTAGCAGCCACCTTTGAGAGGCTTGTGCATGCAAGTCGACCTTACATAGTTCCTGTGCCAAGAATGTGGCTGTATTACATAATTAGCTCTTGAAACCAGTCATCTCCTTTGAAAAACAGACCTGCTAACACATAAGGGGTTAATGTCAGACTTCCTTCCGAGTCCGTGGTGTTGTGCCGCGCATATGACGCTAACAGAAGGGACTCGGCCGTCTGATACACACCAATTTCAGCCCCTTTCAGGATGGTGGAGGAGAACAGAGGGACGTTCTCGCTTCACAGAGCTACAATTAAGGGGGCCTCAAACAGAGGGGCTCAAAGACAAAGATAGAGGGAGAGCGAGATAGACAGAAAGAGGGAGAGAGAGAGTGACAGACAGGCAGGCAGAGGTAGGGAAAGTGGAATATTAATGCATTGTAGAGCAACAGGAAATTGGGCGTCTAAATGTGCACCCGTGTCCCCCGGGATGATTAGTAGCAGCCAATCTCATTCAAAAGCAGATCAATGAGGAGATATATTGTCATTTTCCAGCCGCACCCTCTTAATCAATTAATCTATAATAAGATGGGTGCATCTTAAAGGGCCAGCGCGAGAATTAACAGGTTTGGGTTGACAATTCCAATGCGTATTGTTTCTGTTCATGCATGTGAGATGGAATACATTTCATAGATTTCTGTCACTGAATGGTTTAAGTTGGCAAAACAGACCATAGCTGATTACGTATGTATGATTTGATGCTTAGGCCACTGTGTATAATCAAGCAATTGTTCTCAATCAGAACAGCAAATAAACACATTGTTGCCAGGTCTTTTGTTTCTTTTTGAGCCTTTGTGCACTTTCTTTTCATTTCATCTGTCTTTTGGCATCCTTCCCTCAACTGTCATATGCAACACTGCTTTGGGTGTGTGGGGGAGTCAGATTCTTTCCCGTTACATAAGGACTCGGTGTATTGCTTTTCACATTAAATGTCATTTGGTCTCAGCGTTCTGTCAGTCTCCATGGCGATCGCAGCGTGATGGGCAGTCAATATTTTTCTATGGGGATTTTGGCAGGAACACATACTGGACACATGTACAAAGCATGTCGATATGTTTTTTAGGTCTTTGTGAATGTCACCTGTATGTGACGCACTGTAGTGCATTTTTGTCATTTTGCCTTTACAAAATACTAGTTTTATTTATTTTTTAAAAATAAATTAGTATTTTATGTTTAATACCAAATCCAAGATAAGCGAATTCGATAACTTGATTATTTATTTTTGCATTTTGTGGATATACTATTGAGTCAATATTTACAATATTAACTTACGTTGTAATTACCGCACTGTAAACCACATATCAATAAAAAAAAAAAGTTCTCTTATTTTTCAAATTGTCGTGTTTTTTTCCCCCAATAATCAACATCTTCACAAACGCTATAGCTGAAGCTTAACTTCCACCAATCTCTGAATATTCCTTTTAACACTTGAATATGTCACATATGTGTGTTCATTTGTTCTTTGGGATGTGCTGAGCTGAGCTTTAAATTCACAGTGTCAGATGGCTTGGCCCTTGTTCAGTGTGAGCTGTCAGGTGTTCATGGTGCAGCTGATCAGTGTAATAAATCACGTTTTGCTGGCACAGACACAAGCGGCTGTATGGTGGATGGGCTAATTACTTATAGTGCCATAGTGCGTTTTCAGAACGTTTTCTGCTGTCAGTGCTGATTGCTCAACACTGATATGATGTGTGATACGTTGCCACCAAGGTGCATTTCTATTTTTTTTAATCTCTGCTTAGCTTAATTGAGAAATCTGAAGTCCGTTTTGCTCCCACCTTATTTGAGAGGTTAAGTTATTTTCTATTGATAAAGCCTCTGGATTGGCTGTACATAATAGCGCCTTTCAATTGGGTGTGTAAATTAGTGGAAGGGATTGCTTCAGGCATGCTTTTCACAGTCGTTTATCTTCTTTCAAAGAAAAAACCCCTGACTGAACTCTCTTGTGTTTATTGCATAACACTCGTCACAAATATTTCACAGTTCTCACACAAATAAAGCAGATGTTAAATAACACAACAGCAGAGTGTTTGCGCCACTCAGTGTGAGAAAGATGGAGAAACTCATTGTTAGCTTTTATAAATTCAATGATAATTTGTCATCTGCAGCGATGTTCTCCGAACTCCCGCTCTTGGCGTACTCCTGCGACTGTTGCTTAATGGCATCATTAAGACGCGATGATGTGATGTCGCCATAACTCTCACGCTAATGTGATTATTCAGCTAAATTCACAGACTGCACACTCGTCCTGACGCATCCAGCTGATGTTTTATGGTAGCTGGAGCATGCTGCATCAGTCATAGGAGAGATGAAATATATTTAGGGGAAAACGGAATCATGTTTTATTCAATTACACGCTGAAGCTCAATTAATCAGTTTTTGCAATTAAGTTAAACTTGCTCATGCATCATACATGAGGACAATATCAAGGGTAGTTGCTGCAGAAGCTCCCTGCGTACTCCAGGCACCGACTGTCCTCCACTGTGAACATAATGGAAGAAAATATATTACGTTAGGAAAATTAAGATAAATACAACCTGTAACTTGCATGTTGAGGTGCCAGTCTTTAAATTAACATGAAATGCAATTTGTTGGTTAATTTTAACAAATACACTTTCATTACAGTGAAGAAAAGGGCTGGGATGGAAAGAGTGAAATGCGGTGAATACAAAACAGCCCTCTTTTGCTGTTTTTTTTTGCCAGGGCTGAATCCACCGTTATCAACCGCCATCATTACCTGCCTCAGACAGAGGGTCTTCTGTGTCGTGTCTCATTGTCTGAACCTCATACCACACTGATATACCTCTAATATTGCTTTTCACTTCTGATCTAGTCATTCCCATGAAACAACGGCATTTCTGTGATTGATGATTTGCTTAGAGCCCGGAGTCTTCAGGGGCTGATTGATGCTGCTTTTTGGGAGACAGAACTGAATTTAAAGCTAATAGTGAAATGAATCGCACTGTTTTCTTGCACCTTGACCTACAGGGCTATTCATTTTAATGATGGTTAAACCCAGGCCGCTGTAGTTAAAGGAATAGTTGATTCAGAAATTAAAATCCTGTAATTTACTCACCCACTCATGTCAAAAAATCTGTATGACTTTCTTTGTCCTGTGGAACATGAAAGCAGTAATTCTGTGAAATGTTCTAGCAGCACTTTTCCTTACAACGACAGCATCATGGGGCATGAAGGGTTGCCAGCTTCCGAAAATTGCATCATAACAGGATTATATAAATGATCCTGAAGTCCAAATCATTTATTTACCCTATATTTTTACATTTTATTTATATATCCTAATTAATATATTTTAATTCAATTTTAATTCTGCATTTATGATGCCTTTATTTAGTCAGTTTTGCAGTTCGGTCTCAATTCATTTCCATTATGGAAGAGAGCACAGTAAACATACTTCAAAATATCTAATTTTGGATTAATCTTTTCTGAATTCTGAATGATCTTTTCTGCGTTGCATAAGAAAAAAAAAATCTAATGGCTTTGAAACAGCATGAAGTTGCACTGATTTTTAATTACTGCTTGAAATATCTCTCACAACTACTCCAGAATTTAATTTATTTAGTATTTACAACGATATCTGCAGGCTGAGCGAAATAAGCGCCTGGCCCTTTAAGAGCGCTGTTACCCCAGTGTTGGTAACTGCTAAAGGTAGTCAGGGGGGTGGGCTGGAGCCACGATACAGTCGCCTGTAGACGCGAGAGTAGTAAATCCGTTCATTCACAGCGAGTGCGGCGCAGCGGAGGAGATGGAAATCTGACTGGCTGGGCTATTAAAGAACGGATACTTTTTTAATACTCCAGGAAAGAAACATGTTTAGCCCGTGAAATGAATCTTTGGAGGAAGTAAGAGCGGCTGGGACGGACTGTGAGCATCACATCTTATCTGTCCGTTACATTGACTCTTTATCTGTACAGATCAGCGCTCGAGCGCGCAGGAAGCGCACTGGAAATATGGAGTATTTGTGATGCTCAGATTATCCTACTCAGTTTGTGAGTGTTTTGGGTTTAGTTAGCGAAGTTCTTCAATGTGAGCGACTGTTCAAACGCGTCTCCTCGCACTTCAAGCGGATTGCAGCGCTTTCGGGGTGGTTTTAAAGACGGATAAAGGCGACTGAAGTGGACTTTATATCTGAGGGTGATGGAGTTTCGCAGGACTTTAGATGCGCTGCTCGTTGTGTTTGCCATCATCTGCTTGTCTCAAGGTAAGCTGGAGAGAATACAGCACGACAGATGGCCATATTATGAGGATTATGATCGCAAAACATCTTGGAATAGTTGTCGACATCTTCTCTGGCGTTTTTAAATGTCAATATTGTCTTACGGATGGTGGTATTTTGTGAGGTATTGTTGTTGCATCGGTTCTACGGTGATAATGCACATGTATAAATACAGAACTCGTATACAGCAGAAGAACATTTAAAAATTGTGCTATTAACTGTGTTTAATAGTCAAACAGTCATTATTTTTTGGTTGAGATGTTCTTGAAATTGAGTTAAAGACAAACCCTTACTTTTTAATTAAATTATACAGCTTTTCATATGTGTAGAATACCTTAAATGGCCAAAACTGTCCAGCTGACCCGGTTTACTGTAAATACACTCTCACTTAAGACATATCAGGACCTTGAATTTGATGATTCTCTTTTAGGGAGAGGGCGTAATATTGAAAAACTTCACAAAGACATCTTAATTATTTAACTATTGTTATCTTTTGCAAACTCTTTTTCTTTTGAATAAGTTTTTATTTTATTTTGTTTTTTAACCCTCACAGTCTTAAAGACACCTCATTCAGACTCATGGATGACGGATAGGCCGTTAGCTAGAAATGCACAGATGATCAAAGAGTCAGAAATGCCATGAAAATGTAAGCTCTATATTTTCATGTATATTCATTTGGACTCCCTAATCTACCTTCAGGACCCCTGGCTGCAAACCCTGCCTCTGTAGAGCCACAATCTTGCGTAGCTTGAACTGAATCGTGCTTAGACCAGCGGTATTGCTGGCCACAGAAGCTCTGTTTTATGGGGCAGTAAACATTGCCTCTGAGATCTGTCCTCCAATATAACCGCTGACAAAATCTGCCACTGAATCAAGGGCAGCACGGCCACCGGACGAGGGATGAAACGACATGCAAAGCTTTTATTTGACCAGATCTATAGCCCAATATAAATTGTGTTGTCAATACTGTTCTATTCTTTTGTTTAATGATTCTGTTTTTTAAAACAAGGCTCAAAACCATCCAAAAAGTGAGTCTGGATTAGTTCGGTATAGCGGAATTTATCATCGTCCCGTTCTTTTCTCACGCCTCTGACTTAATCCAGCTCAGGTATGTGGCGAGGGCCGCTGGCTATCTCCTCTTACCTTCTCACACCTGATAAGGTTTTTTGAAAGAAAAGGCATTGAGTTACACTTCAACTTTTTATTTATAGGTGCCTGATCCTTTCTGAGTGTGATTGTTGTGTACTTGTTGTTTGTCTATGTTACGTTTGTTTGTCTCCTTTTGAAGTCATTTTAAACAGCTGTCGGCTCTTCCCGGATTGTCCCCAAACATGCATTTAACGACTGCCGGCCTTTGACTCACTCTGTGATGACACCCTTTAAACCAGATAGTTTAAAATAAGCAAATTACTTGTAAATGCAACATGTTCTTTTGTGTTTTCATTTGCCATGCAAGGATCTGTAGCCGGTGCATCCTTTACTGTAAGCGCAATTGACTGACAGCATTTCAAAAGCTCTGCGACTTTTTGCGTAAAGTGTGTCATTTAGGGTTTTCCCTCAATACACGACAGCTTATTTTGTGTCTCCAGGACTGTCGTCGCTCCTTAGATCAGAAGCGGAGCATGTTTGCGTGTGTGTGTATGAGAGGTGTTACTCAGAGAAGTCTGCGTCTCTCTCTCTCCCTCGCTCGCACAGTTACTCCCTGTCTCCTCTGTGTAAACAGTGTGCTGTCGAGAGGCTGTCAATAAGGAGGAAGATAAATGCCGCATCTCCTACTGAGCACGCTCTGATGTCTCAGTCTGATTTCTGTCCCGGCACATTCACGCTCTTTACTGGATCCTTGCCGGGAGACAAAACAGCTTGGCAATATCTTTCCGGCACTCTTTTGTTCATGCCGAGATCATACTTAAGAATTAATAAAGCTATACAACAAATGCGCTTTAAAAAGTGACACCTTTGATTAAAAGCACATATTTCACTATACAAGAGCGTAACTTCTCTCCCAAAATAGCACAATTTTATCAGCTCCTCTTTGTTGCATCTTTTAAATTGGTCAAGTAAGGAAGCCAGGAACACATGCGGCTCTGGTTTTATGAGTCTAGCGCTGACAGGAAGTTTGAATTGAACCCTAAAGACGTCAGCTCTGCTGCCGCTGCTGTGTGGGGGTGAATGGGGACACAACACAATGCCTTGGCATCAATCTGTCCAACCTTGTGTCTCTGACCGCAGATGAAGACAGTTTAATAGCCTTACGCATTAGTTCCAGTGGCTGTGGTGACCCTCAAAGCCATGCTCCAAATGGAAAGCACTATACAAAGAATCAGAGAGGCCAAACTAAACTCTCTGAGTGTGTATATATGGCTAGTAGTTTCAATTTATAGTTTGTTAGCTATTCAGATTCAGAAGTAGTAGCTTGCTTTACATTTGCAGAACTGTTGGGCATATTGTGGAAACCTGGACAGAAAAAGTGACACGCATACAAGGATTAATTGGTTTAAGTAGACAAATTGTCAGTACATCATTCATTTAGATATCTGTCGATATGAAAAGTACATACATAACCCAGTTTTGACTCTCTTTGGTTGTTTTTTTTAAATGACTGTAGATTGTATCTTTCAGTAATGAATGACTTTTTCTATCTAGCACTTCAGCCCTGGCTGAGTTCAATATTAAGCTTCTCTGTCAAGAAATTGAAGTGCCTCTGTATTTAATCAGAAGATTTCTCACCACTTCGATATTGACATGCCCTACAGCAGAGGTTCGGTGATTCTTTTTCCTTTCCAATAACTCGATAGCAGTCAGTATGGTTTATATCAACAATAATACGATAAGGGAAGTTCACAGTTGTTCCTGGGATCTTTCCAGTATGGGGCTTTTCACACATCACAGTAGCAGGTTTTTTCTTATTTCTCCCCATCATTTCTGTCTTTTTATCCATCAACCAACTGAAATAGCAAAAAAAGACCAGTTCCTGCTTAATTTAGAAAGTGGGATTATATAGAGAGCGTTCGAGTTTAAGCACATTTATTTAAAGTCTAAGCTTTTGAAACACATGCAATAGCTGCTCTTGTTTGTTGCTTTCCTAATCCAACAGCAAGGTATCACAGTAATCCTCTTTTTTTGGACTGATTTTTATTTTTTCATCCGATCATCTGGCCCTTAGAGGCAGAAGAAATTGTAGCTTTTTTCATTCCGCAATAACATACTCTGTATATTAATAATATACCCTGCGTATTTCCCACATGGAAATATACCTATTAAGATAAGCTTGTTGAGGACTTTGGATAATTTCAAGTGGGTTCTGCGGTTTATCTGTGTGCCAATGTGTGGAAAGAAGCTGCGGGGCACTGCAGGGGCCACCTGCATGCCAAGAAGACGTAACACTTACATACCCAGACGAAGAATCCTTAGCATCTCCAGGCCTTGAGCACAGTTCCCATGGCATGAATTCTCAGCCACTCTTTTAATTATCGGATCACTTTTGGGCAAAAAATTTAGATATTCCTCTTGATCCATGACTTATGACAAACAACACAGTATGACTGCTCATTATCAGGACCTGCTGAGCCGCCTAGATTACCACACTCTCACACTGAGTAACAACTCACTCCAACTCTTAAACAGCTGGCTTGTGCTTCGAGTGTTTACATGGTGCAACTGTGTTGTCCTTGGAGAAACAGAGACCTTTGGTCTGTGTTTTATTCGCTCTGTTTACTAGTTGATGCAAACAGACCTGGCTAATAGTGTATATAAGTGTGTGTTTGGGCACTCTGTAAACAAAAGGGCCCGGGGCCGTGTGTGCTCTCTCATCAGGAGCTCCAATTTAATGACTCAGTCTCTATCTGCATGGGCACTGCTATTAGATTACCTTCATTAACACACACTCCTTTCTCGTTCTCTTCCCTCCTGGCGCCTATGTTTACACACTTTCATGCTGTTAAACTTCGTTCCCGTGCTTCTATTGGGCTTCGAGTCCCCGTTATCCTCATCAGTTGTGATCTTTGTGTTGTTTCAGTAAATAACAGTTGCTGAGTTCAGAGGGCTATTAGACATGGACATTATGTGCACGGTTGTTGTTTAATGGCCGTGTAGATCAAAATCGCAGCTTGGCAGAGCTGGAATTGGTCCTTGAGTGCAAATCAAAGGATGTTGTGAATGTTTTTCCGTGGTGTCAATATTCTTTGTCTTTGTCTCTGTCAGAACGATTGAAGTGTTAACAGGCTGTTGTTCGTGTCTCCATAGACGTGTGGTAAGACTTTGATATTATCAGCTCTATTCTACGCCAAATAGTTTCTCTTACTGCAGGAATTTTCTAGCCTGGCTTCCGCGACTATTAAGCTCATAGGAGCTTAGTCTGGCAAAGCTACCTTACTACCCGCCTTCTGGGAGGCGGGCTTAACCTGCGTCCATCAGATGCCTCTGTATAACCGCCTCAGTCATGCCGGGGGAGAGAGAGCTGGTTTCTCATTGGTTCCCACTTTTTTTGGGGAACGGAAATGCTCAAAAACGGCAGCTTTGCCAGACTAACTTTGCTCGCAAAGTGAATGTAGCGTCAAAGGAAGTATGGGCGGGCCCAGGCTAAGAATTTTCGGCTTTCCTTGCTGAAAATACTATGACTTCTGCTTTTTGCTGGCTTGTGCCAACAGACTAGTACCTTTTTTTGCTGTATGTTTTATACTATGGTACAGTATGTTATATTTGATTATAAATTAAAATTTATGTTTTTTTAATTGTAATAATAAATTGAATGAATTGATTAATTTTTAATTGTGAGACATTTTGTCTGTGGAAATGACAACATATTTTAGTGAAATTTTAACGTTTTCTCGTAATGTTTTGTGCTGTAGTGAGACTAAGAATGCAAATGAACTCTTACATTTATTATTTTCTGTCTCAGGCTCTCAGACTGGAGTCAGAAATGAACCAGTGCTTTGGGCAAAACTGCCACCAATAGTGACAGAAATGCCCCAGTTACCCAGAATAGGCCAAAAGTGCTCCCTGAGGGTATTCTCTTTTATCTCGTATCAAACATTTGATATGTATGTGTGTGTGTGTGTGTGTGTGTATATATATATATATATATATTAGATTTACACATTTACACTACCAGAGCATGAAAGTCTGAGACTACCACTGCAATCTCTAGCAGTGTATTATAGCATTCAGTTGAACTCGTCTGATATTTGTAATATTATATTCTCTTTTAAATCTGAAAATGCAAAGTAGTCTTATTAATTTGGCTGCTAAAGCTGTGCATTCACTTTGTCAGCATATGAATGCACAGCATAATAATGCAGTGCATTAATTAGTCTTTTATCTCATATGCCTTTCTCAAGAAGAAAATTCTTCCCTCCCTACATGTCAGGCTTGTATCCAGCCATACCAGGACTGCTCATGTTTATGACCGACCCAGTGAGTCATTCTTATGCAAAACACCCACCATCTCGACGAGCACCACTCGACTTAAATGTTAAACCTGTTAAATGCATGAGTCACTCATTGAAAGCGATTCAGCTGTGTATTTCACCAGCGCAGTGCCATATGTTGCAGATCTTCAGAAACATTCACAGGTTAAGTTCAGCGCTGAGGGAAGCCTAGGGGTTTTCTTCCCCTCATTTTGGTCATTTCCTCCTGCAATCATCAGCCATCAAAGCAGCAAGAACACATCCTGAATGTGATACGTTATCTTCTGGACCTCAGGGGGAGTTATGCAGAGTTCCTGCTGTTCTGGGTCGAGACAAATGTTGAATATAGGTCTAATCATCGCCCCCCTTTTAGATGCACACTTTCCCCAAGCATGTATTTAACATGAAGCCCGTCCGTACAGTTTCGACTACGCCCTAGTCCTTTTCATCTCTCTCTGTTTGACTTTCAAAGATCCAGTTCATGAATAGTCAGGTCGGCTCTCGATTGAAGGCCCCGGCCATTGAAGATTGAAAGAATTTTAAAGCGGCTGTATAATTTTTGATGAGAAGAGAGTGACTTCAAAGCCCGCTTACACTTTGTTTTACCTTTTCACTGGAATTTGACCTGAAGCTGAAAAATGGCAGTCTTAAGGGATCCGGAGACGAGGCGGTCTTCTGAGGGAACTTTTCTGGTGCTTAAAAGCGACTGGTGTGAATGGCAGAAAAAAGACTGGGTTTGGCAAAACATCTAGATCTGCTGTACAGTCAGATTCTTCAGCCTGGAACTTCACTTCCTGCTAAATTTGTGGTCTTGTGTGGGCCTCACCTAGCAATGTTGGGGTCAAGCGGAAAGTGCCTGGTGGGATTAATCCAGCGGAACGTGGTGCACCGCTAGGACGACCAGGAAGCTGATGCTATCTCAACCAGTCGCGGTATGCTGGTCGCCCCAACCGGGCCACTTCCATTAGCGGGGCACTGGAGAGGTCCAGACAACACCGAGCAGCTTGGATGGAGCTCCACTGTCATTACCATGCACAGTTGATCTTTTATTCCTTACTTCTTCCTTTATGGGACAAGTCAAAGCCCCCTGAGATATACGATATGCCATTGACATGTATTCCAGATGTGTTTTTCTTTGGTGAGGAGAGTTTGAACTACGGGAGATCAGGGAAAACAGACTGTGGTATTATTGTACTGCCTTCTGAGAGGGTTCACAGAATCTGAATGAACCCTGGCGAATGTGTATCAGAGTACTGATACATATCTGAGTGCATGGCAACGCAAAAAAGACAGCTATTCCCAGAGAAGAGCAAAGGATTCCTCACAGCCTGTGCTAAAAATGCCCTCACACTAAAGGAATGAGCTAGTATGGCAAGTCCAGGGTGACTAGGAGGTTAATTTTTTTACACCTCAATGGCTTGATCACCTGAGGCAACTCAGCTCAGTGTTGTTTGAGATCGCAGGGTTTAGGGTCAGCACTTAAAGAGATTCTCAGTAACAGGTTGAACCACTGAAAGAATCATATTCACTCCCCTCCTCTTTTCCACCAAGTCTTCTCTCGGGAATCCACAGAGGGATCAATACCTTCAGCTGGATGTTCCCACTGCCCACCAGAAGGTGCATTTGAAGTACTGTTTATTTTGTGAAGTGAGAAGGTTCTTAAAGCAGTGGAGTGGCCAGATGAGACTTTGCCTGAAGATAAGATCTGATGTGTCAGGAAGTCCCATTTGCACCACTCTAAAGATTAGGGATTTGGGCTTGGGTTATATATCACAAAGTGTTTTGTGTAGCAAAAAGGAATATCTATCTACTATCCAGAACCCTTTGCATTTATGTTAAATCTCCTGTATACAAGTATACTATTTTAACAAAGAGAGTATTTCATGCCTTTGAACAACATCAAAGATCATGCAATGGACACACAGCCCCCGAGCCCACAATGGTACGTAGACTTTGTTTTGCCAAGGCTCCGTGACTCAATGCTGTCTCTTCCTGTTGGAATGAGAAATCCTCTTCATCCCCTGCAGTAAACACAACATCTTTTTGCTGTTTCTTAAGCAGGAAGCACATAAGCAGCTCTTGCCACAACCCCTAAAGGTGTCAGGTTGCTCTGGAGAAGCTGTCATGGAATTTCTGTTCTTGCCACTGCGCTTAATCCATCCCGGGTTCCAAGCTCGAAGGGTTGATTCAGGCAGAAACACGCTCGTCCCAGAGGAAAACAGCAGCCCTCCTGTGTAATTTCCTTTTTGCATGTGACAAGCTTCACTTTGTCCTCTCAGCATCAGGAGCCGCAGGAGTGAAGAGCATAGCTTTACGACCCTGGGTTTGTGTTCTTTCTCAAGAGCCCCCTTTGTTGTTTGTAAATGCAAAAAAACTGATGGGTTAAGAAAGAGTGTCGGAAGGAACCCCCCCACCTCCCCACTTCTTAATTTAACTTAGGGTAATGAATGCACATTTGCAAATCAATTCCCAGATTCCAGTGAAAAAAAAGGAGGGGTGAGGTTGTAAAATAATCAACTATTTAAAAGGGGCGGGAAGCCACTCAAAAGAATTGCAGATGAGGATTGGGAGAAAGAAAGCTGGCCATTTTTGTCTTTGAGCATCAAAGCTTTGTGCTTTTATGTAATACTGAAGTTTGACATGCTGCAAAAATGTTTTAGATGTCAAAGTTCTTCTGGATCTTGTTTTATTCATCTAAGTAAAAAAAATGCTTTTGTTCATTTTTTATTTATTTTTTTACTAATTTTGTCCCGCACTGATAATTCCTCCTGCATTTTAATTTGCGCTTCTTTAGAACTACTTAATTCATCTTTCTTCTTGTGACCTCCGGGTTTTCACACATACTTCAAGGGATGGAGACAATTATTACATTGACATCTGACCTTTCCTTGTATGGTTGTCATGGAGATCCTTTGGCATTGACACCTTCTCTTGGAAGACTCTGAATATTTGCATATGTCGGCTCAGTTGCTGTTTGTGAAAATTTCCCAGAGCATGTCTTGTTACTGCAACATGGCTTGCATCATCTGTCTTTGTTTAGCTTGGCTGTGTTTAGAGATCTTATTTCCTCCCCCAACACTGGAGATAAATATTCTTAGTGCTAAAAGCCCCTTGGGATTGATCAGAAGGATAGCCAGATGCATGTATTTCCTCACAGAGCCGGCTCACCACCCCCCTCTTCCTTCACATAACAAGGTCAAACTCCTATTACAGTACAAGGGCTTGATACCTTTAAGAGCAGATGAGTTTTAGGTGCAGCACATCCCTTTATACCTGAATCAATCTAACTGTTGGAACCATTACCAGCATGTCACACGGTGAGATTGCCACTTGTATGGGTTCTTCCAGATAGGACAAGCTCTAATTTCAGCAGCATTTATTGGATGTAATCTTTAACAGCTGGACTGAAGTTGTGCCACTAGCATAGAGTTAGCCTAGATTTTTGTGGGCCACCAGTTTTTTGAAAAGTACAAAATTTAAGACGGCTAAATTTTTTTTCCTTTCAGTTAAATCACTACAACTTGCAATAATTTAAATACCATTAACAAATTCAAATTCTGAGACAAGTTGCTGTGGTTGCTAAGGTATCCAGTTTGGTTGCTAGGTGGTGACTTAGTGGCCAAGATTAAAAGTTAAAGGTCTCCAAGTGATTCCCAGCATTCTTCCTGGAACTTCATGGTCTGCTATGTGAAAATCATAAGTCTGATCACTAAGAAATGTAATCCATAACAAGCCGCATGGTTTGAAGTATCATTCATATCTGTAGTACAGACGTACTTGAAAAAGAGTGACTTGCCTGGGCGAGCACCATAAATAATCAAAGCAGGCAAGATTGTCTCAGTTTTATTTCACTCGGCGACCAGAAATTCAAAGCACTTCCCACAATTCACAGTGGAGCCTATTTTTTGCGATGAGGTTATTAAAATTATATCACCTTTGTTCTGCCTTATTCACTTTCTTATTTGAGCACTCCTTTCCTACCTTGTCAGTACCGGAGAAACAAAATAATGTTCGTTTCCAAGCGTTGTTATATAAAAGATGCTCTTGGAGATGTGTTATCTGCCTCAGAAGGCCCTTAAAGTGCACTGTTTCCCAGAGGGTTGATTTTCTCTGACAGAGTGTGAGACCACAGTGTTCCTTGGAGTCTTCAAAATCCCCCCAATGCCCATCATGGGACTTGTTTTTTTTTTTAAGTAGCAGTTCTAGCACCTCATAATGGGTGACTCGTTGGTCTAGAGGACTCAGAAAGCTCAGGGCGAATGATTAATCAGCTTTTCCAGATGTTGTTTTCAACTTCTATATGCACGGTCGGTCGCTCTCTTGGACTATCCCAAGTCCCCCTGGTCTTCTTGAGGTCACATTTAGGTGAGATAGCTTCTACATTGGTAGGCGTTTAACTAAGTATTTACTTTCCATTTCTTTCCTTGCCTTACATCTCCTCTGTGGCAGGTCGGGTGTGTTTGGTCTGTTTTATTTATAAGCCTGTTCTTGGATTCTTACCCCACTGTTTCTCCTCCACCCCCCGCCAGCCGCAGTCTGTTCGGCAGTCTATAAGTGTCCGCTAAAAGCTATTAGCCAAACCCTGGCGGTCTCTGTTCCCTTAACCCAGCAGGGCCACGGGGCTTTTTGTTTTGAAAGAGTGGAAGGGCAACAGTTCTGGGGATTCGGAGGTGAACACAAAGCTCGTGGTTTGGCCTTTGCCGTCTCTTGTGGATGGAGCCCGATGTACTGCTACTGTAAGGTCATTGTGTCATGTTATTCATGGCTGGGGTAAAGTGGTTGGGAAATGGGTTTGTTTTAAGTTGCCATTAGTCTTTGGCCCAGGGGTGTTTATCCACTCAACTGAATATGAAGTAATAAAGCAAAGTAAAGCTTTGCAGATCTGAATGGTACGAAATAATCCTTAAAAACACTGTTTTTAATGCCATGTTGCTGTTGTAAACAGAGGACTGTTATACTAGAGTTTATCTCCATGTGCGTCAAATGCATTACTGTGTTTTCCCTGATAATCCTGTGAAAAAACTTTTTATGTATTTTGAGGTGGCGATGGACGTTTCCCCAGGGGTATGTCTGTATCTTTTTGTTAGAGCTATCACACGTGATTCATTTCCAACTGAAAAATATTTCCACCATCCTTCACTCTGACTGCTGGAAATCACAGTCTCTCTCCTGTGACGAATTTTAAACCCCAGTATAATTGTTGCCGCCGGGATCGGTAATTATTTCCAAAATCACCATGCACAATGACTCACTTTCATCCCCAGATATCTCCCGATGGCTGAAATTTCCCCAGTCTTGTTGAGAATCAGTTTGTGTTGTTGTTATTCATCCGTAATTGTCCCACCACCACACTGTCATTCAAATTGGGAGAGAGAAAAGCAATTTCAAAGCTTTCTGAAAGCCTACCTGAATTACCATACCACAGTTTTTCCTTCCTCCCCCCCCCTCTCAACAACTGTGTGAAACAAAAAACCCTTGGCAGTCAGCATGAATTCACATGCGCCTTAAAACAGAAGACAAATTATATATACATATTCCAGCATTCCAGCAACTGCGGGATAGAAATGAATTTCTGTTTTTCGTGATAGCTGTTGAATTTAGAGCATGTCATTTTCATACTGCCAGTTTATGACATGTATATGAGCAATACATATGTATAACTTCTTAATTTTACATAGTCGAGTATTGGCGGAAATTGTATTTTACATCCTTGTCAACAGTAACATGAATAATCAACTAAAGATGGTTTTGGTAAAGCAGGTGCTGGATCCAAGACTGTGCGTTTTATTGGATAACCTCCAACTGGAATTAAATGCCATTTTTGGTGTAAAGTGAGAATTTATGCTCTTTGCTTGGAATAAATTAATGTTTTTGGCAGATTATAAGTCATCAAATAACTTTATTTATACAGATTTTGTACACCACGTGTGAAGTTTCTGATGACCATGTCATGTACACACTTAAAGCGGGAATTTTGCATGGGACATCACAAGCACAAAACTTGTTTAATGTCTAATTAGCAGTTATATGGAACTTGATTTAACTAAGATTTCCTTTTTGTCATGTTACTTCATGAATATTGAAATATGACTAATATATTAGTAAATAAAAACAAAAAAGAATAACGATTTGTTAAAATAAGGTACTTATTTATTATACATGTTATATATATTATTATATTATTATTAATAATATATTATTTATAATGGCGCATAAAAATTGCATGTGCACATTATGAATTTTTTATTTTTTACATTTATTTGAAATTTTTTTAAGTATTTTATTTACAAACAATCAGTCCAGAGTTAGTTTTTGGGCAGTAAACTCATTCTTTCTTATATGACCTGATCAGATACCTAAGAAGTATATAAAAAAATCTTAGGATTTTTTAGAATGTGAAAAAAAAATGCTTGTAACAAAATGTAATCGAATTGTATATAAATATATATATATATATACATATACATGAATCAGAAAGATTCACAGCTGTATTTCATTGACTGTTTTATTGACTGCATTGAGTCCAATCTGTTTTATTTACAGCAAATTCTCTCAATTGCATGTAATGCAAATAGTAACCACCGATTCTCTCTCTTATAGGATCACGGCCAAGGTTGGAAGATGCCGCCCCACGGATTGTCGAACACCCCTCAGACCTCATTGTTTCCAAGGGCGAACCCGCCACGTTGAACTGTAAAGCTGAAGGTCGGCCGACCCCTATGGTGGAGTGGTACAAAGATGGCGAGAGAGTTGAAACAGACCGCGAGGATCCACGCTCCCACCGCATGCTCCTCCCCAGCGGTTCCCTCTTCTTCCTCCGAATCGTTCACGGAAGACGCAGCAAGCCTGACGAAGGAGTGTACGTGTGTGTAGCAAGGAATTACTTGGGCGAGGCCGTCAGCCGTAATGCCTCTTTGGAGGTCGCAAGTAAGTCGGCTCATTTGTACTCCGATCCTTACCTCGCACTCTCTTTCGTCAATCTCTCCTACTGTGAATTTCCGCAGTGCTCATCTTTTTTCCCGCCGCTTCTATAAAGCTTTCCCATTTTGTCCTGCTCTCCTCATTTTTTTCCTCCATCTCCACTCGATCTTGTTTAGTCTTCCACTCACTGCGGCGGCCCATAACCGTCGTCCCTGGATGGAGTGAAGCACTGAGGTCATTGTTAGTTTTAGAGGAGGTAATCTGATTTGTGGTATTAATGTAGATGGATGGTAGCTGGTATTCAAGATAAATTCAACCCCAGAAATAGCTAAGAGAGGAGCGTAGTGCTGGCGGCCTCCAGGTGACAGATGTTAGCTTAAAAAAAAAAAAATCCACCAGCATCTCAGTGTTTCTCATGGAATGGCTCCAGGTTTTAACAGCAGGGCTTCCCATATCCAATACGCACTAATTAAATGCTGATGGCACTATTTGATTTTGCTCATTCGATTATCGCCAATTTCATTATACTTCAGCAACGTTACGTTTTTGTCGTGCGACCTCGGAGCTTTCTGCTAGAGAATCGTTTCTAGGTGGCCTGCAGACCTTAAATGGTGTCGTCAAAGGACAGATCCCTCACCTGCTCGAGTATTTCACCATCTGCTCTGAGATATCAGCGAGACATAATAGTCCTCATGTTCTGGCACTGCTTGGAAAGAATAGCACCATTCTCACACAATTCAAAGCCAAAGTGTAGATTTGGTCTCCAGCTACTCATAAATCCTGTCTGTTAAATTCTTCTTCCATGCATTCTTACTGCAAAACGCTTCAACACTCTGCTATCTAATTAGGATCTGAACCTCCCCGTTGAGCTGCAATATCTTTATTTAAAAGGGAAAGCAAAGAAACTGTATTATTTGTGATGTCTTCGGGATTAATTGAAGTTGGTGCAGCTCTCCAAAAGCTGGAAATAACGCTTATTTGCTGCATGATAATATTTATTCTCAGTCTCTGAGCGCTTTCAGATTGGATTTCTTTCAGTTTGATTTTTATTCCTTCTTTCTTATCTGCGTTGGAAGTTATATTTCTCTCATATTTCCATATCAAATATTTTTAGAGTTTTCAGATTGAACAATAACTCCATTCAATTATACGACTGACTGTTGGATGCTGTTACCAAAACCATTAACCTACATTTCAGATTCATTTATTAGTGATATGCGGTGCCTAAAAGACATACATGAGGGTTACAGAACAGATGGTCTGTTGAATAAAACATTTTTTTATTGTGGCTGAGAAAATGAGTTTTCCAAAGTTGCATTAAAGATGGCAGTTTTCATCCAGAATACGATAGAGACTCTCAATTTAATGCTTGGAAATTTGTTTGTCTTGGTTACTCCTTTTACTGCGCTATCTAAAAAATATGTTTTTACCTCAGTGAACCGAAAACCAGCTAAACGCATAATCAAACATCTGAAATTCCCAAGCTTGCCCCTACAAAATGAAAGGTTTTTGGATGAGTTCTTCTCACATTGAGCAGCAAGGTTTGCAGTCTGTGTCTCTCAAACGAGACTGTCATTATCATTAACTGTAGACTGAATGTGCGCAGTGGAAAGAATTCTGATGCACAAATAGTTCTAGAACCCCACAGGAGTTGATTCTAGGTCTAGATCTTTGCCTGTCTCTCCTGACTGTCCTGTCTTTTATCCACGCCTCCCATCATCCAGGTGGCCTATATCATTAGTTATGATATGCTTGGCTGTCCTGTGAGATGACAGTGCGACATTTCCTCTAGGGAATGGTGGCCTAAAACAAGAAAAAAAATCCCATAGATAAAATAT